>CM069060.1:11757500-12140000 GCA_035220775.1 Malus fusca
GGAAGATTGTGAGGATGGGACTACTTAGGTACATATACAATCCATTCAAGACAATCTATGGGATTATGGTACCAAGTCCGGAAACTAAAGCCTTCTGCTTTTCTTTGTCAAGTTTTGGATAGCGTTTGCAAATATATCGGTAAATAAATACATAACGAATATAAATTGATTGATTTTAAGCTATAAGATTTGGGTCTCTAAATCAAACAACATCACCCACTATTTTTGGCAAATTCCATATCCCTCATCGAAATTCAAGAGTTTTGGAGGAAACTCTTAGTAGGGTATGGGAGGCTCACTATTACCAAGCCCACCTCACAATGATATAATGTTGGCTAGCATCAATAATAATGAGAGAGTACACTTACTCATTTACATTTCATGTAAGTACCCATCTTATTTGGCCTCTAGAGAATAATGCCTTACAATGATATAATGTTGGCTCCATTGCACTTAGTTAAGTCATTCCCACCATGCAAGTTCGGGTAGGGGTTCAAGAACAACCTCACAATGATATAATGTTGATCATTCTCGTTGCTTACCTTCACAACATCATGTATGCATATAGAACTCCTCTTGAGTGTAAGCACATACTTTGTACTCCCTCATGATAGGATGAAGTCGATGTATGAGTCACAAACGATTGGAGCCTAGTATGATGGAAGGCCACGAAAGAGTGTTCAAAGAACTATCACACTTGTTAACTTAAACATTTTAGTTGAGGGTTTTAGGTCTCATCACATATAAGCATGCATTTTAATCTCATTAAAACAATTTTAGTCCAATTACAACTATTGGTCCATATGATTGATTTAGTAGTATATGATACTCCCACTATGCTTGTAAAACGATTTTTAAAGCAAGAGTATATGGTACTACAAACATAAGTTTTGCATTCATTGATGGACTCTATAGTTGCCTTAGGGCCTTAGGATGACTATAAACCTTTGATTCAATCCAACACGAGCCTAGTGTTGGATCTCGGTCTAGGGATGGTGACTGATTTTAGTTATGCGTTTAATCACATTAAGGCGTGTTTTCTTATTGGGCGTTGGACCCTACTACTCCAATTGAGACAACCATATTGTGCATCAACCCCTACCATCTTACCTTTCAGTTCTAATTTATCCGACCTTGATAGGAAACAAGTGAGCAAGCTCACGTAATATTTTTCCATCCCTTATCACCATATTGAGACTCCACCAACCTATCTAAAAATACTTTTATGAAAAGGGAAAAATAATAATTAAGGTTTCAGTTTAGCATGTGAACAATATCATATGTAACAAAACATGATCACTGCATATTACAGAACAAGAAAAGAAAGCAGTGCATCTAAAACTTTGTCACATGAGCACACACAAATAGTATAGAAGTATGAACGAATACCATAGCATATGATTGGGAATTGAAATATCAAAGCAAATGTATATATACACGAAAATCCCACTCTCTAAGTACAAACTAGACATAATTTTTCACTACATGGGCATGTCTTCCCAAGTTTGAAGGAAATATTTGTGAAAACTAGTTCATTTGAGCAACATCTATGCATGCAATTAACAATTAAAGGCGGGATCAAGCTTGTATGTACTCAAAAATAAAACTTTACCCATGAAATTCAAGGTCTAGTAATTGTGGTGAACCAAGACTCAACTCAAGAACAAAGTGAGTTGATAAATATTATACCATTGTTGAATCCTCTTTGCATAAGCAAAGGCTAATCACCCATGAGAGAGGGCCTTCATTCCTTACTTCTTAGCTTCATGGATTTCTTGGAGGAGGATGGGTGAATGGATTCTCCAAGTTCCCAAGAAAGGGAACCTCTAAGTTTCCACACCAAGGAGAGACTTGAAGAAGAGATAAGTGACCTTGGAGGAGGATTGATACTAGTCAAGCCCTCTAAGGGGGCCGGCCTCCTAGAGAGAAAATGAGAGCTTTTGTTCTCTCCAATTTCCTCAAGAGAGAACCCTAATGAATTTTGGCTATAAAGTCCTTTATATAGTCACTTCAATTAAGTGATAAAAGAACCAAAAAAACCTTTAATATGGCCGGCCTTCTAAAGGCTTTGGGCTGTTTGGGCCCTTTTGAGTCTTTAATCATTAAGTTGTAAGTTAATGGGCTTGATGGTTCTAAGCCCAATGGGCCTTGAGGTCCAATAATTACTCAAAAGCTAAAATGAACTTATTCGTTTGATTAATTAACATATTAATCAATCCTAGCCATAAATAATTAAACCATTTAATTATCCTTACTCATCTCCATTGTTTCTTCAATCTCTACCTTACACGGTGTATGGTCCATTAGGTTCCTTTTAGCGAGACAGTGGGCGATTAGAACTCTTCAAATCGATTATGAATTGAAACATACTTTCAATTCTCCCTTTAGTGATTATACACCTTTAGGGTTTCCACAAACCATGAGTGACACCTAGTAGTATGTCATGGCTACCCAAGCGAATCAGAATAGGTGGAGAACCTATTCAGTTTAGGATTACAATGCAATACGATCTTTCTCTAATACAATACTTTTGACCACATTGTTTGGTTTGATAGTTTATTCATGTCCACTATCCAATATGATTCTCTTACTTATATGATTACCTTGAATGTGATTTGGAAAGAATTCTTAAATCTCATTCATACTCTGGTCAGAGATTCTTAATCATATCATAGAGTATTCTCCCTCAAACGGTTTGAAGGTTAGAAATCCCTTGTTGTGCATTCACTTGCCTCCATGGCTAAGTGGCTTAACCCCAACTAAGTCGTGGCCACACTTTGACGGAGTGACTTTGATATAGTCAAAGATCAAGGACCTAACCACAAGATAACTATGATGCCTCAGGTCAAAGGACTACTTTGCATTATCCTAACCATGAGTTCTCATGTGACATGAGTATGAGAACTTCTTGTTGATCACGTTCAGTGGACTCATTCTCTATTGAGCACCTACATGCTTGTCTTGGTGTCAGTCACACCAATGACTCGAGACCAATCACTCTCTCTAAAATAAGACATAGCACGTACTGATCTTAATAGACTATCAATGCCCAATTGGCAATCATATGATCAAGAACATTTAGGATATGTATACGAAAGAGAATGGTCTCATGAATCTAACTTCTTTAGATCACATTCTCCCAATTACATATTCCTTGAACTTATTGTTTAAGCATATAACGTTTATATGAGACGGCTTTAAACAATAATCTTTGCCTTTTACATTAAACTAGATTAGTTTAACGTGTGAAATGTCCGTAAAGTATCATCATATGATTGTCTTTAGGGCACATTTCCAACAAAGTTTTACAACCCAAACATTAACCAGGCATGGATCTACGTGGAAGATTGGATAGGTTGGCCCAGCCTAGTTTTGGGGGTTGAAGATAAAAAATCGTGCATCGTTTTTGTTTTCGACCACTTCGGGATCTATACTCAAATTTCTATAGGAAAGTTATATTCACACACTTATTTTTACATTTCAACATCTTTGTTAATTTTTTTGTCATTGATCTTTTTCAATTCATTAGATCTAATGGTCGAAAATTGAGAGACATGTGTGTAAAGTAAAATTGAATCTGTGAATAGCACTACCCATCCTTATATTGATTGATCCGAGAATCTCTTGAAGGAAAAATTTTGTCCTAGCTAAGAACATGTGAGAACATTTGAACACATATGCAAACTAATAACACATTAAAGTAGGCATGCATTAAAAAACAATTCTAAAACCCATGACTTTCAAAGCCTAGTGAATGGTGAACCACAAGACTCTTTAACAATATTAAAGAGAATAAAGGATTTAGAGATTCATTACCCTTGAAGCTCATCCTTGTTTACACAAGGGATTCACCCAAGTGGAGGGCCTTCAAGTCACCTCCTAGCTCATTGGATCTTCCTTGTGTTTTTCTTCTTTTTGATGCTCCTTTGCTCCTTGAGGATGTGAGGACCAAGAACACCAAATATTTGGAGTCTCTAAGTCTCCACACCAAGGATGAGGTGTGAAGATGAAATGGATGACTTAGAGAAGAAAAGATTGCTAGCTAATTCTTCCCTAAGTGGCCGGCCTCCTTTTAGAAAAAAAAGAGAAAGTGTTTCTCTTCTTTGCCTCAAGAAAACCCTAATGAGAAAAAGCTATAAAGTTGACTTTATACTACATCACATGTGAGTGGCAAACTTGTAATTAATTCAAGTTTGCATCCACTCACCCTTATGGCCGGCCTTGTCTTTGTTATTGGGCTAATTGCCCATTTTGTTTTAGTTGTCATACAACTTAAACATAATGGGCCTTGTGGACCAAAACACTTTTGGGCCCCGAAACCCAAAACCAATTTAAAAGCCCAATACGAACCTTTCGTAAAATTAACTAACTAATTAATTAATCTTGACCATTCTCAATTAAACCATTTAATCGCTTATCCATCTCATTTATATTTCTTCACTTTCATCCTTACTCGGTGTACGATCCATTAGGTTCCAATTAGCAAGGCAGTGGGCGATTGTTACTCTTAACGATCGATTGTGAATTGAAACAACATTTCAATTCTCCCTTTGTTGAAGATTAGTGTTTGCTAATCTTCAGGGCTTCCACAAACCATGAGGGACACCTAGCAGTATGTCATGGCTACCCAAAGACTCCCGAATCATATCTTAGAGTATTCTCTCTCCATCATGGAAGGTTAGAGATCCCTTGTTGTGCATTCATATGCCTACATGACTAGATATCTTGACCCCAAAAATGTCGTGGACACTCTCGATGGAATACCTTTGACATGATTAAAGATCAAGGACCTAACCATTAGACATCTATGATGCCTCAGGTCAAAGGACTATTTTGCATATTGCAACTAACGAGTTCTTACATGACATGTATGTTCGAACTCTCTTTTGATCGTTGTTCAGTGTACTCGATTACCCTTTCGAGCACCTACGTGTTTGTCTTACTGTCCAACACTAAATGACTTGAGACTAGTCATACTCACGCTTGAGTTGACATAACACATACTAACCTTAGCGGATTGTCAATGTCCAATTGGCAATCCTATGGCTAGGAACGTTTTAGGAATGAACATAAGAGAAATGTCTCGTTAATCTAACTTACTTAGATCACTTCTCTCTCAGATTAAATACTTTCCTTGGATTCCCTTATTGCTTAAACACATGATACAATAAATAGTGATTAACAATAAGCTTTGCCCTTCATTAAACATATAATAGTTTAATACAATAAGTATTCCAAAAGCTATTACATCAAATGAGTGGCTTTGTGGGCATACTTCCAACATCTCTTACTGCTCTTGCAATATCCTAAAGCTCTCATCATTCAAACATTGTCCCAAAAACTAGGGCTGGAAAAAAAAAACTGAATTCGACCTAAACGGTATCAAACCCGACTCAGAGAAAACCAAACCAAGTAATATCGAAACTTCAGTACAGAGATTGGAACCATAACTCTGTTCTGCCGGTAGTACCGAATTGAATATAATTATATATGTATATATATACTAGCATTTGCCTACACACTTTGTGTGTATGAACACATTTTTTTAGAAAATGAGAGGGAGAGAGAGAGAGAGAGCGAGAGAGCGAGAGCACGTGGAGGTAGTGGGAGGTTTTTTTTTTTGGTTTTTTTTTAATTTTAAATATTAGATATATTTTAACATCACCTGTATGTGAGCTACTTCAATAAAAAAACAGTAAAATTTGGACTTCTCACCCTCTTTTAGTTGACAAAGAGGGTTTCATTAATTAGTAGAGATAAATAAATATATATATATATACACACACACACACAGGCCCTTTAAGGGAAGGGATCCTCATTTTGCAAAAAAAATTGGGACACACTATTGACTGTTAGATTTGGCTTTAATGAAATTATGTGGTTAAGATTAAATCACAGGCCACAGAATCTAAACCACAAAATTTCATTAAAGCCAAATCTAACGGTCAAGAGGATGTCCCCATTTTTTTTGAAAAAATGAGGATCCCTTCCCTTAACATTTGATTGAGATTATATCTCAACCGTCCTAAAAAAATATAAGGAGGGTCTAGTCAATTTGGATTTCAGATGATTTTAATAGACTTTTCAATCCTATATGGATTTTGACAGATTTATATGGATTTTCATTATAGATTTCAATGGATTTGTGTAGATTTTGATTATGGATTTCATAAGATTTCTAAGCATCATCAAACCAATACAAACAGACCAAATCAACATAAATTGAATTTCTTAGAGATATTTCAAAAAGAAGTTAATTATCATCTTCTCCAACATAGGCCCCATGGTCTTTCAAGGCCTTCTTCTTCTCACTCCCTCCTCCTCCACGCTTCAGCTTCTTATGTCCCATTCTCCCACTCCAAAAAACCCAAAAACCCTCTTGCACTTTTTATCAAACACCTGGAGAACCCAATTCACCACAACTAAACAAACCCCGCTGCTCTTTTTTCAAATACCCACTACCCACCAACTAAACACACCTCTTCATCCAATTCCCAGAACCCAAGTCATAAAAATCAAATATATGGATGGTAAGAGTTCCGTGAGATTCTGTTACGAACCGCTAGGGTTTGGGAGAGGAGTGAGAGAGCAAAGAATGGAGTGATAAAATGTGAATAAGTTGGATTGGAAATCCTAGGGGTTGAGGTGTGATTCTTTTTTATCTTGGTTATGTGTATTTGTGCTCACAAATCCAACAAAATCCACAACTTTATGAAATACTGCCAAATCCTTGATTTTTTTAATACACCTAGATTTATAATCACTTTAAAAATCCCTATCAAAATCTAAGGGGGTGTATTCAATTGGGATTTTGAGAGATTTTAATGGATTTATAAATCCATGAATTTTTATGAAATTTAATTGATTTGTAGATATTCCATGTAAAATTTTGATTCAATTCCCTCGAAATCTCATGGGGAGATGTGAGATTTGTGGATGTTTAAAATACACTACAAAATCTCTTCAATTCCCACTAATTCCTCAACTTTTCTAAATTCTTTAAATTCTAATTCTAATTGAATACAACTGGAATATGATAAACTTCTTTAAAATTCTAATTGAATACACTTGAATTTCTAAGTATTTTAATAAATTATCTTAAAATCCTGATTGAATACCCCTAGATTCATTAAAATAATTAAAATCTCTCAAAATCTTAATTGAATACACCCCCTAAATTGACTACCCATAGATTTGGATGTATTTTTTAAATCCTCTCAAATCCTAATTTGACTACATTATGATTTCAAAGTCTTTTAAAATCCTCTTTCAAAATTTGTGAAATCCTATCAAATCCTAATTTGACTACACCCCTAAATCTCTCAACCTTCCCAGACAACCAAGCCCTCTCCTCGATGACGCTGACCTTCTCTCTCTGTTTATTCTCCTACAAATCCACACCACACCTCCAAATTCATCTCCTCCAACGACACCGCACGGTCAAATTCATCGTTCAGTCCCACCAAATTCATCTTCCACCTCCGGCTTGCACAAACTCTCTTTCCTTCTCGACCTTCCACCACCCATTCCTCTACCAATTTATCGTTGACCACCTCTCTCTCGTCCGCCCACAGCTCAATGAAAACCCCTTTCGTTTCAGCCGTCGACGTAGAGCTCCGTCAATTCTCACGATTCGATCATCAATGTCCATCTCTCTCTTCCCAAATTCATCTCTCTGCAACTCTCTCTCTTTCTCTTTTACGATTTAGGGTTTTTTATTTTCGAATTGGGGGGAATTTTTCAAGTTTTTTTATTTTCGATTTTGGGGAAGAATTACAAAATTGGGGAATGATTTTCGAATTTGGCCTAAGAGATCTTGGTTTACAAACCCAAAAAAACCTAGAAAAAAAAATTCAGAATTACTGATTTTCAGTTTGGGATCGGTTTTTGTTTCTCTTATTCCGACATTTTTGTTCAATTTTTCATAACCACTTTTAGGTTCGGTTACTGAACCTAAACCAGCCCTACTAGAAACCCAACATCAATCTTGTGGATTTCGATGGTTTCCATACCTTATATAGTTAAACATTGCCACTTTTCGAAGTCGGGATCATAGACAATGAACGAAATTGACCTTTTAACCCATTCATGGGGATAGAGTTTTGAAAGAAATTATAATTCGGCCTAAGATTTCTAACAGATGAGACCATTGGGTCATGATTAATAGTTTTTTCACCTCAGGGGCAGATCAAAACTGCTTCTCACCACAAGGATCACAAAAAATAAAATTTGGCCTAGTTTCTTTTAATATCTTCCAACTCTCAAACTCATGACATGGAATCATGAGTTTCCTAAGAAGGAAATAAAACCTAATTTCAAACTCAGTAAATTCAAAATCCCCCTCACGTGGTATCATGCATTATTTATTGAGTCACACGTATTGGAACGAATATTAAACTCAACATGAACCCTAAATCACACATTAATGTATATGAGTAGAAGACTTACCTGTTAAAGACATGGTGGTTGTAAAAGAACTCTTCTACTCACTTAGAGACCTTTATATTCTAATGGTGATAGACCCCGTGAACATAGAACCCTTTCTCTGTGAGCAGGGAATTCATTTATATAGATGCAATGGTAGCCAACTTCCATCTATCGTGGAGGGTTGGTTGTTTACCCGTTGCACCCAATCCAACTGTGTATGGAGCAGTTGTGATTAGTGCTTATTTTCAAATGCACGTTGGAAGTGTATTCCTCAATTATAGGATGTAGCTTTATACATATTCAAACTCTATTTGATTTGTATTATACCTATTACTTCTCCTTTATCCTAACTAGTTGAGTCCACATAGGATTCTTACATTCTCCCACATGGATGTTAACTAGTTATGGTTTGAAGCAACATGTCCATGACAAATCATTCCTTAGTGATCACCTTGAGTTTTTTACACAACCAACATCTTATACACATCTACCAGTAATCGTTTGAGACTTGAACTCCAGAAAACAATGCATGTAATGATACTGCATGCACCCTGGAATCACAATTCTCAAAATCATATTGTATGATGCTACATTTCATATACTTCCAAGCACGTAATTTACAACTTATATAACATTTATTTCCTCCCACACATTTACCCAGTGTACTTTCATAGATTGAATTTCCAAGTTTTCATCTTCAACCACTATACATTAACCTTTCAAAATCCCTGCATAACAGACATTAACCTTTCAAGCTCCCTGCATAACAGACTTACCAATATGCTCTTTGAACAATAATTAGTCATTTAATTGCACATCACAAATTTTGAATTAACATAAACATTGTCAATTATAAACTTGAAAGAAAATAAACTAAAATCTTGTAGTGACACAAGACATAGTGAAAACAAGCATTGGTTTCTTCTACTCCCACATTTCAACAACCCAACAGATCCCACTTTAGGAATAAATTTCTCGGAGACACAATGAAAACAAGCATTAGTTTGGCCAAGGAGTTTTCTTCTACATGGTTAAAGCATCACCTAATCATCCTTAGGAATAAATTCCCACTCCAATACGCATTACTATTGTGCCCTCAAACTTCCATTTTGTAAGAACAAGCAAAAGACAAAGGCAGCATCCAGCACCATGGATTCTATTTCTACATAATGGTTCACGGTCAAAACTTTACCACCTAATAAGAAATACAACTAGCTCGCCCCAGTTGTAAATAGACAAAGCTTTGAAGAGGACCTTGACACAGGTATACTTTCCGGAAAAGGTTCTCCCGTCCCAAATTGGTTTGACAATTTATGGTTTGCAAGAGCCTACCAGTCAAAATCTAATTACAGACACAATGCAAAGAAAACAGCATGAATCAAGAGAACTTTTCTAGTCATGTAATCAACATAAATAATACTAATTGCTCAAAACCAAAATCATCATGCACACTCGTGTTTGCGACATGTTCCTTGAAAATTCCCAAAATCAGTGGTTTTGTCAAAGGATCAGTTAACATCAGTTTCATATCAACGTGCTCAATCAACACTGAACCTTTTCTCACTTCTTCTTTCACAGACAAATCTTTCATATCCATCATTCATGCATGTTTATGTTACACCTTTGGGCAAGAAACATAAACAACCACCATTTGATAATGGATTGTATAACCTTATTGTATAACAGTCATGTAAGAGATTACGAAAACAACCAAGACTTCAAGTCTTTGGACAAAAAAACAGTCAACTTAATTCTCTTAGAAAAAATAATACACTTGAAACATCTCAAACCATTCATATATTTCTCATTTTACACCCAATTCAAGTTCAGTTACCTAACCTCATCCCCCCCCCCCCCACCTTTTTGTATAGACACACATACACACTCACACACACATCATTTTCTCTTCATAAACCATGATTTTTCATCCGCACGTTTTCATTTACTTTTGGATTAGATGCCAATTAACTCACACCTAAAATGCACCTCATCTAAAACTTTGACAAATTCATGCATCTATATCCAAAAACCTCAGCATTCACTCAAATGTATCAAAAGTTACTTTTGGATTAGATGCCAATTAACTCACACCTAAAATGCACCTCGTCTAAGACTTTGACAAATTCATGCATCTATATCCAAAAACCTCGGCATTCACTCAAATGTATCAAAAGTTTTAAACTAGAATTTGCAAATAACCCATAATATTTATACTACAACTTAACAAATCACAAATCAGTGAAATTGAAGAAAACCCATTTGACTACATGCATCGTTCATACATACATACATACATACAAACATACATACATATATATATATATATAACCATTTTTGATGGCCTAGAGCACCAATTAGTTTCCTCTCTTTCTGAATGGTTTCGGCAAAAGCATGCAATGTAACCTCTTCTACCATCCAATATGCTACCAAACAAAGAACAGCACCCGGACCAAAATTTCCATAAAATCTCACTTTGGTGAAGATTTAATAAATATTTGTCTATGGTTAAAGTAACATGATTATTTGTTCCAAATGTTACAGCCTTAATTATTTTCTGTTGGCATCATTCCTGAATAAGACTTATCAAGAAAAGCATTAACGTGAACAATTATAATTGCAAACAATTATAATCACATGAACGAAACAAGGACCATCGACATCTTACAATGGTTCCCTTTGCTATGACACCACCACTCATCAATGTATTCAGAGCATACAAGCCTAGAGCAAGTTATAATTTTGCTAGGGACCCCTAACTATGGTGTTAAGGTAGACTCTTATACAGCCGTAAGAGAAAATATCGCTAACAGTAGCTTTGATTTTGAGAAAGATGATTGCCAAAATTATGTCACTTGGACTCAAACTAAATGATGAACATTATTTTGTAACAACAAAAGCAGGAAATCAAATACGAGGTAAACCAGAGTCACCAAAGTTCAAGTTCAAAATTACTCAAATCCAAACATTGGAAAATCTCAAACAATACTATTGCACATAAAATGTTTCTTCACCAACCGAGTTGACTTATAATGATCAGTGGCATATCAAAAGGTAAAGCTCATCCATGTGTTTTGCAAGGTATTCATCATGTCTTTTGTTCATTAAACCACATGGGTGGTTCTTTTAAGTTGGATTGTGTACTTTATAGCATAATTAACAAGCTTGGATTGACAAGGATAGCAATTTTCCACAATTTGAACAAAATAAAGGTCAATCAGCGACCCATTACAATCCTTCATTAAGTACGGGCAATCGATAATTGAAGGCACACGTGAAAAGTGAAAACCCACGGCTTATAAAACGTAATGCTTTATTTCACAATAAGATCAACAAAACAGGTAAAAAGTAATTAAGCATAATTTTTTATTTTTTTTTTTTTTTTTTTAAGGAATGACATCCAAAACCAAACGCAACCTGACTTCTTTGTAAGGGTTTTGTCGGGCTCCGATCACATATAGAAATAACATGGATGGTTCTTACTCCCATAGATGAATCAATTACATGCACTGCAAATCGATATCAAGTATTTCTATTTTTCCTTTAAATTACTCACACACACATACAATTTTTGAGCAATTGATAACTTGATAATAGGAAAACTAAGGGGTTTTGGATCAGATTCAACCAAAATAGTGATAGGTTGATTCCATCAAAATTCAGATGCCAATCAAATTAAATCACTCATAAATATATCATCATTTAGTCACACTCTCAATCTATGACTCACTAATTAACACTATCAATGACAATAACAACAAATCAAATGAAGTATCACCCATATATTTGGTATTAGTTCGTAAACTCAAATACCAACAGTCTGGAGACCGAGAACTGGAGATGGAGTAAATGCGGGAGCAAGTGTGGCATGATCTAGTGCGCTCGGGTATACGCGACCTCTACACCCATCAAGAAGAGCCTTTATCTTTCCTTTTCTTGTCATGAATAAAATTCTTGGCAGTTGAAGACATGAAAAACTTGAAACAACCATTAGCGATTGTTAAATGCATGTTTATATCACACATTTGGCAAGAGATATAAATTGCCATTCACCTTCATTGTATAGCCATCATTCAAGGATCTTATCATGCAATTATTACAAGTCTTTGGACAAGAATATGGCTTGATCTACATGATGCCATACACTGATTAAAACTACCAACAATTTATACATCCCCTTCTTTGGAAAAGAATGTGAACATTTCATGAGTTTTAAACCACAAATATTCTTCCTTTACTGTACTCGAACAATGTTCTTAATTGTTCTTAACATTTTACTACAAATTGTTAGTATAGGAGCAGAAAAGATAAAACCCAAGGTGAATAGTTATCAACAAATGAGAACCTAACAAAAACTAAAGTAGTTTAGCATCATGTCAAATAAAACCCTAAGAGCAACTCCTACCCTACCCAATTGCCAAGCGAATCTATGGATCGAGATTGGGCTGCGTTGCCTAGAAAGCTTTAAATTTAGTTGTGGAGAGACTAGAGTCGCCAAAATAATTTATCTTTGTTTCCAAGTTATGGCGTTTGACTGCAAAGGATATACACACCCTTTGTGCTGTCACTACAACCCCAATGATCTTGATTTATTAGTGATACAATTCGATACCCACTGACAATGATAAAACATCCTTATGAAGACCCACAAATTCGTTGATGTCTTCCCAAATTTATTTGGGTTTTGCGAACCTTGTCATCCACGGGACCAAATGTTTTTTCAATTTGAAGGCAGATTCTATCTTGTTGATGGTTATGGTAAGTCCTTTTTTTTTTATGTTACTACTGATCAGTCCATCTCAGATATGAAAGTGGTTGTATACAAATGTGGAGGGTGGAATGTCTATCTGTCAGAATCATGCAGTATAACTATACAATGGATTTAGGGTCTGTTAAGTTGACTCTGATACCAAATGTTGGAACTAATATTAAACTCAACATTAACCCTAAATCACACATTAATGTATATGAGTAGAAGACTTACCTGTCAAAGACATGGTGGTTGTAAAAAAACTCTTCTACTCACTTAGAGACCTTTATATTCTAATGGTGATAGACCCCCTGAATGTAGAACCCTTTCTCCGTGAGCAGGGAATTCATATAGATGCAATGATAGCCAACTTCCATCTATCGTGGAAGGTTGGTTGTTCACCTGTTGCACCCAATCGAACCGTGTGTGGAGCAGTTGTGATTAGTGCTTATTTTCAAATGCATGTTGGAAGTGTATTCCTCAATTATAGGATGTAGCTTTATACGTATTCAAACTCTATTTGATTTGTATTACCAACCTATTACTTCTCCTTTATCCTAACTTGTTGAGTCCACATAGGATTCTTACAACACGTGCATAAAATATTTCACTAATATCCTGAATTTTACACTGATATGCTAAAGTTAATCTTTTTAAAAGTTTAACAAATCATAATATGTTGGTAATAACGCCTCTTTTCGAGCCCAACTAGAACTAGCGCTAATCTTTTTGGAAGGCTAGTGCTAATCATAATATGTCAATAAATACCCAAGCATCATCTGATTTTCTTTGAATTTTTCTTTTGATAAGATGAGGCCGGTATCCCAAAGGAAAAATATCCAACTCACAATTCTTTTGACGACAAGATTTTCCATCACTTTATCATTGTCCATTGTGCTGGCGGCTAAATAATTGTTTCTACGTCATGTTATTGCGGGAGGCTGGAAAGAAATCATCTCTGAATCCCTTCCTTTTAATTCATTAAGTTCGGAGATCCAGATCATTGAAATTTGATCCAACAGCTATAAACAAAGGTCCACTTTAAATGTTATAATAACTTTAACCGTTTGATTAAATTTTAATGATTTGGATCTCCGAACTTGATAGATTAAATAGATGGGATACGGAGAGGATCCATTTCCCTCGAGGCCACCTAATGACTTCAACCCATCAATGATCACAGAGAAGAGACGCACTTCCAAATAAAGCTACACGTTTTAATTTTCTTCCAACTTTCACAATCCTTCACCAAAAACAATATTTGACTTAGAACGCTGATAGAAAAATGTGAGCATTTAACTCAAATCAATTAACGATTAGAATAATACTTCATTTTTTGACGTAGAATAATTTTCTCAACTCTAAATTGGAATAATAAACACTCTAAGTCACATGCTTATATATGTGACAATTGTTGGATCCATTAATAGAACTAAAGTGCTTTTCGTGGACCCATTATGTTTTACCACTTTTTTATTAAAATAGCATTTTGTCACATGATCATGCTCTTGTTCTGTATCTTTCAACTACCAAATTTTCATAATTTCATTATATGTACCTAAACAACACACTACATAGTAGAGATTACAATATATATTGAAAGGAAAATCATATTCATGCTACTTTTTTCTCTTTCTACACACCATTATTTAATTTTAAGCGTTATTTTCTTTTACTTTATTCAATTTGATGACCAAAATAAAGATAAGTGTGTAAATGAGCTAAAAAGTGTGTAGTTGTTATCTCCCCTATCCACACACAAAAGGAGATATGTGAAAATATACTCCATGTTTTAGATGATTTTTGAAAATGGCCATGACTTGAATTTTTCATATTGCTACACAATTTTGATATGCTACCAATTTCATCCTTTTGTGTGTTTAGCTGGATGTTCCTCCGTTGACTGCCTTACCTAAAAAGCGAAAGACAATGAGAACACGCCTCAACATCTTGTTAAGGGCATTTTCGGAAGAATATTTTCCCGTCCTTTTTTTGATCTGATAGAGTAATGCTCGGTTAGACCTTCATTAGGGTTGGCTAGGTAATTGCCTTGACAATTACGCTTTGTGTTAGACCCAAATTGTGCACGGGAAATAAATTTCTTACAAAAAATCCCCTTAACGAGATGTTGTGGTGTTTGATTGCCTTTTGGAAGTGAGTCACGTAAATAGTTAACGGAAAAATATACAATAAAAAACGCCAAAAGGTTAAAATTGATAACACTGTAGAACATTGAGTAGCAATGTGAAAAAACTTGAAAAGACAAAAGAGTGTGCCCTTTACAATAGTTAAAAAAGGGAACAGATTTGGGTTTATTGAAGATTTGAAAACATCTTATGGTGTTTTCATAGCCACTTCACATAAGCATTGGCAAAGTTCTATAGGCTTTGTTAGCATGACCATATGGCCAGCTTCTCTAATCAATCTCACTTCTGCATTCGGACCATTCTCAATCATCCACCGTTGAAATTCTTCTTTCATCACCTCATCTTCTTCACACACTACAAAAACCCTAGTTACCGAACCGAATTTCGCTTCTGTAAGCAACCCTTCCTTGTTCATGTCTTCCAAGAACATCCCAGATGGCCTTATCAACATTTTAGCTAATTCGAGATCCTGCATGCAAAGATAAAACCAATACGACTGTGTTTTAATCAACCATTGGGACACTAGGATTTAATCTGGGGTAAGGTAAGAAAACTAGCCTCTGGTTGGCAGTGCTGGTACAATTTGGCTGCCATATATTGTGAACCAAACAGAACTGAAGTCAACTGATTTTCTGGGTTATTTTGTCCAAATGTGAACTGGCAATCCAATAACGACTCCGCCGAGGTCCTTTTCAAGAACTTTGATTTCCATCACACAAAAAATTTATAAAGCCAAAAGAAAAATTAGAGCTTGTTTAATAACCATTTCAATTTTTAGCTAGTTTAAACTCAAAATGAAATGGTAACAAATGAATCAAAATATAAAAAGAAATACAAAAATCAATTACTTCTTGTATGAGGACTCCGGGGGGGAAAGTGTAATGAGGCAAATAGGCTGTGACAAAAACAGCAACCGAAATCTTCTGAGGAAACATCTCCATGGCTAAAGATACAGGAAGGCCGCCATAACTATGACCTACCAATATCACCTTCTCATCTTCAGGAATAGAACCCAAGAACTCCATCAATGGCTGGACATAATCCCAAATGGAAGTGACCTCGTGAATCTGGTTGGAATGGATCCCAGAACCACCGAGGTCCAACGCGGTGACGCGGTGGCCGGCATGTCGGAGTAGGGCAACAAGCTTGTACCAACACCATGCTCCGAGGCAAGTGCCGTGAACCAAAACGAAGTGCTTTGCATTCTCCATATTCCTTGATAGTAGCTTATGAGAAAGCAGTGCGAACATATATACAGCAATGAGGAGAAAAATAAACAGACAGAAGCAACGCCAAAGGATATGGATGGCAGGCGCGTGTTATTTCCAAATGAGATATTACTTTTCACACATATTTTTAATTTTTAATATTTTTTTACTAAATGTTAGTGGTGTGTCAACAAATATTAAAAAAATATTTACAAGTAATTTGAAGTGTTTGAATATAATTTATTTTACCACATTTGTTAACTGTATTCTCAATCATTCTGCTAAAATCCACTTTGTGTCAATTGAAGGAAAATTTGTCACGTCTAGGAAACTTCAAATTGTTGAAATGTCAATAGTGATTGTTCATTTATTTCATTACGAGTTGTCCTTTTCTTCTTTTTTTTCTTACTTTCAAATTAAATAAATTAAACAAAAATAAGTGCTATAATCAAACGTGATAGAAATGATTGTATGAGTCTCACGTATATATATCCCAAAAGTTACAAATTATGTGCTAATCTTATTAGATCGTTCGTATAACTGAATCACGCTAAAGCTGGCGTCTCAAATCTAAAATATTTTCAGTGGTGGGGGAGGAAAAACATAAGATTTTAATTCAAATACGTGTCATGAAACTTTAAAATTTTGAAATTATTTGGAAATTTGTGTCGGTGCGATGGAATTATTATAGGAAGTTTTAGCAAAACACTCCAGGTACTGTTCATTTTTAACGAAAAACCACATTTTTACATTTAACTGACATTATTCACTATACCTTTAAAAATGACTTTTCGTTAAAAAATAAGTTTTTTTAAACTTTTCGTTAGTTTTCGTATTATTATACCGACATCTGACCTGAAATCAAGATAGAAGCTTGTACAGGTATTGAAGTAATTGATGAACATATAGCTGGCACGATTGAATTTATAGTGGAGAAATGCTAAAATAAAATATCTTTTAAAAGGAAAGTCATTTCCATCCTCTCATCTTTTGACAGAATATTTTATAACGTTGACATAAAAAATGTGCAGAGAAATAAGATGGCAGATAGTCCATAAAATTACAGAAACCATAAAGATTGTACAACTTTTAAAGAAATTTTTCAGTAACTCGAAACACAAATTGGTACACGTGTCATAATATAAATAGAGGACACTAAAAAATATATCATCTTTTTACTTATATTATGACACGTAATGTATCATCTTGTATTTTAAGTGCATTAAAAAACTCTCCAAATTTTGTGTGCTAACTGTATCGATTTTCTGCTTCGGTACTTGTCACTTATTGATCGATATAAAGGCTATTCAATTGTCACACACACATATTGATCGATATAAAGGCTATTAAATTTGGCCAAGTTGACTTTTTTTTTCTTTTGCTTTGGACAAATTTTTTGGTTGAGAACATAATAAATTTGATAGGATGCCCTCTTACAGTTCTAATAAAATTGCTATAGTTTATGAATCATGATCACCAATTAACAAGTTTTTTTTTTTGGCAGAAAACGCGTGAGACTCTCTGATTTCTCAATCTTGCAAACTCCTTTGTTGTTGGCCCCAGCCTTTGGCTTGGGTGCCGATGGCTATCCTTGTACAAGTTCCTTGTTCTCCTTTTTCCCTATTTCTCTTGATCCTCTTCTCTCTTTTTCAATTTTCTCCTGAGATTTTTCTCAGTTTCCTTGAGCTTTGTCTCAAATTTTTTCCGTGAGGTTGTCTCACTTTTGGACTTCATGTCCCTCCTCTCCACCCCTCCCTCTCCTCTGGCCGTTCTTTTCCAAACCCAAAACTCCATCTCCTCTCACTTTTCCCCTCTGCCACCCTTCCCCATAAACAATCCCCATCCCATACACTTGGCATCTGCCAAAGTAAGAGTATTTTATATACCCCCCTCACCTTCTATCCATGTGTTACTGTGTTTGTATATATTTGCTGGGATTCGTGAATAGGATTTGTATTTAGCGACTATCTTTTGGTTATGCGTCTTTGGTGAAGAAATATGGATGTGGTGTGCTTCTTGTTCTGGGTTTGGTACTTTTGTGTTGCGATGTCTTGTTCATTTTCACCACTCGATTGTTTTCTCTAGTGTTGTTGCTTCGGTAGCTGCTGACAAGACTTTCATGGCAATGACGGTGACGGACGCTGCTTTCTGCGGTCGGAAATTAGGAATTTGGATTCTCATTTTAGTTTATTTAATTGGGATGGGCTTTTATGTATCTATTTCCCCCCAATGTATTTGGATTATTTTGCCTTCCTTTGAGTTGGCCTGTAACCTACTATCGGATTAATGCATTTATCTTTTCCAACAAAAAATTGCTATCATTTCACCTAAAAAGCAAAAAAAATAAAAAGAAAAACTAAAATTGTACACATAACTATGAGTGATAGTGTACCACAAATGTCCTTCAATCAAAATACTAAAATGTACAAAGTTTCAACTTAAACTTTTAAGCTGCCATGCACCGGGATTGAAAAATCCCCAATTCAATATATAAAGGTCAATGGACGATCCAGAAAGGATGACCACACATGAATGGAGATAGAATGTGAAAGAAGGGAATATTTACATAAAGATAAAAACAATCTACGCACTTCGAGTTTACTTTACATAGAAACAAACCTTGCCCATAAAAGATTATCGGTTTAACACATTCGTGGACCTTTCGAGTCATCATGAACATGGAAATTGACTTACTTTTGGAGCAGATTAGAAACACGTTATGCGCTCACAAAAGCAGATAATCAGCTGAGCATGGTTGGATGGCCAGTATGCAGCATCCTCTTGATCATGTCCATCCCAAATGCAGAATCCGAGGAACTGACCAAGGCAACACAAATATCAAATCAGCAGTCTAATCATGAGATTCAGAGACTTCTTAAAACAATCATAACAATGACAGCAGCACCAATAACAATAACAACTTCTTGTTAAGAAACAAGGACACAGACATAGGCTTCACCTGTACATTAACTAGAATCGCATTCCAACCTATATCAGCATGCTGGTTTTGGTAGATGGATGGAACGCGTAAAGTGGTATGACAAAGTCACATTTATCTAAGTCATAATAAATTGGATCCACATCAGGGTTGAGGTTCGGAACGTACAGTTTTTCGACCGATTCATACAACACTAATTCCTAAATCCTATGTTCTAACCAAACTCAGTCCACAACTGTGTCTTAACCTTTCTTTTATATGAAGCACGTCGCCAATTCAACTTGTCAATATGGCCAATGAAAGCTCTGATCATGTGTTTATTTGGACTGTCGATGACTCTATGGCATTGACATCCATTTTATGAATCAGCCGTCACCTTTTGGCCTACCTTTTCATGCATACAGACATGCAACCCTGTGTTTGCTAAGAAATGTACATCTGCTCACATGTGTAGTGTACAGACATGACAAAATACAACATAAATGAGCGTAGCGAACCAATCTGGCTCTCTCACTGAGCATACTATCGACCAAACAGAACTCCTTTTCCAATACCATGAACAAAAACTACAACTGGCATATATAACCAAGGAAAGTTTAGTTGAGGTAAGGCAATTAAAATAAAAATAAAATTGTCAGTACATATATTAAATTACCATAAAATTCTATTTCCACGAACAGAAAAATCTTTTCTGGCAGCAAGGCATTTCCTAGTAAAATTATTGCATTGCAATAGATGGCATCAGATAACTACCAACCTCATTCTGCCTTGACAAAATTCTACAAAGATAACTACATCATATAAGATCAACAATTATCTTTAGCATCAATGATACCAACCGCATTCTGCCTTGACAAAATTCTACAAAGATAATTACATTATATAATATCAACAATTATTCTTAGCGTCAATGATTATATATTCCTTTTATTCACTCAAAGACAAGATGTAAGATATATGTACCAAGTTTCAAATGATAAATGAATAAATGCAGAACCAACCTTGGGATGGTAATTTCATGAGGGAAATAGACTACACCCTCAGTATGTGGTATCGGGGGAACATGATCTTTCTTCTCATTCACAAATTTTATTATTTGGAACAAAACCTCATGAAGAGATGCTTCAAGTGCTGCTCTGCGAGCCATTCTCTCATCCAATGCACTCTCTGCACTCGTAGGTCAAACATGTCAGTGTCAGCATAGCTTCCAGAAAGTGAAGCATCAGAGAATACACATTCAGTACACGATAATTGTACCTCCTGGATCAACTACAACTTTAGAATTATGAGATTTGCCCGAATGTACTTTCAGGTGTTGGGCCACATTCAAATTTATATACCATTGTTCCCAGCATAACCTTTCTGTTTTGTGCGTAAACCAAGTTGCCTGTTTGTTTTTCTCTTCAAAGAAAGACAAGCAGACCTGCATCACAAATCATGGCAGTTAATTTAGGAAACTTTCTCAGAAAAATATATATTGAGAAATCAAACAAGTGATTCAAAATAATGATTGAACAAGAATTATCTTTCCTAGAATTGATAAATTTTACTTGTGATTGGATGATTACTTAAAACCAACGGCAAGCACAAACCTGACTTTTCTTGTTTGGGTGTTTCTCTACCCAACTAATGAATTGCTCAATCTTCTCATCTATTTTTTTCTCAAGTTCAATATCTCCGCATTGCACCTGGACAAAAAGGAAGATTTACACACAATACACACATATCAGAGGCTTAAGATCAGAATGTACACATCAGCTCAATCCCACTCCCACATTGAGGATGATTAGAATCCGCAAGCATTATAATCATAAAGATTCATCTCAAAATATAAATATACAGGATCTGATGGCAAAATTTCGACAAACAAACAAACATGATGAAAAAACTAATTTCCGGCTGAAGTTTCATTGTGATTGTAAGAATTTTCAGTTGGCATTAGTGCTCCAAGAAAAGCATGCGGGTAAATGTATAATTCAGTTGGGGATGTCAAAACACAGTACTATTTGGTTAAAGGGAAAAGTCATGCAATACAACAATATTGATCCCTATAATCATTCTCACTCATCCAATAAGCTAGGACAAATAAACTGAGAAGAAAAAATCATTCCACGTTAACTGCTGCTAACTAAGATGCATGTGCACGAATGATATTTCGAAAAGGTCTGAATCAAAAGAAACCAATGTATAGAGCATAGAAAGTACTTACATATGTAATTTCGAAAAGTTCTAAATCAACATCTTTGGGCCGCACAAGACCCAAAGCCCGATGAAACACAATTGTGTGAAGTATGCCTACATTCAAGTATAAGTTCTGTAAGCTGACGTGAAAAACAAATATACTGAAAGCGCAGTGAGTGCAGGAATTTGCATCCTATGTAACTAGAGGAGAACCTGAGAAGAATAACATAATGGTTTAGAAACCAATCTGAAAGCCTAATAGACCTGAACTGAGATGGCTTTAAAGACCAAAAAAGTACCCATTTGTTCTGTTGATCATGCTATGCTATGCTATACTAAACATTGAGAAATGACCAGCAACAAAATTTTCATACTTGCAAGCTCAATTCCTTGAACATGTATTCTTTTTTTAACTTCTCGATCCCCACTTTTGACTGCCATTTGGCAGAGAACACAATAAAGTATGTAAAAGAAAAGTTCAAAGTTCTTTACTTCCATTACAACCATAGATTTTTGAAGTACAGTTTACATTATTCAATATCGCTATTGAATCATAAAAAGATGACTGAAGGCCACTGCAAACCCAAAAACTAAAAATACAAATATGAATGAAAACACACACTCCCTCACTTAAGCAAACATTATTTTACATAAAGATACATATTTTAACATCAATTATACTAAAACACGTATCCAAGTTGAATTGTTCAAACAATCTCTACATACTAAAATCTTTAAGCTCCAGAGTTTTCGATATCAGTAATACAGAGACAGAAGCTAATACATATACACAGACAAAGTTGAAAAAAACCAAACAAATTAAATTACTTGAAATTCAATGTAAAAGAAAGTATGATTTTTTATTGCTAACTTACAGCGCAGAACTTCCCGTATCTCAAAGTGCTCGACTTCCTGAAACAGCAGTAAAACTCCAATTTTCAAATAAAAATTATTTCTTTAAATTAGAAAAAAAAAACACAGAGAGAGAGAAAGAGAGAATCATACCAATTCTTTGAGCTGGCAAACTTCACAGTTCATGGTGCGCTCGGCGATGGCAGTGAATTGGGATTCAGAGCGATTAAGGATACCCTAGATTTCTGCGAGAAATTGGAGTGGAAATTTCGCGGTGGTGAGGGGAGCGATTGGCGTAAGTTAAACGCTTTTACGTTTTTGATCGGAGTGTGTGTTTGTGTTAAGTTTTGAAGTAATCGAAGTCTTCGACTGTCAGTTTAATCTTAATCGGATTTTAACTTGGTGATGTTGGAGGAGGAGGTGCAAACTTTATTTTAAATTTGGGCTTTTCTTTTAGCCTTTTTGGTGGTTTTTGGGCTTGATAAATGGGGCCAAGACTCAAGATGAAGCTTGTAGTTTTTTTCCTCCAATTGGGAGTAGGCCCAATGTTGTTTCTATGGGTTCTATTTGAACCACAAATTTATTCATTCGGCTCTCCATATTTCTTTTCCCATTTGAAATGACGATATTCTACATTAAATTAGTCTAAATTATTTATGGGGATGGAGATTCAAATTCAGGTCTATTATTATCTATGGGGATGGAGATTCGAATTCAGATTTAGGCAGAACGCATACGCTCTAACTAATGTGGTTACGCTCATGCCTGCAATAGCAACTGCAAAAACAAATGTTGTAAGGTAAATTGTGGGCGCTCTTATTCAACCAAAATAATCATCTTGCACTCATATCATTTCAATTTATTCCAAACAAAATAATGATGACTATTTAAGAGTGTCAATAAACACAAAAATAATGGACATACTTATTAATTTTTCTTGGGCTTTAAAAACAATGACCACATGTCATTTTTTGATTGGCCAACTCAAAAAATGAGTACATAGAATAGAGAATCTCTTCCACCAAGACCACCGGATCAAGTGATCCGGGCCTTTCAAATTTCATCCAACGGCCAAAAATTATTATAGCTTTTAAGGGGTCAAAACAGGTGGCCCGTTGGATGAAATTTGAAAGGCCTAGATCACTTGATCCGGTGGCCTTGGTGGAAGAGATCCAAAGAGGATCTCTTCTCCATAAAATACTCGCTAGTGAGTACTAAGTATTATCTAATTCTTCTCAACTCAAGATGGGGTGGTCAGAAGTATCATAGTTTCAGTGATAAAGTACTTTTAATTGTCATGCTTGTTACAAGCGTTCGACTCTCATCTTCCTCCCTCCCTAGACCTTGGACCTTTGTCTTGAACTATAGTAATGAAGGCCTTGCAAACTGGCTCATTGTGTAAGAGTCTATAAGATGGTTTTTAATATTTTTACTGTCTAAAACAAATTAAAGACAATATCCCTCTTACAACCAAAACCCCAACTAGAAGCTAAACAAGTAAAATAATGACACCAAAAGAGTGACTTACATCTCTTAAGCATCCGCTAAAAAATTAGCTCAAAGGCAGCAAAGCGGCAAGGCGAATAAGGCATACGCCTTGCGCCTCACTTTAAATCCTTAATTAGAAAGAAGGAGAAAAAAAAACTCTAATTCTCATAAATCTCATATGATGTACCTGAAATTCATATTGCTTTGAAAAAAAATTATATTAACGTACTAAATTAGAAAAACCTCATTCCATTTTCGTCTTAAGCCTCATTTTGCAGTGGGACGGCTATTAGATTCGAAAAGAACCCACTGAAAATTGATGCTTGAGAATTGGTAGTAACTGGCCGCATCTAAAAAAGTACTAACTTTCGTTGATATTTGGGCTCCTATACCTTGCTAAGTACTATAAATACATCTTTCCAATGTATGCTAAATTGTGAAAAGGTATCTTAGACAATCCCTTGACGAGTGCAAACACAGATAATAGATTGGCGTGAGATAATATTATTAGACTCATATCATTGTGGAGTCTTATTCTAATTAATGTGCTCATTTTGTTAGAGATAAGAAATTAGATAAGTAATACAGTAGTCATAGTTAAATTGAGCAACACAAAATTGGACTCATCATTGTGCATGTTAAGAGACTAAATGTCACATAGTAACATCAATATGTATGAACAAGTCAGTATTATTGTCGTTGACAAGGAAGAAAATTTAAACAGTAATGTCGCCATCAAATAATAAAGTTGGAAATGAATCATGATAAAAAGACAGAATTGGATGAAGAAACCAATAATATATATCCTTCATATTTGTGCCTCTAGTAATTAGTTGAAAGTGATACATGCAATACCAATCTTCAATATTGTAACCATATATATCCTTTAGTTTTTCTTATCGTCTTGGTTTACTGCAAAGATGAACAATTCAAGATTTTATATTCATTGCATCATCTAGTAAATCCGATAAGTATATACTAAGGTAGGTTCAAGTCCAAATGACACCTCTCCTGATGTATGTTACATCTAATGTTTACTCTCGTATCGTAGTTTCTCTAGGACCTAATAGTCATCTCAAAATGTAGGGCATTGTTGGAGTTTTGAGACTCCATGTCCCACATCGGGGGCATTTATATATGTTTTGTCTTTTATGCTAGTAGTTAGGTATTGGACCATTTGGTAATGGATAGGCTTGGGCCTTATGGTTGTGTGGATTAAGCTTGTGTAATATAGCTTAATATAATTAATTTAAATTAATCAAGACAAGGGCCTTAGGTCTTGGGGCCTTGGAAGTTAAAATTAATCAGAGTTCATTAATTTTAATTTTGAATTAAATTTTTAATTAACATATTAATTAAAAAATGTTTTGATTAAGATACACATCTTTTAGAAAGAGTTGTGCACTTTCAAATACATTCAACGAGTATTTGAAAGGGTATGAAACAACCTATATATTTGCAGTCTCAGTTTCCAACAGATTCATTCTTTTCCTCTTTCTCTTCCGTACAAAATTCCCAGAGAGTAAACACACAAAGCAATTCGCCATAATTCTATAATCCAGTGCAGGTTGTAGAATTAGATAGTTGTATCCTGGTCAAGTAGACGTCGTAAAATCACAAGCACAAGAGTGGGACGAAAATGCTGTTTGAAAGACATAGCTTTTGCGCTAACCTCTTATCTGTGATTCAATCAAGTTAGAATCATTTTAATTCATGTAATTATTTCCTTTATTTTATTCTGAATTGTTCTTCAACTGTGACAGCCCGTTCCGGAAAATAATTTCCGTTGACGTGAAATTACTAGTTTACCCTTGGACGTTAAGTTGTGTGGTGTATGACTTGTATTTAAGTTGGATTTAATTATGATTTCCCAAGTTTTTTGAACCACTTAGGAACTAAGAAAGACTAAATTTTGATTGGTTGGAAAGATTTGGTCCACACACTACACCTCACTTTCTCTCTCTCACTCTCGTGCCTTCTCTCTCTCAGACTCACACTCTCCCTCTCTTCCTCTCTTCCTCTCTTATACGGACACAACCAGAAACCCTTGTAAACGTGACAGATCGAAGAAGAAAAATGGTACCATTATGTTCCTAAGGTCCTCACGAGTTCAAAGGTACCAATTACAGGTAAGATTACCTTCGATTTCAAGTCGAACCACAAAACCCGATTTGGGGTACTATTCATGCTCACGTAAAATGTTGATTTTTAGGGAATTTAAAGGACATAGGGAGCTTAAGGAGGTCCTTACGAAGCTCGGAGTACTTCGTTTGAAGAAATTGGACGTCGGAATCGTGAGAACGACGAGTTTTAAGGTTTGCCGGATTATCGAAGCTTTTTCCGGCGGGATTCCGGTGGTTTCAGAGCTCGAATCAGGTATGGTTTTGTTCGTCGTTGTGAGATCTTTAGAATGGTTCAAGTTTCATAAATTTTGAGTTAAAAACGAAGAAGATATAAGGAAACGAAAATTTCCCAGTTTCCGGCGACGGCGACGGTCACCGGAGCTGAAGGTAGAAGACGAGAGGATATTCCGCTAAGTTTAACGAAATATTCTAACGGCGTTAGGTCACGCCGTTAAGTTTTGTTAAGGAATAAACGGAATATTCCGGAATATACCTGACGGCGTCAGTTGACACCGTCAGTGTGCCTGGCACATGGCCGCGAGTAGGGGGCGCGTCTGGCCGTGCCTTGGCCGGCTCATGGCGGAGCGTGGGAGCTAGGAAAAATATTCTAAAAATTTGGGGATGATCCTGAGGTTGTGTAGGTCACTGTGGTATATTCATATACCCAAATTGAGCATTATATGAGAAGTTATTACCTATTGTTGGTTATGTGCGTTAAATAACGTTTATTCGGTTATTACGCCTATATGTGAGACCTATTCTCAGGACGTGCGTAATCAATCGAGGCTTGGGGGCTACGACCCATCGACACATCTGTGAGTGGGCAGTTATTTTCAGTATACATATATACTTGACGTTTTTCCCAGAAAACGTATTTAAAGGAAATGTGATTTAAATGCCATGTCATAAATGCCTCATATTTTAGTATATGCATTATCATAACTATGCATATTGTTGCATGGTGCTGTGGAGGCTCAGGTAAGCCCAGGTAAGTATGTTTGGATATGTGAATTGTCGATGATGTGATATGTGATTGAATAATGTTGAGCTCATAAAACTGCACCTAGGGTGATTGTGAATTAGCCAGAGATATGATACAGGCCTGTTTATAATGTCACCTCCCACACTATATGCTCATATTGGATCCAATTTAAGTGCACGGTCTTGTCGTACAGACCATATTTATGGTTCCGACTCGTAGGTGACTAGCGATTTATCGCCCGTCTATTATGTGAGAGTAGTATTGAGCATAATTATATTACACCCATTATTGTCGTACAGACATTTTCATTTGGTTCCAACTCTTGTGCAGTTTATTGCCGTATAGGTCATTGTAGTGACTCCGGCTAGATTGACTTTTGAGCTATGAATTTAGCCGTACAGACTACCACAGGGGTTCCGGCTAGCATGTTATATTTCTATGAAATTATTCTTACCTAAATGGTTTACTTTGTTATATCCTGGCATGGCATACATATTATTATGATTATGTAAAGCATGATTTGAAGTGATATATTTATGAACATATTTATGTATTCTATTTTCTGGGAAAGTAACTATATACTTGTTTTACGGCAAAGGGTTAGTAGGTTTTCGTGTAAATGTGTTTTACTGACCCACTCAACTTTGTTTTTCGCCCCTCCAGGTCTTAAGTAGCAGAGTTTGGTGGCCACGAGGAATCCAACGGTGTTCTGACAGAATCAAAGAAAGTAGGGTTCACCTTCGGGTGTTGTATTTTAGTAATTGTCCTACTTGACTGCAACTAGACTTTCTTATTGCTCTGAAAGTGTATTTATACACTTAAACTCTCACTAGCATCCTTTCTTAATTGGGATTGTTAGTTGCTTGGTTTTAAATTGTTAGTATTCCCTTACTCTTTATCGCTTCCACTTTGCGCTCATGGCTACGTCACTCTCACGTGACGGCCAACACGTCTCGACTCCGGTCGGGGTGTGTCACCAACACTATAAATACATCTTTCCAATGCATGCTAAATTGTGAAAAGGTATCTTAGACAATCCCTTGAAGAGTGCAAACTCAGATAATAGATTGGCGTGAGATAATATTATTAGACTCATATCATTGTGGAGTCCAATTCTAATCAATGTGCTCATTTTGTTAGAGTTAAGATATTAGATAAGTGATGAAGTAGTCATAGTCAAATTGAGCAATACAAAATTGGACTCACCATTGTGCACGTTAAGAGACTAAATGTCACATATTAACATCAATATGTACTAAACAAGTCAGTATTATGTTGTCGTTGACAAGGGAGAAAATTTAAACAATAATGTCGCCATCAAACAATAAAGTTGGAAATGAATCATGATAAAAAGACAGAATTAGATGAAGAAACCAACCATATATAGCCTTCATATTTGTGCCTGTAGTAATTAGTTGAAAGTGATACATGCAATACCAATCTTGAATATTGTAACCCACAAAGTCTTCTAATCCTCCAAATTTATGCCTCTAATTAGTTGAAAGTTAACGTCCTCAAATATTGATACCAACAAAGTCTTCCAATCCTCCAAATTTATGCTTCTAATTAGTTGAAATTGATACAGCCTCAAATATTGTCAACCACAAAGTCTTCCAATGATGGAATACAAATCAAAATTATTTGTCTTGTGGAAAAGAAAGATGTAGCAATATTGCAAGCAACTATTTCCATCCTATTAATCACACAATGGACCTTTGATGTAATGACTAGCTGCATTTTATTATTATTCTTAATTCATGTTCTTGATTTTATTTTACTCTATTTTAATTTAATTTTTATAAAAATAAATACATATAAAAATGTACAAAGATAAAAAAAAATGTAAGCATAAATCACTTTATTTTATAATATACTTGTGCTTGTTTAATTATTATATTTTTGTCAAATGATAGAAGATTTTATTAAATTCGAATACAGACGTTTATATTAGAAGCCAAACCATTGAAGATTGAACTACCACACAAAATACTAGGCATGTTTAATTATTTACCCACACAAAACCCACCGGGCAGATGAAGATATGCAATCTACGGTGACGATACGGTGTTGGGCAGTTGGAGAAAACAAACGACGTACGATCGATTATTCCTATCCTATAATTGGAACTTTTTTTGTCTCCGTACGAGGAACTTTGACATTAATACATATTATCCATATATAGAATAATGAGCATAAACATGTGCATTGAGAAACTGAGCGTGCTTAAGGTAATAATCTCAGTGGTGCCAGCCGACTGCCGACGTGATTTGGACTGATGCGGAGTACCTAAAACCCATTGATTAATCTTTGAGTCTTGACACAGGTCACAATCTTAATTGCATTAGGTAAGACTAAATTATCTAGTGATTGATGAGAATGTGAAAGTGATTATATTTTATAGTTTCTGCAAGGATATATGTAAAACAAAAAGAAGAATTCGTAGCAGGGCTTTTCTGCTAAAATTGCAAAATTATTAGACAGTGGTGCGGTCTTTTTCTCGTGGAGCTTCTAAGGTAGTTTTCGAGATTGCAATGATTTAGTTCTCTTGACTAGAGTTTAGGATTTAGGACTAAAGGTCCTTCATGATGGAAGAACCGTATTGTATTTTTGATGTGTTTGTAATTGTAGGGCTTATACGTTGATATTCTTTTGACATGTGTAGTCTCTTCAGTTGTTTTAAGAGGCACGTTTAACATGTCTGTCATAAGTGCATTTTTTACCATTTTTTACTATTGCATGTGGTCCAATATTATGGTGAATTATTGTTGTGTTTCTACCCATAATTTAAAACTCTCCTAAATTAATGTAACAGTTTCCAATCTTCCCATTCTCATTAATAATAAATATAATAAAAGTGTATTTTCCGTTATATTTCTATATACTTGTAGTGCGAACCAAAATTTTTTGAAGTGTCAATAATAGCTCCCTTAGTTAAGAGTTTAGGGTTATATGAAGAGTAATGCTATTCTTACCACAATTGTATACCACATTTCTTTACCATCTTAGGTGGCAGATGAGTTGGACAAGCTACATCATTTAATTTCAATCTTTTTATTAATTAAAACACTTAAATTATCTTAGGTGGAAGAATGAGACTCTTCGTATACTACAATTATCATTTAATTAACAATATTTTTATTAATTATTGATTAACATTTTAAAATTAAATGCTAATTAATTTAAATGATGTGGCTATCCACATCAAATGCCATGTAATGTCACATCCCGACCCGGGCTCGACTCAACCGTAGCACAATATTGTCCTCTTTGGGCCCCGACCACGCCCTCACGGTTTTGTTTCTGAGAACTCATGCAAGCAGAACTTCTCAGTGGGTCACCCATCCTGGGAATGCTTTGGCCCATTCTCGCTTAACTTCGGAGTTCCTACAAAACCCGAAGACAGTGAGCTCCCAAAATGCCTCATGCTATATGGAGGTGGGCATATACATATAAGGCACATCACTCATTCTCCGTTGGTCGATGTGGGATGTTACACCTAAGGTGCTATACAATTGTGGTACCAAAATATGGGAAGAATAGCATTATTGTTGTATGAATTAAATAGAACCCAAAACACGCATGTCTTAGATAACCTAATTATCCACAATTTGAGGCTCAAGTTTCAAAGTTTGCTCGATTTTTATATATCAATAATCCATAATTTCATACAGAGTAATATTAGGGAAACTAAATTTTGTAAACTAAATGACATGGAAGTTGATTATTGGATTATTACTTAAAAGTTTATAAACGTGCTCATTTCCTATTGGTGACACATCATTTAGTTTGCAAATTTAATCTACAAATTTATTATCTCTAGTATTACCTCAGTTAGCAGCAAGTTGCATGTGCTATGAATATGTGATACTATGACGGCTCCAAATATGTCTTGAAAATGTGGGAGTTGTTGGAGCGTACCTAATCATATAGGTCCAGGGAACACATATATACTTATTTAGTGCAGGCTAATTTAAGTTAATCCCGTGGTAGAACACTGATTTAGATGTTGTATTATTTGTGTGATGGGAAATCAGCAGTAGTCCCATCAGAAAAAAGTATCACATGGGCTCCATCCATCAGCTGTTTTGGTAGAGAATAATTCAGGCCTTACAATACAGCTGATACCATACCACCACTTAGATAGGTTTATTTGCAAATAAATTAGGCACTAAGTCTAATCCCTTACCAAGTAGGAATTTAGAGTCCTAATAACTCAGAGTCGTGTTTGAACTAACTATATTTTAGACCCTTCAGATTTAGGGTAATTTTTAAAATGAGTTGTGAGGTTTTAATTTTTTTTACGTTGCACTCAAGTTTTGAAAATTGTATTAGTTTACCTTTTGTCTTTTTGGACGTCTAATCATCTATAAAAATAATACACTTTTTTTGTCAATGAAGTGTAAATGTGACTTACATGTTAGATTATATAAGAGTCTCAAACTTACTATGTCATCAATTTAATAATTACCATACGATTAATCAAAATAAACGCACAATTTAATACAATTTCAATACCTCAGAATGCAATATAAGAAAAATAAAATCTATGACATTTAGAAAATTATCCCAATTTATAGGGTGCAAATGAAATTAACCTTGGTAGTGACTGTATCTAATTATGTTTTTCTATAAGAAAAAAAAATATTTATGTTTTGACTAAAAAAAAAATTATTTATGTAGTTGCATGCCACTGATCACAAACTCTTATAGAGAACAAAATAAGCAAATCTCAGTCTTGATAATAGAAATATTTAAAAGGATTAACAAGACCTTGGTCATGAACCGCGTGTTATATAATAGTACACAAGAATCCCATTATCTTACAGGGATATGTATGTTAGACTTGTCAGTGATACATTATTTCGCTTGCCTAAGTTCTAAAAATTTTATACCGTTTTGGAAGTACTATAATTTGAAAATTACAATTGCAAAAATTTAATCAATGTATCTTGTATCTTGGGCCAATAATCTAACAATTAAAAATTTCGGATATCCGAAACACAATAGAAAATTCCGCCTAAAATGTCATTTATCTCATTTATCTCACTGTTGTAAGTTCTTGATCTGCCATATATCCAATAACCACCAATCCACATGCATGCATAGATATGTCAAGGGACATGATCTATGCTTCCTCTGCACCATGGATTTTGTCCATCCTAGCAATTGTCAGGTTTGAAACCCTAAGTCCCTAGCTACACTCTGTTCCCTCTAGGTTTTGCTGAGCATGACCTAGCTATTTGTCTATTTCATTTCATTTCCGTTGTAAATAATTCAACCTAGGGGGGACCCGTGTAAGAGGAATGTTATAGGATTAAGGGCCATCGATTTTTATCCTTTCAAGGAATTTGGTACCTTTTCTCAGCAGTGCTAGATCGCTAGTAGTAGTAACCCAGCTAGCAGGTTAGCTGCAACTCTGTGATATGATATGATATGCATATCCTTACAAAAACACAAAGATAATGTTTGCATTCAACAGTTTGGAAAGGGATATAACTGAGGATCCCAAGAGAGTAGTGAGAAAACAAACCCTAATGACAAAATATGTCCTTTATGTGACGTTGAAGATTTTGAATAAATCCAGATTAGGGACTAATGTTTTCGTGATTGTAGGTAAGATTGATTAGGACAATCAAGGGCCCTAGGGCATTTACATCAGAAAGTGGCTGAATTATAAGGTTTAATTCAGTACAACCCACTTTCAATGCATCCGGCCCCTTCTATATGACCAAAGAATATTTTATGTACGAGCTAGCAACATTCATATATTTATTTCAAGTTGATATTTGTGAAAATAATGGATACAGTTATATGATAGCATCGGTCCCCTTATAACACTACTAGAAATTATAATTTGCTTGATGAACCGACTTTCGTCAGGCAAATAACTTTACCTGACGGAATACAAATGTTCATCGGACAAAGCGGTTAACGTCTTGATTTCTTTAGAGGCTTTTACCTGACGAAAGTAGTTCGACGGGCAAAGTGTCATTCGTCGGGTAAAGTTTTCACGCCAAGCGAAAAACTTGGCGCGTAATATGGCATCCTTTGCGCGACAAAACATTCAAGTTTCGTTGCGCAAATTTATACAATTCGTAGGGCAACATATACTATTTCCTCAGGCAAAGGTGAGGGACATTTTGGCATATTCAATTCCTTCGATGATTTTTGTAGTCTACAAAATTGATTTGAGCGACCCAACCATCAAATTAATTTGTATATACTCTAAATCACCAAAAACAAGCTTTCAAGGATTAGGTAGTGTGACGAAATCCCTCGACGGTTAGACATGAAAAATCACGATTTAATGGTTATTTTAGCTATGATTTTGATGATTTTTACAACTACAGTCTCAACCCCAGAGGAATACAATGAATGAACCTGATCATCAATTTAAAATATTTACACTAGTGGTTAACTACCACAAAATCTTATTTTCTACTTAATGGAAGTATAGAATAAACTAAGTGTTTGTTGAATCTATTGGTTTGACGAGATACGCAATCTATGAAACTAATTTCAATGATCCAACAGTCAAACTTGTTTGGAATGCTCTGAGATCGCATACGCCAACTTACCATAAAAAAACTTTCAGGACTTAGGTAATGTGACAAAATCTTTCAACGGTTAGAAACGAAAAATCCTGATTTAACGGTTATCTTAGCTTCGATATGATGATTTTTTACAATTACACTTCTGACCCTAGAAGAATACAATGAACGGACCTGATCATCACTTTAAAATATTTATACCAGTGACTACCACAAAATCTTATATTCTACTTAATGGAAGTATAAAATTAACTCTAAGTGTTTGTTGAAAATATTGTTTTGACGAGATACATAGTCTACGAAACTAATTTCAACGATCCAACAGTCAAATTTGTTTGCATATACTTCGAGATCGCATACGCCAAAAATACCAAAAACGAACCTTCGGAAATTAGGTAATGAGACGAAATCCCTTGATGCGTACAAATGGATCATTAGAAGTTATCGGTTATTTTAGCTCCGATTTTGATAAAATTTTTAAGAACGCTAATTGTGAGTAAAACCAAAGATTAAAAACCTGATAATCAAATTCAATGATCTTTTAACCGTTTGAAATTAAATAAATAAATAAATAAAAATAATTTTTTTATGTTTGTTCGACGAAGTAGGTTCAGATCGTTTGGCAAACGTACATAAATTTGTCAGGCCACGGTGTTACTTTTGTCAGGCAAACGTATACAATCAACTTTCCCCCCATATTAAAGGATTTACCGAAGAAATACTCTAAAATTTTCTTCAGGCAAACGTAATTTCCCACCAAGGAGTGGAAGTACAAGCAGTACCTGTACTACAAGACTTGAGCATTTTCTGTTGAAGCTCCTACCGATCCACCCCCGGAGTTTGCAGAGAGGAATGACCAGTGAGAGTGGATGTGTGGTCATTTTTAAAGCCCTAATTTCTAAAAAAAAAAAATTTAAAATTTAAAATTTTTTTTTATTTTACAGCGTAAATCGGCTGCAAATAAGGTTAACCGAGAAGCGAAGCCGTACATTTATCACTCTTGTTCTTAGCCCTTCACTTTTCGAGTCCAAGAACGACGTGATAATGGTTCGTTTTTCCACGAAGTCGAGGCTTGGGGGATACGAATGACAATAATGGCAACCAGGTGGCTGACGACATTTATGTAAGTATTCTACCCAAATTTTTAATTTCAAAATTTTAAACTTATGATCGGGAATCTTAATTCGTTTTATTTATTTATTTATTTTTATGTCTAAAAAGAAGGACAAGTGCCTCGCCAACCTCTACCAGCAGCAACCGGACACGCCAATGGAGGAGCTGACACCCAAGCTAGAGGTGTCTCTATAGTTATTGATAGATGGGGTTGTGCGATGGAAAGGAAAAGAACTCCACGACCTAGAAGTAGGTCGGGTTCGGGACCTCGGGAGATCTTCTTCATCTAAGTCTCAGACTTCAAGCGGGATGTCTTCCATACTGCAGCAATTGGAGATTGAGCTAACGGACCTACGATAATGAGAAGAAGAAGCTTGGGAAGGAGCGCGCCAGTGAGAAGAAGCTCAAAAGCAGCCGCATGCCAGCGAGAGGAGGCTCCTTCCACGACACATTGCTGAGATGACCCAAGTAATGGCAGCCTCTGGCATTCACCTGCTGGATCCTTCTAGCGAATTTCAGCTGCCATTCCACCAATCACCCCAGTAGTCGCACTTAGTTTATGATTTTTATATACATTTGCACGAATAATTATTTTTAGATTAATATAATTTAAACTAAGAATTTCTTTTTAAAAATAAAATTTAAAGGTTTTCAAGACGATTACTTGTTTCTGACAAAATATTTTAATTTTTTTTTTGTTAATGGAAACCCGACGAAATAATGGGATTGGGCAAGATTTATTCGTCGGGCAAACTTGGTCAACTCACTTTACTCGACGAAATATTCTCATCAAGAAACTATGGCTTGCCAAACGACTATGTACAATTTGTCGGGTAAAATCTGCAGCGACGATGTTCGCAACGAATTTTGTCGGGCAAAAGAGTAGACGATGAAATCCTATTTTACCTGACGAATAAATTTCATCTAGAAAGGATTCTGTTTTTGTTGTGTAACTTTGTTTATTGATATTGAGTTCGACTTGCACCCACATATTAGAGATTATGATATTTTTTAACTTATATAATAGAGAAATGCTTGTAGTGTTATCAGCCTATAAACTTGTATATACTACAATCAGCTTGATCAATAACCCAAATCGAGTCACAGTCTAAATTCACAAATTTAGTACTTGAATTTTTTTTGCAAGGAAAATGTACTTTTGTCCCTATTGGTTTTAAAATTATCATTTTTGATAGTTCACGGCATGTATAATTCAAATTATCCTTCTTGTAATACAAAATTGATGAAAAGTGATCATAACATCATGGATAATTTTCTTATGGTAATATTTGTGACTTGCATTTTGCTGTATAGTCTTTGTTTAAAACAAAGGGAATCATGAATTTATGTGATTTAATGCATCTACTTTAACTCAAGAACTGAGAAAAGCCAAACCTACATAGTTCATAACTTGGAAACCGTGTGTTGTATATTAAACAATATATAAGGTGTACATCATCAATCGTTAAACTCCTAAACTAGCAGATTTGATACGAGAAACGATTTATGGTTCCACTTGCATGAATGGTACAAAGGAAATGACAGGAATATTTGTTGGGACATGCTGCTAGCGAGAGAGAGGGTGGAGAGAGAATTATTGACCACTTTAATCAAAAGAGGACGAAGGGTGAGGAGCCCTATAAAAGCTGTACTGCCCCATAAGGAGAGGACACATACGCATTAGTCGGGGTCTATTTAGAATATGGAATTTTATCACATCAGGACGTCCCATATTCCCAACCCACATGCAATTAGATCTGGCAGTTTCTGACACGACACGAAAATGATACGAAAATAACGGGTTTCGGATCAATACGATAACTTATCGGGTCATTATCGGGAGACCCGTTAAGAACATGTTAATAACGAGTTCTTAACGGGTATACACGGGGGTAATACATGGGTAACATGTTTCGACCCGTTAAGAAAAAAATTATTTTGATAATTTTAAAGTTTAATTACCAAAAGATTTATTATAAAATACAATAGCCATATTAATATATACAATATATTCTATATTAAATATATAGTTTTGTATTATTATTCTATATAAGTTTAAAAAAATGTTTTAGTCATTATTTATTTTTGTTATGAGAGTTCCTTATTATCATTACTAGGATAAATTTTACTTAACATGTTGTTATCCAAAATTAAAATAAACTAATATAGTATTTGTATAGGCAAGAACTAAGAAGACATACATACAAGTATGAAAAATGTGAAAGAACATATAAACACTCGTGATTCATTATTATTCCTCCATGAATAGATAATGGTTACACTTACATTATCGTTTAGATTTTTAAAATCCTCCAAACCTTCATGAATAATGTTTTTTATTTGAGGGCAAAATTAATAAAATTAATAATAATTATTGTAGAAGTGTAAAAAATGTAAAAAAAAAATATACAATCACTCATAGTGACAAACTTTACAACTTTCATGCAGGGGTCAGCTTCGAAATCCAACACTATAATTCATAAACCTTAAATTTATATTTAACCGTCGATTGTCATTTACGCTTTATTCTTCTTACTAAATTTCATTTTTTAAATTTTATTTTTTGAAAACATGATCATCTGGCGGATGTAAGAAGATGAATGGTTCAGATCTTTGATATCACGTTTCGATATTTACAATTAACTGAAATATGAGTCGATGTCATATAGTTTGTAGAAACTTTATAAACATCAAGCAATATTTTCACTAACCGTAAAACTCTGAATATAATATCAACGATCCAAATTGTTCATCTTCCTGCATCCTCTAATAGATCAAGTTTTCAAAAAAGAAAATCTGAAAAAAAAAACCAAATTTGATGAGAACAATGAATCGTAAATGTAAACAACAATCAACGGTTAAATTTTGATCTATGATTATAGTGGCGAATTTCGAAGTTAAGCTCTTCATGAAAGTTGTAAAACTTGTCATTACGAGCATTTCTATATTTTTTCTATATTTTTTTTACACTTCTACATTAATTAAAAAACTATTAAAGACTTTAGGTAAGTGAAAATATACTTAAAAGAAAAATGCGTTTTTATGTTTTGGATGTGACAATATGGTATATACTTATTTAGTATTATGTTTTTCATTTGATTATTTATTGGTTTAAAATATATTTTCCTTAATGTGTAACTGGTCGGGTCATATTACCTGTTAATATTATCAGGTTGATTTCGGGTCGGGTCATTTTACTCGTTTATTTTAACGGGTGTTACACGACACGACCCGTTAAGATATCGGGTATGACACGAAAACGACACGAACACGGAAAACACAACACGAATGCCAGGTCTACATGCATGTGTTCATCATGTCATATCTAATCCCGTACATTAATTTTTTTTTTTTGACATACGATATTATCTACACTAAGGAGATGAGGTTGGCTGAACTTCACAATAGGTTAGCAATAATATGGTTCAAATTCGTCTTTGGCGAGAATCAAACATAAAACCTCTCACTTACAAGTAAAGAGAAATACCACTAGATCATAATACTAAATGAGTAATTTGTACATTAAATATAGAGAAATACAAATGAGACTTTCTCAAAAGTGTAATCTCTAAAAATTATTTGTCATCTCATGTTATTTTGGCATAATATTTTATAATATTGACACATCAATTAACTTAAACTGTAAGATGATAGAGAGTCCATGGACAATCCCAATTTGAAAGAGTCTCATTAGCATTTATTAAACTTTTCTCGTTGTAATTGTGTTGGCTATCTCACATCAGCCAAAGGGAAGAAGAAAGAAGAGTTTAAATATGATTACCCCACTTTAACTAATACCGAAGTCTTTTGTAATAAAATCTCACACTTGTCGTACTTTGCAAGTGGTAATTAACAAGTTGGGGACAATATTGATATTGTTGGAAGTGGGTCTTTGGCCCGTCTCTTTGATAATTTCTACATGGTATCAGAGCCAAGGAGCAGGCTAGTACTGCCACTTGATGGGTGGGTCTCCTTGGCCCCGTGTGATGATGATGGATCCCTTGGCCCCGCGTGTAGGGTGAGTCCCATTTGCTCCACGTGGTTGTTGATGTGTCGATCTTCTATGTGTGGCCCACTAATTGGGTTCCACGTGAGCAGACTTGTTGAAATATCCTACATCGACTGTATCTTTGAGAAAATAAGAGTTTAAATATCCTAACCTCACTCCAACTAATACTTAGACTTTTGTGATAAAACCCAACACCTGACGGATTGTGCAGGTGGTAATTAACAAGTTCCGGACAATATTTGTGTTGTTGAAAGCGGGCTTTTGGCTTGTCTCTTTGATAATTCTACATGGTATCAAAGCCAGGGGACGAGCCCATAATGCCACGTGATTGGATGGTTCCCCTATGGCCCTGCACGATGATGGGTGGGTCCCCTTCGACCCGTCGTGTTGGGGGTGAGTCCTGACTTGACTCAATATGGTTGCCGATGCGTGAATCTTCCACAAATGACCCACTAATTGGGGTTCCACGTACAAGGGCCTGTTGGTTATCCCATATCAGCTAGAGGGAAGAGGAACAATGATTTAAATATGATTACACCATATTAACTAATACCGAGACCTTTTGTGAGAAAACTTCACACCTGACATATTAGGCAGGTGGTAATTACCAAGTTGGGGATAATATTGTTGTTGTTGGAAGTGGGGCCCTTGACCCGTCTCTTTCAAAATTCTACAAATTGAGTATATATAAAAAAAACACTTTAATGGGCCCTTGAGCTTTTAGCCAAAATATGGTGAGAAGTTGGAAAATTTCATCATTTCCAATCACATTCCCTATTATGCCCCTAAGAGAGCAAAATCTCTAAGAGTATCTCTAAAAGAGAAGTCAGAAAGTCCACATCAGCAATAAAAGTAAAAAAAAAAAAAAGACAACTTCAGTGTTTTCTAACCGGAATGCCAATTCCTATGTGGCATGACGTGGATTGAAATCAAAAGGTTGATGTTGTCAAATTTGATAGCAACTTCAAATCTGTTAATAAATGCTTTTTGCCCTTATTATTATTATTTTTGTTTTAAATTACAATATAAAAATAAATAATACAATAAATAATAGTTTCAATTTGACATTTTGGGTAGAGAACAAAATATAAAAAAGATCAAAGTGCCACATAAGCCTTTAAATTTAAATTTTATGTTTAAAATTCGACATCTCCTGCCACTTAGTATTTTGGTCTAGTGATATTCTTTTTCATTTGTAAGTGAGAGGTCTTAGGTTTGATTTTTGCTAAAGACGAATATGAACCACATTATTGCTAGCCCATTGTGAGGCTTAGCCCACTCATGTACCCCCTGAGTGTAGATACTATCATTTGTTCAAAAAAAAAATCGACATCTCCTTTAGAGATGGTCTAAGAGCTTCTACTAAGAAGTGGAAAGGAGCTATTAGCATTAATTATCCAAATTGTAATAAAAACTTTATTTCTATTGGTTCACAATTATGATGACTCCCTAAATTAGTAAGTATGGTTGGTCTTGAAATTTTATAGGGAGCTCCTAAAATAAATTTCTAGTCTTTTGAGCTAAAAATTATCTTAAAGATAGAGAGCATGATTGAAGATACTCTCACATTCCACACCATAGGACAAAAAAATGTGATAACAACATTACTCAAAACAAATTTTCGTAACCTACGATAGTTAGTTTGTTCTCAATTTTTGTGTTCATTTTCTTTTAACTATAAACTCTTTCGGTAAAAAAAAAATAGAAAACTACAAATAAAAAAATGAAACTACTTTTTTTTATTTTTTAAAATACGGTTCAATTAGCCACTTAGTACTACGGTCTGGTGGTATTCATCTTCACTTGTAAGTGAGAGGTCTTAGGTTCAATTCTTGCCAAAGGCAAATTTAAACTACATTATTACTAGCCCCATTGTGAGGCTAAGTCCACTCCCTCCCCCTTAGTGTAGATAATATTGTTGTTAAAAAAAAAATCTTTTATTTTGCAAACTGAAAGTAGTGTATTAAATAAGTTTTTAGTTAAATAAAAACGAAATGGTCATCAAACAGTCCCTTAGCGATTATGATTCAAATTGGGCTATTTCTTTGTGTTTCTAGGTTGTCCAAAAGTTCTTGAAAGACTTCACGGCCTCTTTTGTTGTGTAGGATTGATTTTGCTTCGATAACTCACTAAATTTAATGAACGTTGAAAAAAAAAATATGAACATCTCCTTTAAGTGATTGTAGATATGAAAGATCATAAAGAATTTGTTTTCTATTTAACTCCCACAAAAATGATTAAGAGATCTTCGGGAATGATTACAGATATGAAAGATCATAAAAATAAAATAAGATATTCCTCTTAACTCCCACAAAAATGATTAAGAGATTATCGTGAATCTAATGAGTCTACTGACATTCATATTTTATCCAACATTTAACTGAATCTAATGAATAGTTCAAGCCAAACCAATTCTAACAACCGAACGAGACAAATCAACCAAAACATGAAGCCTGTCAAGCTATTTTAGAACAAATGATAGATATGTTATGTGTTTATGTTAATTATACTAATAAAATATAAAAACATGGGTTTAGATTTTGAGGGAGATTCGGCACGAAACGAATCATGGATTTGCATAGAAATAGAACGCAGAAAAAGCAGCTGATAAGGACTGAGCAAGACAGAGGTATAGTAGAGCAAAAGAGGGCCCGAGGATCGAGGGACGACTGCCCCACTCAACCAACAACCAACATTGACGGCGACCTTGATTACCTGCCCGCACTGCCCGTCAACCCGCGCGCGCTGCCCATTCCCACCCCATTTGTGTCATAGACGCCTTCTGTCGTCTTCTGCTGCCCGACCTCCACTGGTAAAAGCATGTCGGTCTGCTCCTCGTCTATAATATTACGTCTCGCGCTCCGGACGACACGCGCGGTCAGATACGTACGTAGCTGCACTATCACCATCCATTCTTCAATAATTTCCAGATATTTTGTTTTTTAAATTTCTTACTTACCAACCAAAAAATAAAAAGAAGAAAAGCAGCCTGGAACTTCTATGTATTTTCATTTTCAGGAGACCATATTTATTTATTTTTGGCTTCCTTTTTCATTCACATTTCGTTTTCTTCAGAAAGCAAAGTGCAATATGTGTTAATGGTTTTTATTTTTTTATTTTTTTTAAATGATAACGTTAGAGAGTTCAACTATTAGTTATTATGGGAGAGAGTGATCGGTGAGAATCGAACTATGTCAGAATGCATATGCATGATTACTTTCTGTCACTGCAATAAAATGTTATATATATGGTGTGTGAATGTGTTGTTAGTGTCTCTTTAAATTGATATAATTTCCGTTTGTATGTATGCATGTGTTCATGAATTAAGAACAAAAATAAGGTCCTTTGAATTCAAAGCCAGCTTCCTTTCATGGGTAGTCATTGTTGTTCAGAGACTTGACCCGATTGTAGTGCTTTGGTCAAAGATGAAAATTGATCGATCAGTTCTGGCTTTGATGTGCCTGTTGCTCAAGTAAAGTGCATTTTGCTTTACCATGTATATATGCACTATTAATTTTAGAGTGTAATATTCACACACATTTTTTTTTGTTACTGTTTTATTAATTTTTATTATTTGATCATTTTCAATTTGTTTCATCCGACTGCCGAAAATTAGGAGAGTATGTGAGAAGTAAAAAATGGTGTGTAGATAGCACACCCCCTAATTTTTCTAGTTTGAAAATTACATGTCGAATGATAACATATTTAGCTCATGTTCTAATGCATGTATTTATTTAATAATTAAAAAAAAAACATGTCATTACACTAATTATGACACGTCAATGTACAATTTTTATGTGACAGTGCGTACTAAAAAATTTCTCTCCATTACGTACCTTTTACAAAGTCTAGCTATCTTCAATTTTTTGGTCCTACTACAATCATTAATATGGATTTTTACGGTTTTACAATATTGTATATGATGTTCTCTTTGTAGAATTTGAGTGTCGTTATGTTTAAAATCACTATTTTCCCATTAAATTATTGTGATTTTTTTTTTTTTTTTTTTGTGAACAACCGATATTATCTATACTAAGGGAGAGGAAGTAAATTTAACATCACAATGGGCTAACAATAAATTATTGTGAGTTGATAGAATGTGAATGGCCAGAAAGAAATATGATGGGAAGAACTTTGCGAAGTTTCACATACATGTATAAATTGAAGGCTTCATAGAGAAAGCATTCATTATCTCTTTCTTCTTATCTAGTTTAATATGAACCTAGTATTAGGTTTTATTAGATTAACCTGTCTTGGGCCTACCCGCTAACTAATCCATTCACATGCTTCACGGAATCAATTAGATTTTGATTTACGGTAGAATTTCAATTGAAAATTATTATTTATGAGTAGAAATTTCCAATATAAATCAGTAATTACACATTAGCCACTTTGTTATCTTGTAACGATAAGATTTAATCTTCATATAGCAACAATCTTCAAATCAAGATGGCGATTGACAAATGGTTCCAGAAATTTGAGACATGTAGACCCCACATACCCCATTTTAATTAACTTCTTATATTCCTTCCAGATTTTCAAGTAATCCTAATAGACACCAATCAAAGTAATTTGCATTCAAAACCACAAGTTCTTCGAAGGCAACTCGTTCACACAATCATGTATCATTTATACTGTGCTTGTTGCTACAGAGTTGGATCATAATTGGTCCACATAAACTTGAAGAGTGATTGAATGAGCATCTAGCTAACCGATAAGGGTTACATCAACCTGATTAATTTTCAATTTGTCTTATGCTGATGTAATTGCTAATTAGGTGGCACAGTGTTAATTGCACGCCTAATCAACATTCAAATAAGTTTAACGTATATGACCAGTGTGAACTTGTTCATGATCTGATTAAGTAGCTGGTCAAGACTGCTAATTTATCTCTAGCAATGATCTCCATGCACGAAACTTTTTCAATACTCAATCTAAGTGACCACTACTATCATGTATTTCTTGTACATTCATATTATAACATGCATGTAGTTCGATATCCTAGTAGATAAGGTGTTCAGTTTTCATCCATGCATTCCAAATTCGAAAATCCTTCATTCATTAAAGTACTGCAATAGTTTCTAAATCTCCCCCTCCTCTTAATATAATAAATTCATATTATAACTCGTGAATTAATAATATTTAGAGACTTTGGATGTTAAGATTAAAGTTAAACTCAATTGCCAACTCGTAAGTGATTAGCACAAGACAATTTCGTATAGATCATCTGACCATGAGCCGCACATAAATAAAACAATAATCCAGAACCGTCCACTCACTCATGAACAGTAATTTTCAAATTATTACCAACAAAATGATTTCATGGATTATGGACTGCGTTGTTGGAAAGAAACAATGATGAGTGTTTCAAATGCAAATGAAATGTGCTCATGCAGTACTTGATCTCAGACAACAAACCACACGTTCGAATTATTACTTGAATTAGGTTTAAAGTTACTCAATGTGTTCAACCCAAACACAATGGCCATCAAATATACATCAGCTGGGGCTATCTGCTAGTTAGCTCTTTGGTGTAATGTATGTGGGTGTGTGGGGAAGGCAAAATTGAAGCCATAAGTTTCGGGCAGTGGCTTTGTAGTTGCTGTAGGACATTGGCTTTACACGTACTTCCATGTGATTAGCCCACTCCTCGAACTTATGATGATGATTCTCGAACAGCATTTTCAGGAAGGAAACACAAAAGATCCCTCCACACACAACAAAGATTATTCTTTTAGAAAACTTGATTGCTATGATCATTATATATTCTCTTCTGTACTCCCCACTTCCAGTAAATTTTATAGTGCCATTTGCCAAGCAATTCGTTTCTAATTGATACAATGCAAAAGCGCTTGTGCACTAATTTAAGCCCCCCACTTTCTAAAAAATTGAGAAGAAATAAGTTTTTTTACTTAACAAACACCTAGGATTTGGATAAAACAGAATTGGGTTTTGCTCAATTTATCATTTCACTGAGTTTTTAATCAGAAATTTAGCACACTAGTTTAGTAGCTAGCTAGAGTGACTAAATTTTCCTTATCATATTTAGTTGGTTAGGCAAGGCCGCAAGAGCTGCATGGAGATTACAAAAGAAAAGGTGATTTTGATTTTCCTTATCATATTTAGTTCCTTCAGCTACCAGTTATTGGAATCATTAGGGAAATAATGCAGTCTGTCAACATTATACTTTTTTAATAGGACAAAAGTAGAATGATCGGTTAGCTGAAAAATTATTCCCTTATGAAAAAAAAATATAATTTTGTTTCCTTCCAAAAATTATATTTTTTCATAGGATATAAGTTGGATGACCATTTGCTTCCTTCCAAAAACCACCCACAACTGAATTCCAAATCCACCAAAATTAAATACCACTTTATGTTGTTTTACTATATAGATTAAAGTTGTTATATATACTTTCTTCCACATGATCATGTTAAATCTCTATATAGTAAAGCTTCCTCCACAATGCAATCCTTCCATTCTTTTGCACCCCAAGAATATTTTGCCAACAAATTCCCGTACAACTTAAGTCTTAAGACTCAAGGTAAGCCATTTTATTTGAATATCTATATTCCAAATCAGTATCCTCTCACATAATATATATAGTAGCTAGATCACACATATACAAAATACACAACAAAAACCACTTTCTCATCTCTTTAGCTCTCTCTCCACTAAGTACTACTACTCAAAAAAGATTTTATCTTTATTTCCTTTTCTCTTTGTGTTTTGGATTGTTGTAGATCCACAAAGAAGAGTAAATCAAAAAACTAAGATGATCCAAGAACTGTTTGGAGGTGCAGGCCTTAATAACATAGCAGGAGGAGGAGAGAGGAAATCGCTCTCCCTTCATGGTGGTACTACTCCTTCACCTTCTCTTTCTCCTTCACCATCCCCTTCTTGCTCAACAACTACCACCGCCACCACAACAACCACGACAGGTTTATCAAATACGGAGAACTTGAGATGCCCAAGATGCGATTCTTCCAACACCAAGTTCTGCTACTACAACAACTACAACCTCACTCAACCCCGCCACTTCTGCAAGACCTGCCGCCGCTACTGGACAAAAGGAGGGGCCCTCCGGAACGTTCCAATTGGCGGCGGGTGTAGGAAAAACAAGAGTGTCACCGTGTCAACGGCTTCCATAGGCAAGACCGCCGCAGGGAAGTTGAAAACGGTCGTGTCAGAGATTGGCCGGTCAGGATTAAGTGGGGGGTTCGATCAGGAGGTCCAAGCAAGCCCAATACTGTGGGGTTCGCCCCAGAATTCTCATTTACTAGCCCTATTAAGATCCAGTCATCAAAACCCTAACCCTAATCAACTTTGTAATTCTGTAAATGTGAAGGAAGAGGGAGGCATGAATAATATGATTGGGTCCCACATGATGACTACGGAGCCAGCTGCAATGAGTACTGCTCGAACCCTGGGGTTGGATCCAGTATGCCAGCCTCCTTCACTTGGTCTGTGCAGCTCTTTCTGGAGAAACAATAACAACCAAAATCAGCCACCTCCAAGCCATCACCAACAAAACGGTTTCATTGTTGGTCATGAAGTTCAAAGCAGCAATATTGGAATACATGAATTGTTTCAGAGGCTAAGATCAACAACATCACAATCAGGTAGTTATTATTCCGACCATCTAAATAATGTGGTGATGTCTTCATCCTCCTCATCATTGTCTTCATCTTCCACCTCATCGATTTTGGATTCGGCTCCGGTGGTTGGCGGTGGCGAAATGGGTTACTGGAACCCCGCGTTTACCGCGTGGTCGTCAGATCTTCCAACAACCAATGGTGCATATCATTAAGTCTTTTTATCTAAGGAGATTTCTTCTTTGTCTTAGCTTAGCTGGGTTTTATTTTTCTTTAATTTGGTTTTTATTTTTTATTATGTTTGTGTGGGTTGTGATATTTACTACGGCTTTAGCATCAGTAGCTAATAGCTAATCCTTCTCTTTCTTCTCTGTCTGTATGCGTGTTTTAAGGTGTAAAGGATATGAGGGTGTAACAATTAAGGACCAGAAATTAAATTAAACGTTTGTTACTTGTTAGTGGTCCTTGATGTTATCAACACATTATAATTGCCATAAATTATAAGGGGCTCTGCTTAATTGGATGCCTGATACTGGGGTGTAGGATTATTTTTCAAACTTAGTTTGGTGCGTAATTCTCGGTCGGTTTATATAGGAAAATGATTATGCACATTTTTTTCTTTAGTATCCTGCTTATTTTATTAGAACTGTAACAATAATTAGCGATTGTAACAATTTTAATATAAAGATCTTATAGGAGTATCTGAAAATTAATTGGAATTAAGTGAGAGAATTGAGCAAAGTAAGTCTTGCTTGTAAAAAATTTGCTTAAGGTTTATCTTTTAATATAAGGAAAACTAATGAAAATAGCTTGAAAACTTTGAGTTTTAATCAAAATGATAAAAATGTGTTGCAAGTGAATAGTACTAGGAGTGATTTTTTAGAGTAAAAATGTCATTTTCGTTAAAAGTGAAGAATACTGGGAGTGTTTCGTTAAAACTCTCTTTAATATATTTATTAGTTATGCGAGGGTGTTTGTTGGTGTGGTGGAGGGCACATGAAGATTCAGGGAGAGTAGTGTTTGGTTACGAGAAAGTGAAGAATGAAGTATAAAATTTGCAGCCTTTGGAAATAGTTTCCTTTTTTTCGGAGCAATTTGATTCTTATTACAGGCGGCCGTCAGACGATTCCTTCTATAACTGCAGCCTTGTCAAAACTGGTCTCTGCTCCTGCTCTAATTGCCCTCTGGAACTTGCTCAAACAATAATTATTGCCACAGATTGCATTTCTTTTTGGCATGAGCATGCATCTTTTCAAGGATTAAAGTTTATTATGTATCAGGTTCAGCTCTGATGTTTTTTACTCATATAAAAGCTTTAATCCAGGAAGTTTTGATGAGGGGCTTGCCACGAATTAATGGAACAAAACTTGCAAGGGCTAATAAGACATTGGGTCTCTCCTTATAACCAATTAATTTTAGGGATTTTTGAACTTTAATTCTTGGAGAAGATTAAAATTCAATAAAAACTTAGTGTTAGATTTGATATTGATTTTAGTCATCTAATGAGTACTTAATTCAAATTTATATTATATTTTTGTTTTAATATTTAATAGATATCTTATTTAATGTCATTACATTAAAATTAAAATTATTTATTATTATACACATTTTAATTCATTATATTTATTTTACTTCCTCTAATTAGTGTACCTAAACGTCCGTATCATAATATATTTTGTTAAATTAGTGTACCGAAATGTCCGTACCTAAATATATTGCAGTGAATTAGTAGCACATAAGAAAATATGCAAAAATATAAGTGTACCGAAAAATTCCATACCTAAATATATGATACTAAACTAGTGTACCGAAATGTCCGTACCTAAACATATTATACTAACTTAGTGTACTGAAATGTTCGTACCCAAATATATTGTAATGAATTAGTGGCACATAAGAAAATATGCAAAAACATGTGTACCGAAAAATCTTTACGAAAATATTTTCTTATATAAGATACTTACCATAATGAGAATTAAAATTTATAATATTTTCATAAAATTTAATTTATGAACACCATAGAATTATAAATAAAAAAGAGAGATATTTAATATGCTGACATTAAATAGAGTCTAAGGACTAAAATCAATTTTTAATCTTGTATAAGATATTTTTCTAAACTTTATCTTATTTAAGGATTAAAATCTAGTTTTCTATTAATTTTATCATGGAACATGACCTTTTATCTGCTAGTTATAGCTACTTTTTAGTTACATTGGCGGAAGTTAAAAGATGGAATAATCTAATTCTATCCAATTACCCAACCCTCCCTCACCAATTAAGCTAACACCAAAGGCCCACAAATTTCCCTTGTTTATACACAAGAAAATAAAAACAATGTGCTTGTAGTTTAGTTACTTAAAGCACTCACCCTTACATCTAAGGTCTTAAGTTCAATTATCTCTCCCCATTATCGCTTGCATAAAACAAAAAGAATAGTACACAAGAAAAAAAAAAAAAAAGCATGCAATGAAATAATTTGGATATATATATATACACACACACATATTGTGGCTAAGGGGATGGGGTATCAAAGCAAGGGGCAAGTATCACCTCTACTTTTTTATTAATTGCACATCTCTATGTTAGGAACTGGATCCTCTCCTGAGCTCAGGATGGGGATCTTCATGAGCAGCCCATCCGGACCGTTCAAACTTGATCCAACGGCTGTAATTATTATAACTTTTAGAAGAGTCCTCTGTTTGGAGCCGTTAGATCAAATTTCAACAGCCCTGTTGGGTTGCTCATGAGGATCCCCATCCTGAGCTCAGGAGAGGATCCAATTATAAGCACTGTCAGGAAAATTATAGTTGTACGCTACATGTGGCACACTATAAGTCTATAAAGGACATTGCGTGTCTCCTTCCCAGGAAAGAGTTACTTCTTGTTTGGCCCCTAATAAGTGTTTCTGTTTCCAGTGCCGAGGTGAGGAAGGAGAGAATGGATCAGTGCAGGCTTGCTACCATTAGATCTGCTATTAGACAAAAATGTGAAAAAGGTAGATGTTTGAGCTCAAATAAAAATGTCTTACCAAACGATTGGGGTATTGAATTAGTCAATGTTGCGCTTTACACTTTGGATGTCTAAGGAATTCACAATTTATGTAATGCTTTCCAAGAATAATGAGAGAATGGACTAAACAAAAACTGTTTCAAATCAATTGACTACAGAGAAACAGAAATATATAAAGCTTGGAACTGAATAGTGATAGATCCAATGAATAGTAATTGGCCAAAAGCATCTCTAGAAGTAATTGGTCATTTGATCCACTCAGTGAATAGTGATAGATCCAATGAATAGTAATTGGCCAAAAGCATCTCTACCCCTAAAAAATGCGCTGATACAAACGATCTACATCCTTACAAAATGCCCTGGCACCCAACCCATTTAAAATATTATTAGTTTTTTTTTTTACAAAATAATAAATTAAAAAATGTAGTTTTAATTTCGAACATGATTTTTAACCAATCTTGTCATGCTACGTGTCATGATTCGAAAGTACTATTTTGTTGATAGATGTCTGATAAGATTTTCAACCAATCTTGACGTGCCACATGTCACTATTTGTTTACAAATAATTTAACCAAGATTTCGATAAGATTTTCAACCAATCTTATCACGCCACGTGTCATTATCCAAACGTAACATTTGATGGATATATTTCCGATAAGATTTTCAACCAATCCCAACGCGCCATGTGTCACTATCGGTTTACAATAATTTAGCCAAGATTTCGATAAGATTTTCAACCAATCACGTAGTGCCACGTGGCATTGTCCAGAACATCATCCTTTCTTTTTGTGTCCATATAAACCCTACATCCCTACATCCATTTTCATTCACACACCAAACTCAATCCTTCTTTTTTTAGCTCCAAATCCTTCTTCATCATTTTTAAATCTTGAGTTCTTACAATGTCTTCGTCAAGGAGATTGTATGAGCAACAGAAAAAAAGTGTTGGCACAACAAGAAGAATTGTTCAATCTCGAGGAAGGTGGAGATGAGGCTTTCGCAATGGAAGAGGATGAGGATGAGGATGATGAACATAGAAGGCTTCAGGCCTCACATTCCCGTCGTGTCATGGAAGCTGTGGGTCAGATAGCCAAACCCAGACGTGCCGCAAACTTCGATAGAAAAAGGGAAATACGAGGTAAAGATCTCTTGGAAGATTATTTTCTTCCCAATAGCGTATTCCCTGATCATATTTTTAGACGTCGTTTTAGAATGCAATGAAGTTTGTTCGACAAAATCATGAGTGCTATTTGCAACCATGATCCATACTTTGTGCAAAAAGAGGATGCTTTTCATGTTCAAGGTCTTCTTCCTGGGCAAAAAATTACGGCTGCCTTGCCAATGCTTGCATATGGAGTATCTGCAGATCAAGTGGATAAGATCGCGAGGATGGAAAAAACAGATGCGATTTTGCTTTGCAATTGAAGCCCTATACACCAATGAGTACCTCTGGAAACACACGCCAAGGGACATGCGAAGGCTTCTGATGAAGGGTGAGATGCGAGGCTTCCCTGGCATTATTGGAAGCATCGATTGCATGCACTGGACTTGGAAAAACTGTCCAAGTGTGTGGCAACGAGCTTATGGCGACATAAAAGGAGCCAAAAGTATCATTTTGGAAGCGGTGGCTTCATTTGATACATGGATTTGACATGCTTTTTTTGGTGTTCCAGGAGCTTAAAATGACCTCAACGTCCTTGCCCAATCTCTAGTGTTCGACGAACTGCTGCAAGGAAAAGCGTCGAGATGCACATATTTGGTTAATGGCCATAAATACGACGAAGCATACTTCCTTGCAGACGAAATTTACCCAAGATGGACAACGTTTGTCAAAATAGTGCCACATCCACAGAGTGAAAAAGAAAAATACTTCACAAAATGTCAAAAAGGGTGTAGGAATGATGTGAAGCGTTGTTTTGGTATCTTGCAAGCTCGTTAGGCGATTGTCAGGGCTGCTGCTAGAATGTTTGATGTCGAGGCTCTTCGACATCCAAAGTACTAAAAATAAATATGAAATTACACAAAGTACTAAAAATAAATAAGAAATTACATAAAGTACTACAAATAAATAAGAAATTAAATAAAGTACTAAAAATAAATAAGAAATTATACAAAGTTTGAGGAGCTAGAATATGTGGTGCTAGGATCTTCATTGCTATGATTTGTGTAGCTAGAACCCCCTCGACTTGATTCCTCATCTCTTGCATTCTTCCTTCACACCACGTCTTTTTTTTTCCGATGTCCAAAAATATTTAGAATTCGGCGACTTCCCTACTAGAGACTTATTCATAGTGTCACGATCTGCTTGAGCCGTCATTTCTTCTCTAAGCATTTGATTTTCTCGATTAAGTATTTCTCTTTGTCTCTCATTAGTCGTATCACGTCTCTTAGTAGCTGCTAATATTGCTGCCATAGTCGCAGCTTTTGCCTCATCTCTAGCCGTTTCCTATGCCATGTTCAGTTCACTATGGCGAGCAAGTTCGTCCATATATTTAGTGTAGTCATTTTTGAAAGAACTACCTTTTTTCTTTGCTGCCTTTTTTCCTTTAGGCATGAGGGACTGACGAGTCGGCTGGGTCTCTTGCACTTCTTCAGGCGTCCCTTCCGTATCTTCAAATGTGCTGCCTTCTTGTTCGGCCATGTCTGCTTCTGGCGAACTATGTAGACCATGCCGTGCATGACAACTTTTGGACTGGTTGCCACAATTCTATATCTGGGGCAATCTTTGACAATTTGTCAATATTCCCATTTGTTGAATGATTTGTTGTGGTTCTTTGCATTGTAGAATGCTTGTGCTTGTAGTGTATATAAATGTGGGATAAGACAGTATTATAAAATGCGGGTGTAACACAAATAAATAAATTCAAATATTGATGCGGGTGGAATACATATAAATAAATAAAAATATTGTCTCCTAATCCGCTAAACTTGTCCCACTACACAGATTACCGGAAGCATGAGAGATAGCGTTTTTCTAACAAGTAAAGGATGGGTTGAGTTTTTTCCAGCGACCTTGAAGACCTTGACTACTTCTGGCGCCTTTTCCATGTACATCACAAAACGATTCCGTAATTTTACTCTACATTTCTCGCTTATCCATCTCATTACTTGTAATCGGGTCATGAGTAGTTTGAACCCAGCATTCACACAATGTAACATCTTCGATGAGCTTCCACGTAGTCATCTTTTTCCATGAAAAAATATATGAAAGCTCTAGTTGAAAGTGTTGAAAATATTGAAATGTGGTGTAAGGTGGAAGATGATGGTTAGGTATTTATAGAAAACAAATATAAAATATTTAAAATATTTTATGTATTTTTTAATAATTTTTATTAACTTAATTAATCTGGACCGTTGGGTTTGAAAAAGATTGAAATCCAACAGTCCAGATGTTGACATGTGGACCAACGGTCATATTTCTGACCGTTTGTTTGTTTGTTTGTTTTTTTTTTGTAACGAAAAACGCTGACCGTTGATCTCGAATTGGACAGCCCAGCAATCACCACATTAACTAGCCATTAAATTCGAATTTCAAATTTTTTTGACCGTTGGAAATCTAACGGTCCAAAAAACTAGCCGTTGGAAATCCAACGGCCCATAACAAGCCACATGGCCACTCATGGGTGCAAATTGGTGCGCCCCACTCGAGCCCATAACACTGTAACGGCGGGCCCCACGCCCTTTTTTTTGTTGGGGATGCGCCCCCACTCGAGCGTGTATCACGCGTGCCTAACGCAAGCTTGACGTCAGATGGCCCGTCTCTTAGGTCTGTCAATTTTGGGCCGGCCTATGGTCTAACTTGGGTTGGGTGCCAACCTATTAGGCTGAGGTGGAGCAAAAAAAACGGAGTCTGGTCCATTTTTCAAGCTGGGTGCCGGCCTATTGGTCCCCAGTGGACTTGCTTTCATGGTGGTGGCGGATCTGCGATGGCAACCCATCTGCTGTGGTGGAGGCATTTGTGTTCCGGATTCAGGGTTTTTGTTGTTGGGCTCTCTCTCTCTTTGGGTTTTATGTTATATTTTCTTTTAGGCTATACTTTCATTTGGTTTGCTTTGAGCTTTCTATCTCTTGTATTAGCTTTTTTTTTATTTTTTTTATTTTCTTTTTTTAATTGTATTAGCTTTTTTTAATTAATGAAAGTTATCTAATTTGACCAAAATAAAAATAATTAATTTCCTTTTTCTTAGTAGACATTGCTTTAGTGCTATGTAATTCAATGCAGCATGTGGTTAACTGCATTGACTAATTGAAAGCCGATCTTCTGAGCATGCATTTTGACTTATTGTTAACATCTCACCAATGACATTGCTAGTGTTACATCCTGTTGATACTCAACCAAATAAGACATATAATAGAGAATGAGGAAAACCAATTGAAAATACAACTTACATAGTTTTATGATGCATATTGTGTTATGAAAATTTTCTTTTATTTATTTTGATTTCACAAAAGTGATTTGCTACCCGTCCAAAATTTCTTTTATTTAGGACCAGTTTGGGATTGCTGTGCTTTTTCTAACAACTACTTCTACTATGTTTTAAGAACATTCAGCTGCAAAAAATAAAAAATAAATAATAAAAAACAGTTAAGCGTTTGATAAATTGTATTTTAAAAGTGTTATGAGTATGAAAAACAATGTAAAAACGTTTGGTAAATTTTAATGTAAAAGTGATATAGTTGTGTATAATGACAAAAATGGACATGATAGCGTGGCCGATGACAACGACAATGGTGGCGAGGGCATGATTGTGATGGTAGTGGTGGTGGTGCCAATAAAGAGGTGTGGTGGTTGGGCTACATAGGTAAAAATGGTGGTAGGGGCGGCGACAACAATGATTGTGGCGGTTGTGGTGGCAGTGGTGGCAAAAATGGTAGTGCTTGTGGTCGTAGTGGTGGCGGGCATGGTTGTGGTGGTGGTGGTGGTGTGGCGGCGAGATTGTGGTGTGGTGGTGGTGGAAACAATAGTGGTGGTAATTGCAATGGTGGTGTAAGAGGTTAGGGTTTGTAGTGGTAGTGTTGGTGGTCACTTTGTTTTTCAAGGATAAAATGTGTCTAAGAGGATTAACAATGTAATTTTTCAAAATTAATTAGCATATGATAGGAATTAAAAATATTCATTTAATGTTCAACTCCGCTTTTAATTAAAACAGTTTTAGAAAACAATTTATAGTCTGCTTTTAAACGTACCGTTTGCTTTTAAAAGCTGCTGTCTGTAGGTCATTGATTTTAAAATAAGCAAGATATTTTATTTTTACCAAACACTGTTACTGCTTAACTTTAAAGTGAACCAGCTTTTGGTGAAAAAAAAAAAAACCAAAAATTGGACCTTATTCCAATCGTTTCTTATTTCTTCTAACAAATTTTCACTACAGGGAAACTGGGGAGGCATAAGTTTTGTTAAAAATGAATTCCTTTTGCATGCTCAGGGTATGAGATGATGATGTAAAATGTATATGTAAAAATAATTTCTCACATTTGTATCAAAATAAAAATAAAAAATTTCTTGCCGTGGAAAATCCCCCAGTACTTGTAGTGATAAAGCATTACATAAAACAATAATGATAATAATTTCTTGCATTTTTTTTTCTAATTAAGACTTGACTTCAGGTGGTGAGAGCTGGATATGTATCACGTTAATTTTATGTTAATGCATTAGTAGGATGCTTTGTTTGCAATTCCTCTCTCGGTTTTTGCATTAAGTGGCGAGTTTCTCTTCAACTTCGGCAATGACTGAACTAGATGGTATTGGTATCAAAGAAGAAAAAGTGAACATTCAATCCCCCCAGTAATACCGAGGTCGGTTCACTTGCGTTGAGCAATTGGAGCGTAGATTGTTTTTCATAGCGGGTTCAAATTCAAACAAACGAAAACAGTCACCCTAAAAAATTAGTTAGTGGGGGCTCCAACAATGAAAATTATTTGTTGGTGGGCTAGTACCATTGTAATTTTGTAGGAGCTGAATAGTTCTTGGTTATAAGAAGTTTTTGACAGAGTTTGATCAGTTATCATTTTATACTTTTATTATTAGTCAGTCGCAGGTAGTTTGAATTTGAACACCTGTGGACGGTAAGTCTGGAGCAGCTTTGTACCGAGTAGTGCTTTTTGTTTCGTTCAGTTCGGTTTAGTTTTTATTATGTTTTTATTAAAATCGAATCGAACCAAACCAGCCATTAATTTTTTATTTTTTATTTTTTTTGTTGGACCATGAATCTAGGGTTAAATCGACGCAATTTGGACCGTGCTATGAAAAAGCCTGTAAACATTTCCTTATGTTTCTGAGCAACCAAACAGAAGGATTATATCTTTTCCTTTTTAATTGCTACGGTGCTAGCTTTTGGTTAACTGTGATGACTTATTCTATAGAGGCAGGAAAACAGAGAAGTAAACATTGTACTGGGGAGTATAGAAGCACGTAACATAATAGAAAATGAACATGTATGAGAAATGAATCCTCTATAGGATGTGGTAGCAAGAAATCTAACACAATGACCCTTTGAAACATCTTATTTCCCTCAATCCTAAGCCCGTTTCCCCATTCTTTTTCGACAGTCACACCCTCGTAACTGAAACTTAAGAACTACCAAATTTAAAAAATAAAAATAATGAAAGAACATACGGAGAGTTACATGATCAAAGAGTAAATAAGTTTACTATCACTGCTGCTTGGCCTTGCCACAAAGCAACGCGTTCAAAGGCATATCGTTCTCAGTATAAACGCTGTGTTCATTGTTCCAAACTCTGATGTATAATTGCTGCCCCAAATACCTCTTAGACCAGATTGCAGATCTTAAATTCCACATACCCTTGTTGTCCAAAGAGACTAGCACAGCAGTCCAACCAAGTGGGTATACCTGTAAGTTGTGTACACCAAGTAACGTTGATCAATATAGAACGATAAAATCTCAGAAAATATGCATAAACTGGATGAGGTTAAACGGTACAAGTTCCTGTCAATTACCTGAACTGTATGTCTCGGTACAGCATCGTCCAAATTGTAACGTCTCGTCATATTTAGTGTCCATTTAGCAGCAGAGCCATATCTGTGAAGACCAACAAATATTATTAGACAAATTGTTAAAAAAATATGATGTCTAGGCAATAATTTGTTATACATAAGACAATTGGTCATAGAGCTTACCCAACAACATAGGCGCTGTATCCATCCAGGTGCCAAGATTGAAGTTTAGGCTCGGTGTTCTGGAAGACAATTTCCACGAAATCATGAAGGGCAGTTCCTATGACAGAGGCGCCATATACTGCAGGGCCTGGAGTAGGTGTGTCCTGTATCGTGTTGAGGTTGAACACGCTGGAGATGTTAAACCAATCGGCGAGCTTCAATGGGGTCTCCGGATCAACATAGGAGACGTTGTTTACGGCATATCGAAGCATTCCATCAATCTTAGTAGCAGTATTGGCCAAAAGTAGTCTCCTGACAACTGGAATAGTTCCATAATGGAATGAGCCCTGTGGGTTAGGCCTGGCTGCATTTGCCGTCAAATTCAATCTTCAAGTACCAGAAAGGAAAAAAGTTAATTCCATATATAATTAGAAAATCATTAGACAATAATGCTAGGCTCAAACTAGATACTCAGAAACTCAGAAACTGTCACATCATTTGGTGAACAAACTTTATTCGCCAACTATATATATGCTTCTGAAAATGGAAATAGAAAAGTCCCTAGGAAGTGATTGCTACCTGATTGTCCTGGCTTGCTTCATAGACCAGTGAATCTCATAGGTTGGACCAATTGGCAATGGTTTTGAAGCAGGGGTGTTAGAACCAGCGTAGCGGAGATATCCAGTGGTCGTGAGGACTGGCTTTGTGAATCGGGTAGAGGCAACGATGTAATAGTCCTTGACTGAACCGTATAGCGTGACCAAAACAGCCACGGATTGACCTGGATGAATGTCAAGTGATTCATACACCTCTTGCAAGGTATTAGCTCCTTCAACTTCAACGAGTGTCATTGTATGGTTCTGAATCCTGAAGTTAATTGAAGTTTCTATGCCCACATTTGAAACCTTGAACTTGTAGGTCTTTCCTGAAATAACCCAACAGAACTTTGATTACAAAATCTTCAAAAACAGATATGGTATACAAACACTTTTGAGAAGGGCTAATGCATACCCTTTTCGCCAGTAAAGACTGTATTTTCAGGAAGCCCGTTGATAAGAAGACCATCAGGAAGTGGAAGATTTTTGCCAGAGTCCAATATTTGCTGCAATTCCTGAAAAAATAAGAGCATTTATCAGAAAGTTATTCTTGTTATATGGTTGGTAACAATTACACTCCGAAACTTTATGTTGCCAGCCTGTAAATATGGACCACTAACATGTCATGCTATATCCAAAAAGGAACATTTCCCTACTGCTAGCATCGACGCCTAAGAAAGAGTAAACGAAGTGAGGAATATCTATTACTTTATGAATTACATACCTTGTGGCCAGTCTTGTACCAGTCACCAACAAGCAGGGTAAACTCTCCGTCCGGAATAGGATACGGCACTGGAATGACCGACCTATTTGCAACATTGAAACCCCCAAAACCTCCAGCAGCTCTGTGCAGTTTAGTTGAAGGGAAGTAGGAGTAGGTTCCAATCTGATCTTTCGTTTGAAACTTGTATGTCCAGTTCGTGTTTGGAGGAATCGGGCATTGGGTTCCAAGCACTCCGTCTTGCCACGTGGTTTTTCGCTGTTGGATTCCGTTCCTGATTTCCCACAGCAAAAGAAACAAGTCCTATGACGAGCCATGCATTTTAAATCTACAACCATTACAACTGCCAATAAAAATACTCACCATGTAATGAGGAAAGGCTCATCCAACATGTTAATCACGTCCACGATTATGTTGTCATTTGTCACAGCTTCAATATTTGGCCCAGGAAATTGACCATTAATAAGGATACCCTGCATAATTAACCACAATTGCTAGATTAATTAAGCAGAAGTCATACATACAGAATTGTATAATAATATTATGTTCATGAAGGATCAAAACGCCAAACCTTTTGAGGAACACCCAACGGAGAAATGGTTCCATATGTTACAGTCCATGTATAATACAAATATGGATCTTCTGCATTAATGATGCAGAAAGAACTCAAGCAAACAAAAATTCCGACGAAAAAATGCACGGAAGTGGTTGGCCTCATTGTGTCAGCTCCTATATGTAGTCCAAATTTCAGATTTCTGCACAAAAGAACAAGTTCAGGCAAAACATACTAATAGTACATATTGGCAAAAACTACACATTCAAACTTATGGAGTATTTTGTACTAAAAAAAAAAAAAAAACTTATGGAGTATGTACGTAGCTAGAAATTATGAAATACGTACTCGAATTATTGTCAGTCCTTCCCCAAGAGAGATGAGGAAGACTGAAATGAAGTGCAAGTGTAGTAAATACTCGTAGCTTTGTGGTTGAGCTGTGCAAGTTCAGAGATGGAAGGGATTATATATAAGTGGCAAGGGAAGGAAGCAGCCGTGAAGAGCCCAGAGGGGCAATGCCAACGTGGATATATGGATCTACACGAAGACCGATGAAAAATCGAGGTTCATTTGCGGCGCACTTCATGCACAAGCAGTCAGCTACCTGCATATGCTACTATTTCACAACTCATGGTTTTAGCTCACACTTAACCGATGATTAATTATATTAATTATATGTGTATAGTACGTATATAGTGTAATACCTCTATGCTACCATTCATTTGATAGAGTTAATTATTTGGGAGGTTTCTATCGATTTGCTCCCGCACTTGTAAGTGCTATTTTCTACACTAAACTTTAGTTATCTCCATAAATTTTTACAAATAGCCAATTACGTCATTCCTCATCGTTAGATTACTCAACATTGCATCCTAAATATCGTCCATATTTGTCACGTGAACAGCGTTGGAGCTAATAAAGAAGGTGAAAACTTCATTTTTTTAACACTAGAATGAGTTGCTACTATAAATAGGTCGATAGATCAGACCTGCACGATTTGAAGGGAAGTAGAATTGGTTTGCACATGTGAATTTTAGTAAGAGCGAAAAGTCCTCATAGTCTCTTAAGTGGTTCATGAGATATACACGTGATGCATGGAAACTTAAAAAACTTAAGGTTACGGAGGGAGTTGACTATTTACAAATAGTTCATGAGTACATTAACTAAAATAAAATCATGATGAAAATTGGCCAAAACCTCATCGATTCGACATGTGCTAATTACTAAACATATATATTTAACTTCTTAAATTATGCAAAAAACGGACCAATGAATGAATGCAATGCTATTTTTTCAACTTTTTGCTAGTGATGAAAATGTGTTGTGTACGTGAGGGTGGTGGTGGTGGTTTGGACTTTTGACTCATGAATTCGTCGGTGGTGAGCGGTGGCGGGAAGGAAAGAAGAGATCAAGCGGGAGCTGCGCAGCTTAGAACGGATCTATATTAATTGCATACTTTTGGGATGATTATAATTATAATCTTAGATTTCTTTGCCTGACTGGCCTTTGTGGAGTTGAATTAAGTGAGTCTTAGCTCTCTCACTCAGAAACCCCTCATGATGATGAAAACAAGCAGAAAACCGAAGACCATAGAAGGGCAGAATGGTCAATTTCCACCATTGTCATCTGTTTCTTCACAGATCACAAGTCTCTGGCTTCTCATTTCCCGCCTTGTTGGCCGTTGACAGTTGAGCCAGGTGCAACCGTGCAAGTTGAGCTTCATTTTCAAACCAATCAACACATTCTTGTTAGACGTTTTTAACTGAGACTCTCCTCCTAATATGTGGTATTACTAATTTATTCATGTTATAACATGTGAGTTTAATTATTATTTATTAATATTACATCATAGATCTATAATATATCAATTATGTCAATAATTTATTTTATATAATGTGAATTAGTAACACTGCGTAATCGACAGATTGTTCTTAAAAGGTGAGAAGAGGCCAACTCATTTGAAATTTAGTTGATTGTGCCATTCTCATCTTCAAGAACAAATAGACCTAAAGCTAATAAATATGTCCGAGGTGGAATGGAGTGGATGTAGCGAGAAAAGTACAAGATACAAACACTGCTGGTGGAAGCTTCATCTTACTGAGACTAGGTATAGTTTATTGATCAAACATATGTTTCTTACCTCAAAAAATACAAGTCAGCAATAACAGAAAATACGCGTATAAGAATGCTCTTTTCTTTGTGCCTCAAAATAAATAAATAAAGCGAAGATCCAACACACATTGATAACTTACGACATTGAGAAGTATATCTTTATGACATTATTGGTTGTATTCTATCTATAGTGTACAATGATCCTACACATGAATAATGCTAGCTACCTTTTGTTTTGTTTAATTTAAATCCAGAGTCAATTAATCACATTATTAATGCAAGTGTGAACACCCTCCATCGTACATGTGGTATACAGTCAATGAAAAGCTTTTTTGATGGGCAAGTCAACTTTTAGAGTAGAACTGGCAATGGATCCCAAGGAGAGATCTCATAGGGAAAACAAGAACAACATCGTCCAGTATTTGTTAAATAATGAGTTTTGGGGCCAGGAATTAAATTACACATGTCACATGGAATCGAATTCAATTCCAACACTCGTGAAGTTCAATTCTCATCATGTGGCCAATCCAGAATACGGGTTATATCTAGTTGGTGTTAAGCTTTTTTTCATAACCAATTAGTATTAAGTCTCTCTCTCTCTTGGTGGCGGCAAAGCAGTTTAAGACCCCTCACATTGATAAGGTTATTAACCTATGAAACTATGAAGAACTAAAGGAAACAATGGAAGCAGAGGGATTGACAAGCAAGAAAGATGAAGAGAAAAGCTTTGTATATTTCGAAGAACAGCTATTACAATATGCAGTAAATGGTTCTCACAGCAACCTTTTGTAGTAACTGATCTTTATTACAAAATAACTCAATTACCCTTTCTAACAACTTTATACTAACTAACTCAATTCATTTAACTACTTAACCAATGATACAATGCCACATGGCTCAATCACATGATGTACATATGGTTATTACTCCCCCCTTAAACGAAGCTGGGCTACTGAAGATGAGTTTGTTGCAGAATTCAACCCCAATCCGTCTTCTGCAATGTTTGAGAAAAATTGGACTATGTAGTCCTTTTGTGAACACATCTGCTACTTGACCATCTGTTGGAATGTAGTGAACCATAAGATCTCCTTTTTGAACCTTTTCACGCACGAAATGATAGTCGAGATGTTTTATTTTGGAGTGAAAAACAAGATTTGAACTCAGTGCCAAAGCTGATAAATTGTCGCAATGTAAAGAAGGTGGTACTGATATGTGTTGATGAATGTCCTTGAACACTGAACGGATCCAAAAGACATCAGCTGCACAGTGAGCTAAGGCTTTGTATTCAACCTTTGTTGAACTTCTAGACACAATGAACTGCTTCTTTGACTGCCATGAGATTGGATTTGCTCCTAGATATACAACAAAACCTATAATTGATCTTCTGGTGTTAATGTCAGCTGCCCAATTCGAGTCTGAGTAAGCAGTGAGATTGAAATCCTTGCTCATTATATACTGTAGACCATACTCAATAGTACCTTGTATATATCTCAAGATTCTCTTTACCAAAAACATATGTACATTAGTTGGTTGTGTTATGAATTGAAAAACCATTTTCACTGAATGAGCAATATCAGGTCTAGTGAAGGTTAAATATTGGAGAGTCCCAACTATGCTTCTATAATGACTGGGATCATATAACAATGTTCATTCTCCTACAAGAATCTGAGTATGAGGCTTAGATGGTGTTAATGTAGACTTACAACTGTCTATACCTGCTTCCCTTAACATGTCTTTGGCATATTTAGTCTGAGTTATAAACAAAGAGTCATCTTCTTTATATTGTATACGTAATCCCAACAGAACCATAAGCACCCCTTGTTTCAAAGAGAGGATGACGGGTTATTCACATTTCATTTGATGGTCAGAGGTGAATTGAAAACTAAGCAGTGGTAATTCTAAGGATTCCCCCCCCCCCGGTGAAAAATAGAGATGTTTGGAAATCCTAGCTATTCTTAGCATGATATTGGGGAATGTCATTGCTATTACTCAAACAAGCATGAAAGTATGCTTGCGTATTCGTCCATATGTCAAATTGGACCATACACACCAGCAAGATCATCAATCACGGCTTGTATTTTCATTGAGTTTATGAGTTATATCATCAACATAGAGTAATAGAAAAATTATATCTCCATCATCTACTTTTACAAAGAGACTAGTGTCTGGGAGAAGATTTAAAACCAAAAGCTAGAAGATAACTTGTGAATTTAGAGTTCCACACTTTAGGAACCTGTTTCAAACAATAAAGTGATTTGACCAACCTACAAACATGATCAGGACATGTAGCATTCACAAAACCTTGTGGTAGTTTCATATAAACCTCTTCTTCTAGGTCAGAAAAGCATTCTTAATGTCAAGCTGCCTTAATTGCCAACTGAATTGAGCAGCCAAAGCTAGGATGATTCTCATAGTAGTATGCCTAACCATTGGACTGAATGTCTCTGAGTAATCTAAGCCTTGCTCTTGACTATAGCCTTGTGCAACCAACCTAGCTTGAAATCTTGATATAGTGCAATCTGGATTTTTCTTTACCTTGTACACCCATTTACTTCCAATGACTAATTGATTTGATGGTGGTGGAACTAATACCCAGGTTCCTTGAGTTTTAATGCATTGAATTCCTCCTGCATGGAAATTTTCCATTCTGGTTTACTTGATGTAGCTTTAAATGTTTTAGGTTCCTCACTGTCTATTATGTCAGCTAAAAATGAAAACCCTCTAGAGAAATGCTCACTGAGTTTGCTAAAGCTATCATCAGTATAGAAATCTTCAAGTTGTAAAGAAAATAACTGAGGTAATGAAGCAAGATATCCAACATAACTCATTCTTGTAATGGCACTAGTTTGTAATTTGGTTTGAATACAATTTTGATTTACAACTATTGTGATTGAATCATTGTTACTAGGAGATGAGGTAAAAAGAAGAATTGCCTATAATTGTGCAGGCTTAATGATAGGAAGCAAATGAGTATTGGTGAAGATGAAAGAGTATTTGATGTCCTAGATCCCTAAAATTCTAACTCTGTTGACATACTACCTTCTGATTGATGCAATGAAGTACAGTTATTCATCCCATTAGTCTAAGATATCACTTGATTATCATCACTTATTAGAGAAAATATTGTTATGGTAGAATGAGATAGTGAACTCTGTGACCTTGCATGTCTTTCATTTTGCTATCTATTTGAAACTGGTATAGGTATGATGATAGGTAAAGATCTTTGTTCATCATGTCGAAGTGGCATCCCATTACTTCCATAGCTTACAATTTTTGCAAGAAACAAAGATTCATCAAAACACACATGTCTGAATATGATAAATTTCTTGGTTTGTATATTATAGCAGATAACCCCGTTATTGCATTGTGAATATCCCAAAAAGACACACATTACTGATCTTGGTTGTAATTTGTTCACATTGTATGGTTTTAACCATGGGATAACAGCTGAACCAAAGATCATTAGTGACATTATATCAGGTGCCTTCTTATATAGAGTCAAATAAGGTGAACTGAAAGACAAGCTTTTGCAAGGCATCCTGTTTATCAATAGCACTGAATGAGCACAGGCAAAATACCATAACTCAGAGGGCAAACTAGCAGCAGTAAGAATAGTGATTGCAGTTTCCAAAATGTGCTTATGTTTCCTTTCTACAACTCCATTCTGTTGAGGAGTGTAAGGACAAGATACCTTTATCAGCAATAAAAGAAGTAAAACACTTGCTTGTATATTCACCCCTCCATCTGTTTGTAAAGACTTGATTGATGTACCAAATTGGGTAAGAATAAATTTGTAGAACTAGACAAATATTGTAAACACATCACATTTATTGCTCATAGGAAAAATCCAAACATATATTGTGTGTTCATCCATAAATGTTACATAGTATCTATATCCCTCTAGAGATTTTACAGGTGATGGACCTCAAATATCAATGTACACTTTTTCAAAAGGAAATGTACATCTATCAGTTCTAACAGGAAAGGGAGTCCTAGACATCTTGCCTTGAATGCAAGAAATACAAACACTATGCGTATTATATGATTGAACTAAAATATTATATTGTTTCAACATTGAAGCCATTATATCATGAGCTGGATGTCCTAGCCTTTAATGCTAGACATTATTCTTCACTACTTTACCAAAATATGTTGCTAGATCCTTTGTAATGAATTGTGAACCTCTTGTATTTGTAACCACAAGGATCTGGAATAACTCTTCAGGCCTACCCTTTCCTTAACTCTTCATGCCTACTCTTTCCTTGGTACACTATCTTCCTTGTCTTCTTGTCCTACACAAACAATTCAGATTCATCACATATAAACCAGCTTTTGTTGTCAGCACACAAATGTTTCACAAAGAGTAAACTTCTAGCAATGTTAGGTACATGTAGAACTTTATTAAGAATCAGAAAGTGTGTAGGAGTATGAAGTTTATTAAGAAAGTTGAGGTTCCACCATAAAACCAATTGGTAATATGGGGAGTAACCCAACCTCTTATAAGCCTATGTAAGGTCCCTCATAGTGTGGTGAATTTTCAAGCCTAACATTTGGACAACACAACGGAGTGACATGGAGTACGTGTAGCCGTTTGGCTTCACATGTGAGATAACCTGCTCTGATATCATATTAACCTATGAAACTATGAACAACTAAAGGAAACAATGGAAGCAGAGGGATTGACAAGTAAGAAAGATGAAAAGAAAAGCTTTGCATATTTCGAAGAACATATTTTCCAATATGCAGTAAATGGTTATCACAACAACTTTTCGTAGTAACTGATCTCTATTACAAAATGACTGAATTACCCTTTCTAACAACTTTATACTAACTAACGCTATCCGGGAATAGATTTCTTTCTATGTTAGCTAGCGGGGGTGGGTTTTCCTATGGTAGTCCCACTGTGGCCTGATAAGCTCATATTTATATATATTTTACATCAAATTCACTTGTCTTTTCTTAGTTAGTTCCTTATATTTTTGAGCTATTTACTTTGTTTTTGTGTTTTGTGGGATTTGTCAAGCAAATAAAAGAAAAATAGCACAAGTAGGATTTTTAGTAACAAATTTGTCAAAACTGCCTGTGCAGATCAGCTGACTTTAGAAGCAAGTTTCGAACATTTCAGAATGAATTAGAGAACGGGCCTTATATGCTTGGAAATCTACGGATGTCTATTTTCTGGAGCATTTCGCGGATTGTTAATATCATTTTTCTAGAAGAAGTTATGGCCATTTTAACACTGAAAGGTTTCCAAGACGCTGAACAGTTTGTAACTGCATTGAAGGCAATAAATCCAATAAAACTGATGCAGCCAAGAACAAGTAAGCTGACACCTATTCAAATATCAGAGGAAATGGAATTAAAAATGAGGATTAAGAGGGAGTAATTGGCATAAAGGCTACCTAAAGTGTTACAATTGTTTTACTACATTTCCTCTCACTTATTGTCATCACTAAATGAGAGGAAGAAAGGAAGGAGAGGAAGAGGCCTCGGTCGATTTCTTTCGGTTCTATCTTCTCAAACTCATGTCTATCTTTTGTTTTAACTTGAGGATTGTGTGTAACTAAATTTTTAGTAGTTAGGGGCTGTTTTGAAGCCCCGAATATGATTACAATTTTGTTATGACATTTCGTTGAATTACTTTTATGAATGGATGAAAATTGGTTCACTACTTATCTCATTGATGAATTCTTTATTTGTTTTCTATGGATGCATATGTAGTAAGCATATCTAGGATTCTAATGCTATGAATATGTGTGTGCCTGCCCTTGTTGAATGAGGACCTACATATGTTCTAGAGTAGTACTTGTTAATTGCGATTAACATGTGAATCAATTTCTAGGATAAGTAAGACAACGCCAGTACTTACGATGCCTTGTGATGACTCAAACTCTTTTCGTTCTTAATGATTTCTACTTGTTAAATCTATGAACACGCCATTCTAGATTGCATGTTAGGGACTAAGTTAAGTTGAAAACGCCATTCTCTTAACATACTACGTAAGAAAGAGTAATATGTTGAGTTCTAACATTGAGCCAACTTGAGCATCTTCATCCGGAAATAAAAGGAATTTGAATGAAACATAACATGTTTGCATGATTATTTGGTGGTGGATAGCAATACCCCTAACTCGTTTTTCTTAATTTGTGAACTACTTAATATATGTTTCTATCCTGTTTTTGTTTAATTTAATTTAAATAGCAAATCAACTCTAAAAATCCCAAAAATTTGTAGAAGTGTAGCTCTGTGTGTCTAGTGTCTTCATATAAAATTTCGTAGAATTTAGATAAGTGTAAGTCGGTCTAATAATTATTTTTCGGTGGCTGGTCAGTAGGGACAGCAACCAGTTTTTGTGACATTTTAAGTAGTTAGATAAAACAATCTTCTGCGGGAAAGACCCTTATTTTCATATGCTACAATTGACAAATCTTATTGTTAATAAGGAAAATTAATAGGACATTTGTGTGCTACTTTATGGTGTGCTTTTAATCCTATCATGGCCTCTGACCGTCCGTCCAGCCGTACCTTACCCATGATCGACCCGGGGCTTTTGAGCGAGCAAGCCACTTTTCGGCACGCGGCCTTCTCTGCGGGTTCGGTCAATGTGAGGAGGAACCCCAAAAAAAGGCAATACATTTAACTATTTAACCAATGATACAATGCAACATGGCTCAATCACATGATGTACATTTGGTTATTAAAGGTTAATATAAAGTTTCCTCCAAGGCGACCGTTGTAACGACTAACTACAATACTTAGAAACAATTAATAGGATTACCTTTTGACATTTAAATATGGTTCTTGAATGTCATTGCAATATCAGACCATCTGATAGTAATTGTATTAAGTTTTTCTAAGTATCGTAACCAAATTATGATCAAGTGAATCTAAATTTGTTTATAGAACAATATACTTACATTAAGAGGCAAGGAAAAAAATTAGTTTCGAACTCGCTATTTGACTTAAGACTTCTTACTTACAAGTAAAAAAATACCACTAGACCATAGTTCTAAGTTTTTTTTTGTTTTTTTTTTATTTTTTATGTTTGTCAATATCCATAGTTCTAAGAGTGTATTTGTTTGGGCTCATTAAGTTTCATTGGACTGGACTAGACCACTTATTAGTGTAATCCAGTGTTAGTAGGCACATGGATTAAGTTTAGAACCCCCAATTATCACATGATTGCTAAGCCCGTCTTCTTGCTCCCATGTCATGCTCATCCTCGTCTTGCTCCTCATCTGGTAAATTCTAAATCCGACGATCTATGTCTTTGATTTTGTTTTGTAGATCGTGAAAGTTCAAGTTTGAAATCTATGAAAATTTTGAATTTTTAGCAGAAAGATTGTCAATTTTTTTGGATAATTTTAGTTTTCTTGAATTTAATGGTTTTGAGCACAGTAACAACATCCTTTCCTTTCACTATATAGTATATACTCGTGGCACAAGAGAAGTACGAAGGATCGTTTAGGTCCTTGTCAATGTTTGTTCTCTCAGCTAACGCAGCTGTATACTTGGTGGTGAGGATTTACTTTTACGAGGTATTTCGTTATCTCATTTCCTTCAAAGTGGTGGTGTTACTAGGTTTGCCAGATCCTCATGGATGAAACCATTAGTTGCAGCATGATTATAGTTTGTCTAAGCTTAATTATGATATCCAGTTCATTTGATCCAAATAACAGTTCTTTTGTTATATATCATGAGTTCTTCTGTTATTGAAATTGGAGCTGGCTTATCACCTTAGATAGAGTTGCCACTTTAATTTAAGAGAAGGCAAATATGGAGAGGCTCATTAGCATTCCTATATTCTGTGAGACGGGAATTGCTGTTGTGTTAAATTTGGGAAATTTCGGATGCCATAAACTTAGTTTTGGGACTCAATTCAGCTCATAACAACAAGACTTCTGAAGACATCCTCTAACAACATTTGTGGAGCCATAGTGTGTGTTTGCTTCTTATTGTAACATTTGCTTGTGGAATATGTTATATATGTTCTATAAAAGGCTTTTGGATTAATATTTATATTGTATTTATTTTCAAGTAGGCCTTGAGTTTCAAGCATTGGATGTAAATTTTATCAATTGATACAATTTTTTACAGTGTGGTATTCCACATTATTTTGGTATTAGATTTCTTTAGTTAAAAAAAATACGATTCATTTTTCATTGATTTATATTATCATGCTTATTAGTCCGATACTGCACCAAATGTTTCACTAAATTAGTTCAACTTAGTCCTTAAAGCTAGTCCAGTCCGAAAGTCCGGTGCAACAAACATACACTTAAGTGGCTTAGTGAATATAACTTTGAATTCAAATAACATGCTTTTAAAATAGGGAACTTTAACGAAAAGCTCCCGGTGCTGTTCATTTTAACGAAAAACCATATTTTTACACTAAAAAATCAATCCTGATACTATTCACTTTACCTTTTATTTTGTCCTTATCGTTAAAACTCAAAATTTTCAAACATTTTTCATTAGTTTTCATTTTAAAATAAAACAAATTGGATTATACTTATTAAGCCCACCATACATGTAATAATGAATTACAATACCCATTTGTAAACCATCATCTAGCCCATGTGTAGCCCAACTGTCTTATTCTGGCCATATGATCTGCAAAAGTTTTTGGCACACCCTTGGATGATCCAGTAAGCTCCTCTGATAGGACACTTTTTATTTTTATTTTTTTATTTTTTAACAAACGATATTATCTACATTAAGGAGTGATAATGTGGTTCAAATTCGCATTTGGTGAAAATCGAATATAAGACCTCTCACATACAAGTGAAGAGAGATACCACTAGACCTTAATACTAAGTGACTACACAATTTCCTTTTTAATTACAACATTCATAATCAATTAGGCTATGTTTGGATAAGAGATTGAGAACAAGTTATAACTTGGCCTCAGTCCCTTAGAATTTGGAAATTCTTTATCAAAATATAGACTTAGAGTAGTTCAGTTATGGAACGGACGTCTGTCCTTCAAATGAAAGAATAGATTGATATGATATCAATAATATGTCAATGTGATTGGTGCCAAAAAAAAAATAAGCCAACATATTATTAATGTATTTTTTAGAATATTGATGCACTCATTTTTTAATAAAGAACAGATGGATAAAGAAATTTTGTCAAATAGATGGTTTAATAATGCTCATCATGTTCGTGATTCATGACCATCTTACTTATCAGGTTCCATGTGCTAATCATAATTAAAAAGGATTTAATGTGACAGATGATTAGTTTTCCTTTTTGAACAATATATATAACAGATCATTAGCTTGTGCATCATAGTTAAAAGTGTTGAGTGAAACTGAACTTGCAAGGCAAGAAAGAGAAGTAAAGTGTAGAAATTAGAATTTGTAGGATTTTAATATATTTTGAAATTTGGATGTAATTAATTAGGATTTTAAAAGACTAAGAAATCATGATGTAGTCAAATTAGGATTTAAGATGATTTTAAAAGTACAACCAAATCCACTGGTAGTCGATTATGATTTTTAAAAAGTCCACACATGTCTAGGTGTAGTGAAAATGTCAAATATTTGCTAGGAGTTTAATATGTGAGGAATTTTGATGAATTTGAGGTGAGTGGTATACTAAATACCAAATGCCTCAAGCAATCCACCCTTCACCCCTAGGGTTTCATTTCAAGACCAGAAAATTCCCTCTGCATAAGAGGAACATTCTTCCACCAATTTTAGCCCTGCCTGAGATCCAGTGACCATCTCAGAACCTATACATATCAGGTCTCCCAATTTCCGAAAAATTCCTTTCGCCACCCCTCCATTTTTGCATGAAGATATTGCCAAATCCTGAAGAGAGATACAAAATTCTAACCACTCGGTAGGCTTGATAATTCAGGAGAATTGTGATTGAAATGGTCGTTACTTTATGGCAACCCTCTATAATCAATTTCTTAAGAGAGACGAGGTGGGACAAATTTTGCTAAAGGGAGAAAGCCCGGCACTTGTGCTGCCTTTTGCAGTTGTGAAAGAACGCAGCAAGTATCTGCTAATGCACCGGTGTTTCTTATTTTCTCGTATCACCAACTGACAATCATGGGTTCCACAATACAGATCATCAAGCGCAACGCACGAATCTGGCTATCATCAATGATAGATTGGATGCCCGTTGATCTTTCTCCTGCAACCCCTTGTGTCCTCAGCGACTTAAAAATGGAAATCTAGCATTTAGAGAAGGCAACAGTCTTGCAAATACAAACAAAAAATATCATATTGTGTATCATATCAAGCAACAAAACGCAGAAAGTACCTCATGCTTTGAAGTCACAAAATTTGTATTAAATCTACTGCTGCATTGTGATCCTTGTAACTGAATCTTATGGGACAATTTCGGTCTTCAAGGACTAAGACCTTTTCCTACAGTTTGAATCTAAGGAATCGGTGCTGAAGTAAATAGCATTAAAAATCTTATGGTTTGTTAAGTTCGTTAGTCATATTCATGTCTCTGATTATCTGAGACTTGCAGATATTGCTTTAGTGCTGCAAGCAGCTTGGACACCACAATAAGAAGACTTGCTCAGCACTCTTTTGATTAATCAATCATGTCTATCGTTTTTTTTAAATCGTTTTCACCTTGGGTATTGTTCGGCCTTGGATGTGCCTCGCACAACTCCTCCTGTGTGTATGGTGAAAGTGATGATTAGCTTGAAAGATGCCTCATGCCTCTGCGGGGCCTGTGATTAGGCTCCCAGACTATCTATCAGAACTAGATGAATGTTGAGCGTAACACTATTGGCCAAGTGGTGATTTCACACTTAACCCTATCCACTTCTGCAAAACCATTTGCTAATGACCGCTATGCCTGCCCAGTTGCATAGGTTTGCCATCCAGTTTTGCCACGTCAGTCAATATCTTGACTTCTAGGCCGAGCTTCCGTCTTCAGCCTTCTTTGCCTTGACGGTCTAGTGCTCTCCGGGGGCTTTACGTGTGATTGGGTTACGTTTTAGGCCTAATGTCCAATTTGGGTTCAAACAGGTATGTTTTAAACTGTGACATATATCCACTCTTTCATTATGTAAGCTCATTTAGTATCCAACAGTTGTCAAAAGTGAATCATGTTTTTACTTGGAGCAATGTGCACATATGCACCAATCCATAGAAATGCTAAAAAATCCATGAAAACTCTAAAAATCCTAACAAATCCATCAAAGAAGTCCATACAAATTCATAGAAAACTATAATAGAAATCCATACAGAATTGTAAGTCTATTAATTTTTTTAAAAATCTGTCACTTAAAAAAAGTCCATTAAAAATCCTCTGAAATCCAAATTGACTACACCCCCTAAATTCTATATATCGAGAGAAATTATATAGCTGTAGCATACAATAATATTTTGTAAAAACGCAGGCGAAAATTCATCTAAATTCAGAATTATACAACTAAGGGAAAAGAAACATCAAATTTGAATCTTCTCTTTTGCTTTCTTTGCTGCAATCTGTCTTCACTTTAGCCAAACCTTCATTGTCGATGCAATTTTCCACTCCACATTCATGACTCAAGAAAACAGACTCTGAAGAGTCGAAGGTCGCCCTATGCGTTTTGTCCTAGAGCTTTTCCACACAGCAGTGCATTTGAAGGAATGTTGTATTCGTTATAAAGGCTTTGGACTGGATCCCAAACCCTGAGATAGAACTGTTGGCCAAGATACTGCCTTTCCCATATAGCAGACCTCAAGTTCCACATTCCTTGGTTGTCAAGTGACACCAAAATAGTTGTCCAAGAGTTTGGATACACCTTCAAAGAGAAAAAAGAGTAAATTATCAAACGAAAAGTCGAAATAAGCATGTACTAATCAGTAACAGCCTTTATTTACCTGAGCAGTATGTCGAGTAAGAGCATCGACGAGATTGTAGGTTCTCCTCTTGGCTGGCGTCCACGGTCCGGAACCATAACTGCATTTGTTCAAACAATAAAGATTATAGTCTACCCATTTATCTCGTAAGAATTTAAGCACAAGAAAGCACATTGGACATACCCAACAACCCAGAAATCATATCCATCTAAATGCATTGATTGGACGCTGTTTTCGTTGTTTTGGAAAACAATTTCGACGAAGTCGTGGTGTGAGACTGGCATGACAGGGGTACCGACGAATGCAGAGCCATCTGAGGGAACGGTTTGGATGGAATCTAGGCTGAAGACTCCAGGGATGTTGAAGTAATCAGCAAGCTTTAGAGGGGTATCGGGGTTAACATAAGAGACCCTGTTGAATGCATACCGCTGCTTTCCATTTATCAATGGTGCTGAATTGGCTAACACAATTGTCTTTGTTGGTGTGACATGGCCGTAATGGAATGAGCCCTGAGGATTAGGCCTGGCTGCATTTGCTGTCAGATTCCACCTATAAAAAAAACAATGTTCAAAAGGGTCAAATTAAATCATTATAATCGTACAAATCTAATGCTCATTATGATTGAATTTTGCATATTTGTACCTGAAAGTTCTGGCTTGCTTCATAGACCAGTGTATTTGATAAGTAGGACCGGCAGGAACAGGTCCAGAAACGGAGGTGTGCGAGTTTGTATAGTGTATCACTGAAGTAGCTGTAAGAACACGCCTAGTGAATCGTGTGGATGCAACGATGTAGTAGTCCTTTGGAGCCTGATTTAAGGTTACTAGGACAGAGATTGACTGGCCAACATGTATGTCAAGAGAGTCGTAAATGTTCTGAATTGGGTGAGATCCTTCGCATTCAACTAACTTCAGTTTGTGGCCCTCAATCCTGAAGTTTAATGAGGTTGACAAGCCAACATTTGAGATCCTAAACATATATGTTTTTCCTGAAATCATAATACGAAAAACATAGTTCAACATTAATCATTTGAGTAAATGGTTAAACTGGTTCCCCAGAGAACTAAGAATAGTTCAAGTGTTTGAGGAACTAAAGATCGAGAGTTACCTTGGTCACCACTGAAAGTGTTACTAGTATGGCCATTTATAAGAACACCGGAAGGAAAAGGAAGAGATTTTCCAGAGTCCAAAGATTGCTGTAATGCCTACAAAAATCAAAACAAAATGAAAACATAACTGCATTAACATACAAATTCTTTTACCTAACACTTTCAAAGTGCATGTAGAATGGCAGTCGTATGTTTTTCTTACCTTGTGGCTGGTATTGTACCAGTCGCCGGCAAGCAAAGTGAAATCTCCATCAGGGATTGGATAAGGGACTGGGATTCGAGGTCTTGCATAAACATTGATCCCTCCAAACCCTCCAGCAGCTTTGTGAAATTGAGTTGATGGGAAATATGTGAATGAACCTATCTGATCCTTGGTCTGAAACTTGTAGGTGTAGTTTGAGTTCGGCGGGATGGGACAATTGGTTCCCAAAACCCCATCTTGCCAAGAGTTCTTCCTCTGTTTAATCCCATTCCTGGTTGTGAACAAAGAAAATTTCTTAGTATGCAGATATCATTAGAATGAATGCCACAGCCAAATATTCAGACATTGAACAAAAGAACAGAAATGAAGAGCTAATCTTGCCTAATCCTAAACAAAGAAGTGCGTAATTGTTTCGTTTGATGGCACACAATGTAGGGGAAAATACTCAACAAGATTTTCAAGCTCAGATTTCTCATTAATTAAAATCTGGAACAAATTTCTCCACTTAAGTAAGCCTAATGCAGCAATTTGGCTAAAGTTTTTACAATTGCCCTTCTAATTTCTTTGAAGCTTAACCAAATTAAATGGAAAAATATTGCTCCTAAGGGGCAGTAGCCATTTTTTTATCAGATACTGAACCAACATTCTTCAGAAAATGAAAGTTCTTTAATCTAAAAACAATAGAAAACAGTTATAAATATAAAAATAAAAATAGAAAAGGACAAGAGGTTAATTGGAGGATGAACTCACCAGGTTAAGAGAAAAGGTTGGTCCAGCTTGTTAATAAGGTTGAGAATAATGTTGTCATTGGTGACAACATCTAGTGTAGGGCCAGGAAATTGGCCGTTGATGAGAATTACCTTCAAATATCCAAAACCAAAAAATAAATAAATAAATTTTTTTAAGAAAAACTCGAAATCTCAAAAAATAGAACTGAGATTGCAAAATTGGCAAAAACCCACAAACCTGTTGAGGGACACCAAGAGGAGAAAGAGTCCCATAAGTCACAGTCCAAGTGTAGAACTTATATGGGTCTTCTGCTTTCACCACAGAAGAATTCAGAAACACTGACAAAACCCCACAAACCAAGTGGAGCAAGAAGCCTGCTTTTTGCTTCATTTTCCCTCTCCCTGCAAAATGCTCCCCCAAAACCACAGATTTGAGTTTTGTTCAATTTATTTATTTCCTTTTTTGTTTGGATGGCATTGGATTGAGTAGTTAGTGATACCCCTTTATAGCAGCAGCGCGGGAAAAAGTGCTCACCAGATATGTCCTTTTACTTCACTTTTATTTTTTTTTAAGAGTAATGTTATTTATATTATGTTTTTATATCATATTTCTATACCACTTTAGGTGGCATCTGATGTGGACAGACACATCATTTGAAAAATTTGCAAAACCCCAAGGAAATGAAAGAGAAAGACTCATTGTATACCACAATCATCATTTAATTAACTAGTTTTTCTTAATTATTAGTTTATTAAATAATGAACTAAATTTAAAAATCTGATTAATTCAAATGATGTGGCTATCCACATCAAATGTCATCTAAGGTGGTATGAAAATGTGGTACAAAAACATGGTATGAATATCATTACTCTGTCTTTAAACGAGAAAATTCCACATTTGCCTCTAGATTTTGGTTTAATTAGAGCTTTAGTTTATGAACTAAAAGGTTATACGTATCGATTATTGAACTTGTGAGAATGTGGAGTAACCAACTTTTTAGGCAATACTATTAGAATTTTCATTAGAACTTTAGGATTTAAAAGGATAAGTAATGTGCCGAATTTCTAACATAGTTATTCCAAAATTATTATTGTTGGTATTTTGACAAATTCAAAGATCATTTGCACAAAGTTTCTGTCTAAAGACCAAAGTTACAATTAAACTAAAATGCTCTAATTAATTGTTATATTAACAAAACTTCTTTTTCAAAAAATAAAGTCTGGTTTGGTGAAAAAATAAAATAAAATAAAGTCTGGTTTTATAATTGAGGCCATCAATGTTCTGGTATTGGGCGCAAAGACGCGTTTTCGCGTGATGATAATTCTCGTTTGCTTAGAACAAAAGCCAACCCATCATTCAAGAACTAAAGTGAAACAGCGTGACACACTTTCTTCATAAACCCGCCTCTAATTGCGCCCTTGATGTTGCAATTATTTTACTTTTTCTCCTTTCGGTCTGTTTTTCTTTTTTTTTGTCTAGGGTTTTGTTTTCTCATAAATATTGAACATTAAAGTTTAGGGTTTGCTCTTTCAAAAGAAAACACGTTAGGGTTTTCTCATAAGTATTGGATAATGATCGGTGGTATATTCATGATTCCACCCCTTCTATGTGAAAGAACAATTTGCTCAGCCAAGTAAATGTAACCCACTTGTTTCTCATGAAAGTTTTTGTAGTTTTGTTGAGAATGCAATGAGATCGTTGATTGGTGTCACATGCAGCTCATATTGTTTTCTGTCATTTTTTCTCAATTTTCCAATAATTCTGCAACTTTGGGAATGGCTGTGGCCGGTAAGTCTGTAACAGAAACAGAAATATAGTTGCAGCATAAAAAATAAACCTTTAGGGTTAATTATCCACTAGCCAATTATGGTCAAGCTCCAACATACTCCGCTAATATGGGTGTGTGACTGATTGTAGCATTATAATGTATAATATTATATGAAATGCATTAGCCGATCAGACAATGTATCAAGTGATGTGTTAATTTACCATTACAATAATCGATCGATGTGCTTAACAGTTAGATTAAATTGATCTTGCAGTATTTATACTGATATATGCTGGTAAAAAGTATGAGCATTATTTTGTCTCTATGGAACATACAATGAGTTGACAGACAATTTATATATAAGAGGCAGCTAGATGTACTTGTCATCCCGGTACCATTCAAAATTTTCATGGGACTTGTCCTCTTCCCTTTGCTTTTTCCAACATGTTATATATAATTTGGTTTAATTAGCATGTGCATGACATACTTGAATAATGCCGAGTCCAGCTCATAATTAGGGTTAAATTAAGGTATAACTTGGTTCAGTTTAACGATGGATTGACTAAGGCCATGAATGAACAAATCAAATACAAGATTAGAAGCTGGATCAATCATAACACGACCTTACCAGGTCTTGTTGAAGCATGTGCCCCGTATATATCGGCAACTTCGTGAAGTTCCATTCCCCATTGCTTCTTGGGCTGCATATACATGTGGTACAATTACTAACTGCATCCAGACTTTTTATATAGTTTCATATTGTTTACATTGTATAAAAATTTAAAACTAGCTTAATTATAATGCAGTGTACAATATAATGAAGTTATGTGCATGCGCATGCACAAGATTTTATCCCACTGGCTCTCTTGCAAACCCTCAAAATGTTTAGACTATAAATTTGGCTAAGTCAACCGTTCCCCTGTGGGAAAGCAACTAATTGGGGAGGTAGGAGAGCGGATATAAGAGTACTGGAGAAATATAGATTCAGTGATGGTATATAGCCCCATATTTTTAAGCGCAGTCCAACCTTTTCAACTTGCTTAAATTTAGGCCAAATCTTTGTTAATTTAAAATTGCTAATAAAAATAACAAATATTTACACATCTGTTACGCAGCGAACTGACATTTTTATCTAGTTACATATAAGTAATGTTTGATTATCTGTATTTTCATAAGTATAATGTTTGGTTATCTGTTCATCCTTAATTTAAACCGAAAAAGGTTAAAAAACCGTAGGGTGGAGACCCTCTAATCCTGTCACCAATGTGATATTCAGCAATTGCCTGGGCCAAGTTAAGTAGGTACCACTCAGCTCTTGGCAGAAAACAGAGAAAACGATGAAAAGAAATTAGGAAAACGGTGGTATTGCTACCACACGTATTCCCACTGTATAAAAGAGAGACAGGGAGAGGAGATGCGGCTGTGGGATTCCGATGACTTTATCTGCATAATCTTGCAAGGGAAATGCATTGGTTGGATTATTATTTTGGAAGAATCAGAATAATGACAGTACTAGAAGTTCTACTACCACATTTGATAAAACATAATATACAGGTTGTTGCTAACCAATAGAACTAGGGAGGGTTTGGAACAAATTCAACATTTTATGAAATAAACTATAAAAAAGCATGAATTGGTTGAAGCAATAAGTGACATTGTACATTAGCTTTATGATGCTTAATTCATCGTGATGCCGTGATGGAATAAAAGTGTTCGAACTGTTGGGAACGACATGGACCACAAATAATGATGGAAGACAAATCACTGCCGTTGGTAATAAAACAGAGAAATTTTTAGAAGAAAGAAATTTAGGAGAGAATAGAGGAGTACTATTGAGAACATCTTAATTACCATCCAAGTTTGGTTTTGATGCAACAATTCGTGTTATAAGATTTTATATGTTTACCATCCTAAAGCCACAAACTTTGATACACGATTCTTTATTTTAATTTTTTTTTCATACAAGCAAATATTGGGAAAGCAAGAATTAGAACTCAAGACTGAACTGTAAGCTCTTTGCAAATTTAATACAAGATCTGAACCTCCCAATAATATTCTTACTATCTAGCAGTTGAAAATGTGGTTGATAAAACAAAAATAGCTTAAAAATTAAAATGGACTTTATGTTAGTTCACTCGACCAATTTAATTCTTGTGTTTTCCTTAGGTCTATTCTATTCCGATATATATCTAATCAGGACGTGTCGGAAGATTTGATATCAAATAAACATCACCGATAATGTTCATATTTACCACCTATTACTAGGTGTGAGGTTTTATCATAAAAAATATCAGTTATAATAAGATTACTTAATCTTCCATATATAATGTAATACCCCGTAATTAAAAAAAAAGTTAAATATATGTGTGTATGTGGGTAATTATTTTTACGTAATGATTTTATTAGATTTCTTTTATGCAAGAGCCTACTTTTGATATGTAAAATAGTCTCAACATAAAATCCTTTTTGCTACAAAATTATTTAAAATAAAAAATAAAAAAATAAAAAAATAAAAAAATAAAAAAGCTAGCTATTATTATTTCATGTTCATATGTAATTAGAGATATTTTTAGTTTGAATTGGAGAAGGGGATTAAGATGAGTTTGGCTTGATTTTTCTCACAAAGGTTGAGTGGTGTTTTGCCAACCATTAGAGACTAAAGAGGAGGGGTTAGTCACTACTCTAGATAGGTTGAGGTGGGATTCTATATCTTAGAGTATGGATGTGGCCTTTGAGTATTTGTCCACTTTGCATGATAATTTTTGTTTATGACTAACTTAACACATGTTGCTTTGTCATATGAACACATCCTATTGTCAATGATTAACTTGCATTTGGTGTGTTTCTATTGTAAGATATATTAGGGCTAATGATTAACTTAACATTTGTTGTTTTTCTATCGGACCACATATCATGGCTAATGATGAGAACATTGGTGTCTTGCTATTGGAACACATGTGCCATGAATCATGAAGAAAGGAAGCAAACAAGCTTAATCAAAGGGAAGGAATTCAAGGAAAGAAACACAATCACTCACTATACAAGGGAAGGAGGAGGAGAGAGCAAAGAAGGGGGAAGAAAAGAGAGCAAAATCATCCTTCTCATATCACTTTTCTTACATATTTTTGTCAAGGCTTTTAAGTTATTGTCATGTATTTATAAATCCTCATTACCTAGTGAAATACAAATACAAACACAACCCTAGTGGACGTAGCCAAATTGGTGAACCACTTAAATCTCCATGTTCCTTTGTCTAATTGCAATAAATTTGAGTTGAGCAAACCATTTATTAATAAAACACTGAGTTTTTAATAGAAACATAATGGAAAAGGAGGATTGACTCAAGGAGGAATTGGTAACATATTGCTTATCATTTACATTAAAGATTATTACTTTGTTGTTAATATTATGATTATATTACTCTTGTTACTAATCAATTTGATTTATGTTGAAGCTTGCAGGCTTGTTAGATAAAATGTGAGTATTGATATCTATGTGAACATGACATATACATAAACATTCATGCAAACCAAGAAAAATAGTTGTGTTGTGTCAAGTGCTCATTTGTGTAAAGTGTTTGAGTTGTGAAGATATTCAAGGACTGGAGAATCCCTTAAATATAAATAATGAAATCCCTTACATATCAGGCGTTAGGGTAAGGGCTTGAATATACAATTGGGCGTCGGGGGAAGTGCCTATATAAATAAAGTGAAAATTGAGAATTTAATTCTGAAAATTGGGCTTAAGGGATGAACACGGAGTTAACTCATATTCTAAGGTATTCAGAGCCAAGTGGTATAAGCATGGTATGAGACATGCAGGCTTGGATGCCTTAGGTATGTGTTAGCGGGATTAGAAGGGAGTGAGTACATTCATCCATCTCATTTGCATATATTTTCATTTGAAAAAATTATTACATTCTAACCGTTATTTAATTGGTACTTTTTTTTGTGAAGTAATTTGTGCACTATTGTTATTCCGCTGCGTATTCGATAAATTTTATGTAAGATTTTGTTATGTGATGTATGTGTAATCGTTATAATTTTATTTTATTTTCCACCATATCTTGGTTGTAGAATTTATTTCTATAGCTAAGATTTGGCTCACATCCTAACTCGTGAATAGTCTTTAGTCGTGGGTAGGGGGCGTGGCACAAATTGTATGTTATTTTGTTATAATTCTTATGTGAGACTGTATTCTCTCAACTTAGTCGCACTTAGTAACAGGATGGACCTGAGAAGATTTGGTTACATTCGGAATATACATCATCACCGATAGTGTTTTCATACTTACCACCTATTACTAGGTGTAAAGTTTTATCACAAAAAACATCGGTACTAAAAATACTTAATGTTGCATATAAAAAATTGTATGTTATTTTGTTATAATTTCCAGTGTGAGACTGTATTCTCTCAACTTAGTTGCATTTAGTAACACGATGGATATGAAAAGATTTGGTTATATTTGGAATATACATCTCTAGTTGTGAACTCTCTCAATAAGGTTTTATCCAACCCAGTGCCCACCACCCCCTTTTTTTTCCTTTGGATTTGTTTGGATGAAGGACTGAAAAGAGGGCTTGGGCTGGGAAGGAGATTTTGAAGTTCCAATTTAAACACCTTGTTTGGACCAAGTGGGGGTCTAGAAGGCACGGGATTAGATTAGGGGATTAAATATGGGTTTACCTAAACAAAAATACACATAGACAAAACCCACCTCCGAAGGTGGGTTTCCGCAATCCCACAACACTCTCATCTCTCTCTCGCTCCCTACACTTTCGATCACTCCCGTTTCGTCCGTCGTCTCTCTCTTGCATTGCAGCGTCGTCTTGTCTCCTCCGACGTCGTCATCAACGCTACAACGTCTCCTCCAGTGTCGTCCCCGTCTTCTCCAGCGACTTCAAGCCCTTGTCTTTATTAGAATCCTTCATGGGTGGGTGAAAAAAGAAGAAGAAAATCATGGGTTTAAATATGATTGGGCAGGTGGTAAACCTCACACTTGACAGATTGGACAGATGGTAAAATGAAAACAAGTCTGAACTCTTAACATAGAGCCGACATCTGAGTTTCAATTACTGATGTGTGAATCTTCACGTGTGAACCACTAAATGGGATTACACGTGAGAGGGAGTGTTAGAATCCCACATCGGTGGGGGAAAAGAAAACTAATGGGTTTAATTATGATTACCTGGTGGGGTCCCCTGGGCCAGTCGATCTAAAAAAATTCCAGCATGGTATCAGAACCCACAGTTACGGGCCTGTGCAAGCTAACGAGCTTGTCATAAGGAAGTGTGGGCTTGGAAACAAGCTTGGACTCTTAACATAGAGTCGGCCTCTGAGTTCTTAGAACCTACCTTTGAGTTTCAATTGCCGATGTGTGGATCTCCACGTGTGAACCACTAAATGGAGTTACACGTGAGGGGACGTGTTGGCAGTCCCACATCAGTGGGCGTAAAGAAAAGCAATGACTTTAATTAGGATTACTCCACTCTAACTCATACCAAGGCCTTGGTATGAGTTAAAATGGGATAATCCTATTTAGGTCTGGTTTGGTACTGAAGTGATTATGAAAAAAGCTGGTATAAAAAAATGCTTGTGTTTGGTAAACATTCAGCTTCAGCTTTTTTTCACCGTTTTGGGTAAAAAAAAACCATAAACAAGAAGCTGCAAAACCCAGCTTTGAAGAACCGGCTTTTTTTCATATATGTTTTACATAAAAGTTTACCAAACACTATAATACTGCTTTTTTTTTTTCAAAAGTATTTTTACAAAAAAGTGTACCAAACACTCTACAGCTTTATTTCACAGCCGCTTATTCTCACAGCACAGCAGAAGCAATTTTTTTTCAAAGCACAGCAATACCAAACCAGCCCTTAAACCCATGATTTTCTTTTTCACCCACTGTTGTGGGATTCCAACAGTCTTCTCCTACGATCTCAAGTTCAAAATCCCCAGTAGCGATTGAATCACTGAACCGACTCAACACTTCCGATTTGAGCCGAGTTGTAGATCCAAGAGCAATTAAATCGCCGATTTGACTTGGGCCGAATGCGATTCCAACTCAATCAAACGTCTGCAACTCCATCCGCAACAAACTTGAGAAATTCCAATCCGTTTTCTTCATGAAGGACTTCAGGAAGACTAAGGAGCATGCATGCGGTGGTTATTGAGTGCCTAAGCGTCACCACTCTTGGAACCACGGTTAGAGGTAACTCTAATGTAAAAGTACTATCATAGTAATCCAAAAACTATCCGTGCATGCCGACAATACGATAAAAAAGCTTCGGTTTTAGACCTTGACTTTTGAAACGGATCAAAACTGTGATGTAGAAGACCATTCTCATTCAAAATTTGTTGGTTGAAAAAGCTTTTTGCTTTTGAAGGGAGTTCCAAACTGATGTAGCTGTAAGTCAGTGAACAACATAAGATATACAACAAAAATTTCTTGAAAACTATTCAATTTTCGAAGAGAATCGATTTTCATGATTGAAGGTCTATCAGTGTGTCCCGGTTTTGGACGTCAAATAGTTTTCAGTTCAAAACAAACTTACAATCTATAAGAAATTCAAATCCGTTTTCTTGGTGACGAAGGGAGGATTGAGGCTACATGCAATGATTTAGAGCGCAACTAACTATTGTCACTAACTGCGAGCAGGCGGGTGTCGCGACCCATGAAACCAGAGTTAAAGATGACTCTAATGTAAATTATTTCAACTCATTTGTTTAGATTTAAATAATTCAACAAGGCTGAAAAAAGAAAATAATGTGCAATGCTTACAAAAGAATGAGTGGTGGTGAGCACCAAAAAGTGTTGTAGCCTGTGACACGTCCGACAGACTTTGGTAGCGCATGCGACTAGTGGTGTGCCCATTTTGCTGCAAGTGAAAATTTTATAGCCATTAGCACTACCATAACAATCAATGCAGCCACCTCCGTTTTGGCCAATATTTAACAATGTGATGGTCAATTAGCTTTTTTACGACAGAAGCGATAGTTTCATTACAACAAACAACCAATTACAAGGATGCCAAATGGATACATATGCTCTAGTGACTAATTTCTTGATATGAAGGTAATTAGCACAAAACACAAATAATTTTAAAACCCATATATGGCTACCACACAAAACGCACCACTAGTACTACAAGAAAAATAAGCTTTGTGTACAAAACTATGGACACAATTGAGAATTTTGTGTCTGTTCGACCACCAAAAAGCTGAAACACTTCTCATTCCATAGAAGGCACCATTTATGGTGCCCAATGTAAAAAAAAATAAAAGACACAAAACAGTAATGGGCACGGAAACCGTGCCAAGTGGGGTCAGATGACAACTTTTTTACTGAAGATGGGCACAAAAAACATTTTGTGTCTATAAAAATTGTTTGTCAGCAACTTATTTTTACTGTATTAGAAGTCCTTCATGCAGTGACACATAACCAACAATTGTGTCCTTAAGGTCATCAATCTCAGTTCAAAAATGTAGTGGGTCTTCAGATAGACAAATGAGTTAATAATTATAAATTCCTTTTTATGACACTAATATTAGAAATTTTGTCCAGTAAATATTAATAAATAATAAATCACTCTACTTCCCGTTGGGTATAGACAAATAACTTAATAATTATAAATTCTTTTTTATGACACTAATGTTAGAAATTGTGTCTAGTAAATATTAAGAAATAATAAATCACTTTACAGCAAAAGAATATGTTGGCACAATTATGAATTTGTGCCTTTATTCTAGTAAAAACTAGTAAATATGCCCGCGCGTTGCTGCGGGACTTGAATGCACCAGCCTTAACTGCATGAATAAGACACATTTAACTTAAATAAATTAAACATAATCCTGAATGAACAGAGAGATAGATGAGTGAACCGGGTCGATAAGATAAGCAGCTTAGTTTTTTTTATACATTTCAAAAGATATTACACACTTCAAAAGATGCTTGCATCAGGTTGGACACCAACTGACAGCAAAAAAACTAATCCACTTGTGTACACATTATCTTGATTTTTCTTGTTAATGCACCTTAATTTCCTTCTACTAAGGGGCATTACATCTACAATTAATCATCTACTGATAACAGACAATCTCTAGATACTCCATAAGCAACTAAATCAGCAAACAGTCCTTACTTATTCAACATATCTACAGAACCAGATTGGATCAGATATCAGACATCCTATTGTCAAACATTATGTTCTCTCTAACCAGATAAGACATTGGATTGCACACTAAGTAAATAAAAACCCCAAATTGGAAAATACCCAACACCAATTAGACACAAACAATACACACACACTGATCAAATTAATTAGTGCACATATAAAGTGATAGAAAACATAGGGAAATATAGGGGGAAAACCAATCAGACACAAATAACACATTGTAAAGAGATCAAAGACATAGGGAAACTTATAATAGATGACCTTAGTTTACTTAGTGCACATATAAGCTAATGTTTCTTAGAAAGATATAATAATTAAAGGCAACCTACAAATGAGACTGATATCGAACTTAACTTGTTAAGTTATCTTGGTTTGTTTAATAATTGGGAAACATATCGTAACCTCCTTAAGGTCTCATCAGTGCATATAAATTGGGAGATATGTGCATAAATATGGAGTAAAGAAGTGGTGCATTTATGGCCAGATTTTTATTCATTTGGTATTCAATTTTGTTGTGACTTATGAAACCAAAAGCCTTTCACACTGAAGGTCTCATCATGGTTCTGATCATAAACCCCCCAAACAAACAAAATTGATAAATCTTTATCATTACCTTTAACAAAACAGATTACAGTGAAAAACAAATTAAATGTTTAAAAAAAAATTAGGCAGTTTCATATAGCCTCCTAAGCACAAAATTATAGTTCAATAAAGGAAAATTCCAATCCAAAGCTCCAACCTTTTAACCCAAAATGAAAACGAAAAGCAAGGAACATATAATTCAGTTTTATTATTAGATTTTCTAAATCCCCACTTTAAATCCATTGCAAAGATAATACCACCAACTAAGGGTGGCAATCTGACTCTGGTTGCGTATGTTAGTGGACTTTATGCAGCTCAATATATAAAATTTACGCAGTTTCAGAGCCTCCTAAGCATCTGCAAACAATTAACATTATCTCCCCAAGTTTCTTTCCCAATTTCATTGATAGCAATTTTATTGATAGTCTGCTAAGCATCTGCAAACCATTAACATTATAATAACTTAAGAGATAGCAATTACACATTCCACCGTTATCATAGCTAAACATAGTCAAAGGATGCCACAATTATATAGGCAATCTAGTCCCAACGTGCATGAAAAAAAATGTAACAACAGTCGCAAAATCACCATAAATAATATACCTCAAAAGGCAAGGGGCCAAGTGCTCCCTCCAACGATCCAAATTTTTAAAAATCGCAAACATAGCAAATCCAATAGCACTAACTTATAGAACAGTAACGAAAATAATAGCTTAGAAACATCATTGAAAAGCACCTTGAAAGAAGAAAACAAAGTGAAATCTGTTTTTCATGCAAATTGGTGATGATAAAATAGGCTTGCGAGAAAATCAGGGTATATAAAATAGGCTTGCGAGAAAATCCAAATAAGGGTGTCTCCTTGAACAAATAACACACACACCGATCATTCATGTCTCTCCTTTTCAAATAACACACACAGTGATCCAAAACAGGGTATATAAAATGGACATCCTTATACATTTCTAACTCTCTTTTTCAAAATCCAAAACAGGGTATTCTAATTCTCTTTTCATTCATTTCACACAAACCAATCATACATTTAAAATAGGGCTTGAATAAAAAACAGGGTACATAATTACATACCTGAAAATGCCAAGAAACCAACTTCTCCCTCCAACAATCGAAATTCCTGAAATTCCAAAACATAGCTAATCCATTAGCAATATCATGATGTTTCTTTGCTTTATTTAGTGTAAATATTATAAGGATGTGCATATATATTGAGCAAAGAAGTGGTGCAACCTTTCAACCTCATTTCTAGAAAACTACCCAAGAAACAATGAGATAAAGAGAACCAAGTTTTTTTTTTTTTTTTTTTTTTTGGTGTTGTATTGTAATTATATTTTAGATTAATTTAAGCTACGCGAAAAAATATTTTGAACTTGGTTCAGTGGCTGAAAAGACTTCGTGCCTCCAAATACTAATGCTTACCCATAACCTAGAATTTAAAATTACCATTTCCATTGGACCTAAGGATCATACACCCAACATCAAACACCTCATCGTGATCAAACCAAACTAAACTTTCATTCAATTAAGTCTCAAACACTTTAATTAAGTTAAAAAGAACAGTTCAATTCTACCAAAACTATATATAGAAACCGAGAAAAACAGAACAAACTGTGGTGCAAAGGTGTATAATGACACTAAATATGTAACATCCCACATCGTCCAGGGAAGTGGATCCAGTAAGCCTTATATGTATATTCTCATATCTACCTAGCACGAGGCATTTTGGAAAGTTACTGGCCTTCGGGTTCTATCGGAACTCCGAAGTTAAGCGAGTTCGCGCGAGTGCAATCCCACAATTGGGAAGTTCTCGTGTGAATTCCCAGAAACAAAACCGTGAGGACGTGGTTGGGGCCCAAAACGGACAATATCGTGCTACGACGTAGTCAAGCCCGAGATGTGGTGGGAGCCGGGATGTGGTGGAGGCTGGGCCGGGATGCGACAAAATATGAAAAAAAAAAAAAAAAAAAAAAAGGCCCCAAACCAATATAAAAGCCAAAGTCATCCCTAGCAACTGTAAAATAACAATTAAAAAACGAAACCCATATAAGTTCACAACAAATTAAAACGCCTAGATACATTAAATTAGCTACAAACCTAGATAAACCAACACTGAATTAGACTAAACTAATAACACATAAGCTTCAAATCAAATTCCAAATAAAAAAATTGGATAAAACCAACAACAAAACCACACCTTGTTCCTGTTCTGTCTCCCTTCTCTTGCTTTTCTCTTTTGCCTACTCCCCACATTAAGCCTTTTTTTCCCTCATTTTTTCTCTTTTGGCTGCTCACTTAACCCCCATTTTTTTTTCTCTTCACTTTCCTCGATTGCTAGTCCCCCCTTTCTTCCACATCTATCTTTTTTTCCTCATTTTTTCCATCACTACTCTTGACACTAATTCTCCACTCTTTTTTATCTCTTAATTATTTCACTCAATCAAAACATGGGATCACATTTTCTCAAGCAGCCCAAAAAAACTGACCAACCCAAAATCAGAAAAACATCCAAACTAAAACATACAATCACCATTGTCAAGCAGCAAACGATAGATTAGAAACACAAAACAAAGAAAGAAAGAAAAAACGGAAACACACTAAAACATGCCATCGGTGAACACCATACCTTGGAAAGGGTAGACACACGCAGCTATTCGAGATCGATCCCACCGAAACAAAATTTGTGCGTTTCGACAAAAGGGAAAGAAATCCAAATCTCAACCAATTGGCCCGTCTTCTGAAAATCGAGAGCGCAAACAAAATCCCAAAATAAACCAAAAGCAGGGTTTCCTTGGTGGGTATTTTGTGAGAGGGAAAACGGAAGATTTGAGGGCGGGAGAAAAGAAGGGAAAGGTGGGTTCGTGGTGAGTGAAGGGGTGAAAAGAAATCCCTGAAAATCAGCCTACCCCATACTTCTCCCTTACTCTTTCTCCCTAAACCCATACGTCCCTGCCGAAAATCCTCTCCCCTAAATCCCGGCGATCCTCTCCCTCCAACCTGTGAACCCTTCGGTCCCCTTTCCCTCTCTCTCCCCGAGTCAAAAGCCCAGATCTAGCCGAAAGACTGAAAACCCGTTCTAAAGCCCAGTGGTAATTTTGTAAATGTACGGCTGATATCGGCATAGTGGCAAGCTCGTAAATAAAATGAAATGTATCCAAAATTGCACAGTACCACTTCTCCCCTACTTTAGACTAAAGTAATATCAGTAATCATATTTTTTTATTCATTTACAAACACACGAAAAGTATTTTGTGCCCCTTGATTTAGTATTCTTTAAGAGTAATGTTATTGGCACTCTAAAAATCTTATTTTACATTCCTCATAAATGTATTTTTCTTTCCAAATATAAAAAGTTTGAAATGTAAAATGAAATTTTTGAAATGTCAATAACAATTCCCTTATTTAAATAATTTGGTCATAAGGACACAATATTCGTGTCTTCCTTTAAAGTCTGGACACAAAGTCATATTTAAGTATTAGTTTTTATCGATCCCACAACCCACTCAGTTTCAAAAGCAGCCTCACCCACACGCACTCAGCCTATTCAAACTCTCATTCCTCAAGATTCATTCTCACCCCTCTCTCTCCAACCCCCTTTCTCTCACTGCCTTCCACAGATCAAATCGTGGAGGCTTTTGAGTTCGGAGGCAGATTGTCTGCGCTCCTGTTTGGATGTCATTCTCATCCCTTTCTATTTTGTGTGGTCACGGTTAAATCACGTCAACATTTTATATTCTTATTATTTTTTATTTTATTATCTCTATAAAAAAAATTAACATAAAATATTAACATGCTTAATCGTGAGCTCACAAATAGGAGAGGGGATGAGAAGGAATCGTCGCCAGAAAACCTTGGTAGGAACCCTCCACACACGATCTCCACAAAAAAGGATCTCGGAGCGGCATTCAAACTCGTCTTCATCCCAATACTCGAAGCTGGTAAAGGTAGGTTTGGGAAGATCGATGCATGTGAGTCCGAATCGGGAATCGGGTTGGGATCCGGGTCTGGTAGGGATGGATCAGGGAAGGTGAGTCGGGTTGGGATGCGGTGGTGAGGAAAGGGCTGAGGCGAGTCGGAAGAGGGAGTGAGGAGTAGTCGTTGTTGTCCTCATTTATTTCGTCGCTGTAGCCTTCGAATTGGGAGTCGGCGACGTGGAGGGAGGAGGGAGAGAAAGAATGGTGGGAGAAGAGGAAGAGGAGGATAAGTGCTTTCATCTTTATCTTCTTTCATTTTTAAAGTACAATTGTATAATTGTAAATGTGTGTTGGTTGTTCAAGTGCCATGGATACAAGTTAGCAAGTCCCTGTCACTGCTGTTAATGGTCAAGCCTCCAGTTTTCCTTGTGGTTGTTGTATTGGGAAGGTAGAAATGGGAATTTATGCTCCTTTAGTTTATTTCAATTAAGTCACTTTTAGAATTAACAATTACCATGCATCCAATTCTAGGACTGTATTTTTACTTGTTGGGGAGTTGAGTTTTTTTATACAATTTGTAAGTGACCCCACTTCACATACTCTGCAAGTAGCTAAATTTGGTAATGAATTTTTATAGGCAAGTCAGATGCTTTGTCAAACGTGAACTCAAAGACAGATAGTAGAATTGATATATAAAATTAATGATGTTTTTTGTATGTTCTTAGGGTGCACTCCTTGTCCAATGATGTGTAATTTTTGTTACATAAACAAAAGGTTTGTCTCTTCTCAAAAATAATAATCCAAAAGTTTTATGTGATCCTTTGATTGCATTTGTATCCAATATTTTTAAATCCCACGGTGTGTTCAAACTGAGTAGATTTGTTGGACATTCTTCGTCTTAAGACGAGTCAGATTTATATTATGGGTGAGAAGCAAAATTCATTTGATGAATTTGAATTTAGCAGTCTCTAGATAGCGTCTTAATAACTTAATGGGCTGAATGAATTGGCATCTACTTGCAGATTCTGCACATTAGCTTGTTAGTCTTTAATGCTCTTGCGATAAAGGGCGTTTCAGCTCTCTGGTGGTAGTCGATCAGTGTTTTCCAAGAAAGAAAATGCCAATGCAGTTCTCCTTGTTGCAAGCCAGGTGAGACATATGTACACCTATCCTCTCAAAACCTTGCACATTTCTTTTTCTTTCTAAAGTTTACTTTCTCTGACCACTATGAAATATGTTTGCCCTCCAACTGTTGAACTTCCCATCCTTGGTGAAAATGTGACTTGGTCTGCGATCTCTTATAGGCCAAAATGACATTATTTAGGATAATTATCAACTTTTGTTGTTGTAGGTAGCAATTTACTACAAAGAAGTATCAACTTTTGTAATTAACTTGTTTTACATTACTATAATCATTAAATTATTGAGTTTACTAATGTTGTTGTGTAGGAGGATAGGGAAAAACTATTTGAAGGAAAACTTAAACATAAATGGAAGATCTTCTCCTGATGATCATCTTCATTAATTCGTTTATGGAGCAACAGAGATTCGATGAGGTGCAAGGCTTGCTGGGGAAGATGTATCAGTCCAAAAATGTCTGCTTTCAAGTTCTTTTTGCATTAGAGATGAAATATGTAATATTACAATATATGTTTCTGAGATTGAGAATGTGTTGTTGGCTTTCTACATTTTATGAAAATAAAAAAAAATATAGCTCAATTCAGTTTCAGTTTTTTAAATTTTGATTTTTTTATTATATTTAATTATTTCTGGCACAATTATAATATAAGTGTTAATATGGCTGGAAAAGGTCTTTTGATAAAGTTAAACAGGCACAAATAGTGGTCCATTTGTGTCTGCCTCTTTGAGCACCAAACAGTCTATTGTGCCCTTTTAGCAAAGGCAACGTTCATAGAGGGCATAGATACAAATGTAGTTGATGCATTGTTGCTATTGGTCTATGGGCACATTTGTTGGTGCTCTTTGGCCTCAAAGGGCACATATAATTTATTGTGCGCAGTGGCCATATTTTTTGTAGTGTAGAACGAGGAGTCTCAAAGCAAATATGCCCCATAGATGAAAAGTGACATACCAAGCACCGAAACCTTCACAAAACAGCGAGGCTACAAAATCGCCATAGCGACACAAACAACTTGCCGAAGCAACACTGACAAAACATAAAAACTACATTAAAAAACAAAAGAACTGATGACATGTCCACAATAGAGATGCAGGTACATAATTGGCAGGAGGTGTGGGTAGCAGAGGCACGTGCAGGATTGCCGAAGGCACGGGACGCCAACTGTAATTGGGACAACGCACATAGGCGTAGGGCAGATGGTGGTGTTATACATACACACTCAATTTTATTTTTCACACATCTCTTTAAATTTTTGGTTGTCGGATTGAACGAATTAAAGACGATCAATGAACTTGTTTTACATTACTATAATCATTAAATTATTGAGTTTACTAATGTTGTTGTGTAGGAGGATAGGGAAAAACTATTTGAAGGAAAACTTAAACATAAATGGAAGATCTTCTCCTGATGATCATCTTCATTAATTCGTTTATGGAGCAACAGAGATTCGATGAGGTGCAAGGCTTGCTGGGGAAGATGTATCATTCCAAAAATGTCTGCTTTCAAGTTCTTTTTGCATTAGAGATGAAATATGTAACATTACAATATATGTTTCTGAGATTGAGAATGTGTTGTAGGCTTTCTACATTTTATGAAAATTAAAAAAAAAGACCTCAATTCAGTTTCAGTTTTTTAAATTTTGATTTTTTTATTATATTTAATTCTTGTTGGCACAATTATAATATAAGTCTTAATATGGTTGGAAAAGGTCTTTTGATAAAGTTGTCAGAAACAGGCACAAATAGTGGTCCATTTGTGCCTGCCTCTTTGAGCACCAAACAATCTATTGTGCCCTTTTAGTAAAGGCAACGTCCATAGAAGGCACATATACAAATATAGTTGATGCATTGTTACTATTGGCCTATGGGCACATTTGTTGGTGCTCTTTGGTCTCAAAGGGCACATATAATTTATTGTGCGCAGTGGCCATATTTTTTGTAGTGTAGAACAAGGAGTCTCAAAGAAAACATGCCCCATAGACGAAAAGTGACATACCAAGCACCGAAACCTTCACAAAAGCCATCACAAAACAGCGAGGCTACAAAATCGCCATAGCGACACAAATAACTTGTCGAAGCAACACTGACAAAACATAACAACTATATTAAAAAACAAAAGAACCAATGACGTGTCCACAATAAAGATGCATGTACAGAATTGGCAGGAGGCGTGGGTAGCAGAGGCACGTGCAGGATTGCCGAAGGCATGGGACGCCAACTGTAGCTGGGACAAAGCACAGAGGGTGTAACATCCCACATCGCCCAGGGGAGTGGATCCTGTAAGCCTTATATGTATATTCTCATCTCTACCAAGCACGAGGCATTTTGGGAGCTCATTGGCTTCGAGTTCCATCAAAACTCCGAAGTTAAGCGAGTTCGCGCGACAATAATCCCATGATAGGTGACCCATTGGGAAGTTCTCATGTGAATTCCCAGAAACAAAACCGTGAGGGCGTGGTCGAGGCCTAAAGCGGACAATATCGTGCTACGGTGGAGTCGAGCCTGGGATGTGGTGGGGGCCCAGGGCGGGATGTGTTAATTTGGTATTAGAGCTAATCCCTGGCCGGAAGTGTGCCAACGAGGATGGATTGTTAGATCCCACATCGCCCAGGGGAGTGGATTCTCTATGCGTTATATGTACATACCTACCTCTACATAGCACGATGCCTTTTGGAAGCTCACTGGCTTCGGGTTCCATCGGAACTCCGAAGTTAAGCTAGTTCGCGCGAGAGCAATCCCAGGATGGGTGACCCATTGGGAAGTTCTCGTGTGAGTTCCCAGAAACAAAACCGTAAGGGTGTAGTCGCGGCCCAAAACGGATAATATCGTGCTACGGCGGAGTCGAGCCCGGGATGTGGTGGGGGCTCGGGCCGGGATGTGACAATTTGGTATCAGAGCCAATCCCTGGTCGGATGTGTGCTGACGAGGACGTCAGGCCCCTAAGGAGGGTGGATTGTAACATCCCACATCGCCTAGGGGAATGGATCCTGTAAGCCTTATATGTATATTCCCATCTCTACTTAGCACGAGGCCTTTTGGGAGCTCACTGGCTTCGGGTTCCATCGGAACTCCGAAGTTAAGCGAGTTCACGTGAGAGCAATCCCGCGATGGGTGACTTACTAGGAAGTTCTCGTGTGAGTTCCCATAAACAAAACCATGAGGGCGTGGTCGAGGCCCAAAGCGGACAATATCGTGCTACGGCGGAGTCAAGCCCGGGATGTGGTGGGGGCCCGAGCCGGGATGTGACAATTTGGTATCAGAGTCAATCTCTGGTCAGATGTGTGCCGACGAGAACGTCGGGCCCCTAAGGGGGGTGGATTGTAACATCCCACATCGCCCAGATGAGTGGATCCTGTAAGCCTTATATGTATATTCTCATCTTTACCTAACACGAGGCATTTTGGGAGCTCACTGACTTCGGGTTCCATTGAAACTCCGAAGTTAAGCGAGTTCGCGAGAGAGCAATCCCATGATGGATGACTCACTGGGAAGTTCTCGTGTGAGTTCCCAGAAACAAAACCATGAAGGTGTGGTCGAGGCCCAAAGCGGACAATATCGTGCTATGGTGGAGTCGAGCCTGGGATATGGTGGGGGCCCGGGGCGAGATGTGTCAAAGGGGTAGGGCAGAGGGTGGTGTTATACACACACACACTCATTTTTATTTTTCACACACCTCTTTAAATTTTTGGCTGTCGGATCAAACGAATTAAAGACGATCAATGAACAAAAATTAACAAAGTTGTGTGGAAAATAAATGTGAAAAACAGTCTCCGTTTATTGAGTTGGATATTTCCTCTTATGGATTGGGCTCACAAAAATCCTATTCCTAGCTTGGGCCTACCAGAATATAATTCATCTTATGGAAAATCCTAAAACAAGAGTCAAACTTTTTCCAGACGTCAACAGATATCCCATGCACTGTTGTGTGCTCCCACAGTCCAAGGCTTCCAAGGCTACACGCAATAAGTGACATGCAAAAGGCTTGCATGGTTTCCACGTTTCCAATGTGTAGTTTCTCTACGTGTAAGCCCCAAAACAATGCTTAGCTCTTCAAGCGGTACCTCTCCCAAACCGCTTAAAAATAGAACATTTCAAACTACAAGAAAGGAATTAATACTCAAAAACTAGTGTCTCCAGATAAACATCATGGCTGCTACATCTCAATCTTCAGACTCTTCACTACCCAAGTTAGGTAATTAAGTAAGCTCATAGATGTTAAATACTTAATTAATTAACTTTTAAGGCCTTACTAATTGTCTCACTCGTTATTTTGGTATGTAGATACTGTGAGAGATATGCTCCTGTGGAGGAAGAAGAAGCAGAGTTTTCTGGTTCTTTTGACAGCAACAGCGACATGGATTTTGTTAGACGTCTATCAATTCAACTTCCTCACAGTAATTTCATACGTTTCCATGTTTGTTGTCACTTCGTTGTTCCTTTCGGGCAACTTGCTTAGGCTTCTCGGCAAGTAAGCTGAGCTCCCCTATACTTTTAACTTCCCCTTTGTTTTTGTTTCTTTCTTCAATAATTGTTTTATGAGTTTTACATCTGGTTTGCTTATTTCCAGAGAGCCTCCAGATTTGTCAAGAGTTGGAATTACAGAGAAGTCCGCTTTGGAGATGGGAAACACCATTCGTGCTTGGGTTGAAGAAGGAATTCGATGGATGTTTCAGGTGGCTGCGGAGAGAGAGTGGTTTGTATTTGTTGGAACTGTCTCTGGTTTGTGGTTGCTCTCCCGTGTAGCAAGATGCGTTGATCTGCTTAGTCTTCTTTATATAGGTAATAACTCGTAAAGGAAACTTCTTAATTCACTTGCTTACAGACACATATATACTTATGTTATTAGATTGCGTATTTGGACCGTTATTAGGATATTCAAGTCGGAAGAGAATGTATCCAAATTAACAGTTTGGAACCACAAGCACTTTAATATAGCAACAGAATTCAGGCTAGAGAACATTACTTTTTTTATTTATTATTATAGTATCTTCACAAATTAATTTCATTTCTTTCTAGTTGATAATTTGTTATCTGATACATATCCACTAAGGTCCCTACTAAGGGTGTACGATTATAACGGGGTAGGGTGTCCTTAATTTGACTTCGACAAGAGGTGATGAAGAATCCCGCACCCTTACTGGACAAAACTAGTTCAACTGTATATTATGCACATATTAGTAACAGTAAACTACAAAAAAAAAAACACCCCGACATACAATAGAGAGAAAGATACTCTTACTTATCTACTTGTGATGTTCTAATTGATTCATAGTTGTGAACTCCATTACCATTGGTTTTTCCTAAACTCTTGGGTTTGAAGTGTTTTCCTCAAAAGTTATCAAGGTTCACATGCTATTAGTATTTATATGCTAAAACAAATGAATGCATTGCACATATTTAATAATCCTAGCTAGGAATACGAGGATGAATAATTGGGATGCTAATTAATGTTGCGCGCGTAGGTATCGTTATGGGCATGACAGTTCCAGCAATGTATGTGAAATACGAGGACAAGATAGGGAGGAGTGAGGAGAAGTTGAAGGCACAGTTGAAAGGGTACTATGACACGTTTGATGAGAAGGTAGTCAAGAAAATACAGAACAAGGTGACAGTCGGGGAAAAGAAGGTGAAGAAGGTTGAGTAGCTGTTTAATTTGTATGCGTTGCTTGGGAAGTAGTATCCGCAGTACAGTACTATACGTATATTTCTCCAAGTTAGTTGTAACTTGTAATTACTTCTTGATCAAGAATCAAGACCATACATGCTTGATCTTGTCTTTCCATAGTATATATGTATATTCATGTTATTATAGTCCATGAGCAACGGGCTGTAACAAATCAACAAACAATGTTGGTAACTGACATCAAGAGTCTTAAAAAGCGAGGGGTTTTTGAAAGGCAGTTAGATTTTACTTTCAAGGTCGAACATGCTCTGTTTAGCTGCCTCTTAGAAGGGAGAGAGCAACTTGTATGAACGGTACACTGTCACAATCTCTGTGTCCTTCTAATGATGGAAGGCCGGACACAGAGAAAAATTAACAGACGTCCTGTGTTATTGACCCCGAATGTCAGTGTGGCGGTGTATCCGTGCCATACAAGATCTTCTTTGGAACAGGACATATTCCTGAAGTTGGCAAGGTGTGGCCATGTATCCGCACATACAAGTTCTTTAGAAGAGGACATATTCCTGAAATTGACAAGGTGACACTCGGGGAATAGGGTAGGAAAAGAAGGTTCCGTAGCTGCTTAATTGCATGGGTTTGCTTGGAAAGCTTCTGCACTTTAAAATTTCTTGAATCTGCAACTTCTGCAAGGGGCAAAGGTACTACAAGAAGCTCCTCGAGTTGGACGAGTCTCTTCGGAGGCTGATTACTATTGATTTGCAAGTTAAGGTGGCATTGGATGTTGTAAGGATTTCAAATGAGATGAAGGCAATATGTAGGAGATGGGATCAAATGGATGTGAATGGAGGAGGTGGGAGGGGTTGGATTTTCAATTTAAGTGGAAGTAGGGTTTTGGGTAATAAGTTTTCCGGACTGAAGAGGTTTGTGCAATCTGTGAAGTCAGCACCAAAGAGAATCCTTATAAATTTGGTTACATGTGGGGCAATTACAGGTCAATAACAGCAGCTTAGTTCTGTCCAAACTCGGAGATATGCACTTGAAAAGTAACATAATGAACTCAATAATTTGAAAGGAAAAGAAAATATCATTTTTATGTATTTATTCTTACAACATGCTACGATAGGAAATAGGATTGACTGTGTAATAATTATATATTCTGTTTGGGGTTGATGCTGCGGTTGCTGTTGTTTTTAATTCAATGATAATTTACACTAATTAAGGAGCAAAAGATTTGAGCTGAACCATGTAATGAGCCAATTATAATTGATATTGTAAATCCAAGAAAATTTGATTTGGGTGCGTATGTCATCAAAATTTATTTATTTACACTTAGATATCTAACATATTGTTGAATTAGTGGCCAAGTGGCCAAAAACATATAATAAAAAATGAACATAATGATGTGGGAACATCATTATGAGGAGACAAATGATTATGTTTCCTTTTGCTTTGGCTTTTTCAAAGGTAGAAAATTCAGCTTTTATCCCCCACTTGTTGCCTTTTTGGAAATGAGAGAAACGGAAGGAGAGCTGTAAAAGGTGCAGAAAATAGAGAGCATTTTCTGAAGGTAGTTGTAGAGTGCACCAGAAAAATAGAGAACAAAAAATAGAAGTGCAGCAGCCCCTCTTTGAAGAGAAGAAGAAAGTGCTCCTCTCTTTGGTTAGTAATCATCCACCAAGGTAGTTGTTGTTGTTGTAATATCTTTGAGCTTTGTATAGAGAGGAAATTATTCATTATATTTCTCTCTATTTGTTTCTTTGGTGTGTGAGAGCTATTGGTTGTATTGGGGTTTGGGTTGGAAGCTTGTCAACACATTGTAAACTTCCATTTGGTTGATAGTGGATTATTGGGTGAGCTCCTACTGCTCCGAGGACGTACTCCAGTTACAATGACTGTTGAGGAACCTCGTTAAAATCTTGGTGTCTTTTATATTTTGTTCTTGCATTCCATTTGATATATTTCTTGTGGGTTAGCTTGAGTTGGTTCCAACGGGTTTGGTGCTATCCTAGCACAACAATTGGTATCAGAGCACTGGTTGCTCTTGGATACTGTCTAGTTGCCAAAGATGTCAGATGGGCAAGATGAGAATCCTTTTGGAAGCAGCTCCGGGTTTGCAAGAACTATGGTGCAAAATGCAGAGTTCGAAGTGGAAAAGTTTGATGGCACAAACAACTTCGGGATGTGGCAATGTGAGGTCAAAGATGTGTTGGCTCAACAAGATCTACTTGCCGCTTTGGGAGAGAAGCCATAAGCTATGTCGAAGCTGGAATGAGAGAAATTAAATTTGTGGGCTTGCTCTTCAATTCGGTTGTGCCTTGCAAAAACTCAGAAGTATTTTGTGATGCGGGAGACATTAGCAAGTGTATTGTGGAAAAAATTGGAAGACAAATATATGACGAAGAGTGCAGAGAACCGGCTACACTTGAAGAAAAAGCTCTACCGCTTCCAATACAAAGAAGGTGCAAAAATGATTAGACACCTTGATGCTTTTAATAAGTTGATTGTGGACTTGTTAAATTTAGATGAGGATATTAAGGATGAAGATAAAGCCTTAATATTGTTGAATTCTTTGCTGGACTCTTTGAGCATTTTGTTACTACTATTATGCATGGTAAAGAAACTGTGAAATTTGAAGATGTGTCAAATGCCTTGATGAATTATGAAATGAGGCATAGAAATAAAAATCATGATAGTACATCTAAAGCTTTATTTGTTAGAGGTAGATCATCTGAGAGGAGGTTCTCTTCTAGTAGGAAAAAATCACACTCTCGACCTAGAGGAAACTCTAAAGGTAGAAAAACCTTGGAAATGGATGAATGTGCCTTTTGTCATAATAAGGGCCATTTGAAGAAAGATTATCCTAGGTTGAAGACCAAAGGCAAAGAAAGTTCTGAAGCTAATGTTGTTGAGGTTGAAACAGATTTTTTTGATTTTGCTTTAACCACTTCCTCATCATTTGATTGTGCTACTAAGTGGGTGTTGGATATGAATTGTACTCATCATATGACTCCTCACAAGGATTGGTTTTCAAGCTTGAAAGAGTTTGATGGTGGTGTTGTTTTCATGGGAGATGACAATCCTTATACGACAAAAGGGATTGGTACAGTTTGTTTGAAGTTGCATGATGGCATGGTTAAAGAGTTGACAGGTGTTTGGTATGTACCGAATTTGAAGAAAAATATTATTTCTTTGGGAACTTTAGAAGCCAAGGGCTTCAGGTTTCATTCAGATGGGCAGACATTGAAAGTTACTGTAGTGCACTTGTTGTGATGAAAGCTCCTCAATGTGGTCATTTGTATCTATTGCAAGGAAGCACCGTGACAGGTGAAGCGTCTGTAGTCTCAGAAAATATGGGCACATCTGATTCAGATACTACTAGACTGTGGCATATGAGATTAGGCCACGTCGGTGAGAAAGCTCTACAAGGGTTTGTGAGAAAAGGTCTTCTAAAAGGTGCCATGACTTGTAAGCTTGATTTCTGCGAGCATTGTGTCTTGGGGAAGCAAACTAGAGTGAAGTTTGATACTGCAATACATCAGACGAAGGGCATTCTTAATTATGTGCATTCAGATGTTTGGGGTCCTACAAAGACTCCCTCTTTGAGTGGTAGACATTGGTTCGTGACCTTTGTTGATGATTATTCAAGAAGGTCTTGGGTCTACACTATGAAGCATACGAGTGAGGTGTTGAGCATTTTCTTGAGTTGGAAGAAAATGGTTGAGAACCAGACTGGGAGAAAGATTAAGATTTTGAGATCGGATAATGGTGGAGAATACACATCCGACCCTTTCTTTAAAGTTTGCAAAGAGGAAGGGATTGTGAGACATTTTAGTGTCCGGGGAACTCCACAACAAAATGGAGTTGCAGAAAGATTGAATCAAACCTTGCTTGAGAAGGTTAGATGTATGTTGTCTCAGTCGGGTTTAAGCAAGTCATTTTGGGCAGAGGCAATTAATTATGCATGTCACATCATCAACCGGTTACCCTCAGCTGCTATTCAGGGTAAGACACCAATGGAGATATGGACTGGAAAACCTTCTTCTGATTATGACTATATCCATATTTTTGGTTCACCTGCTTATTTTCATGTCACTGAAAATAAACTTGATCCTAGAGCCAAAAAGGCTATCTTTCTTGGTTTTAGTAGTGGTGTTAAATGTTACCGGTTGTGGTGCCCAGAGATGAAGAAACTTGTAATCAGTAGAGATGTGACATTTGATGAAGAAAATATGTTCAAAGACTCTGAGAAGAATGTGAAAGATGTCCAACATGTGGAGCTTGAGAAAGTTGCCTCTGGTACTTCAAATTCTATTTCCGCTGATGTCGAAGCCACTACAAGTGAAGAAGTTGGAGACCATGAGGATGTTGAAGAAGTTGAACTTGAAGATTCTATTCAAGTTGAAGAGCAAGTTTCACCTCAAAAGTCTATTGCCAAGAATAGAGGAAAAAGACAAATTACCAAGCCAGCTCGGTATAGTGACTATGTTGCTTTTGCTCTTCCTATTATCATTGATGATATTCCATCCAATTTCGAGGAAACCATTGAGAGTGAGGAGAAGGATAGGTAGTGCAATGCCATGGGTGATGAGATGAATTATCTCTTGAAGAACAAGACTTGAGAGTTAGCTAAATTGCCTAAGGGCAAGAAAGCTATCGGTTGCTAATGGGTGTATGCCAAGAAGGAAGATGCTGATGAGAAAAATAATGTGAGATTCAAAGCAAGATTAGTTGCTAATGGGTATGCACAAAAGGAGGGCATTGACTATAATGAAATATTTTCTCCGGTTGTGAAACACTCATCAATTCGCATTATGTTAGCTCTTGTTGCACAATATGATCTTGAGCTTGTGCAACTTGATGTGAAGACAGCTTTCCTACATAGTGATTTAAATGAAGAGATCTATATGTGTCAACCGGATGGGTATACAGTGAAAGGGAAGGAGAATTTGTTTTGCAAATTGAAGAAATCACTTTATGGCTTGAAGCAATCTCCAAGACAATGGTATTTGAGGTTTGATAAATTTATGAGAGGCCAAAATTATTCTAGAAGTCAATATGATCATTGTGTGTACTTCAAGAAGTTGCAAGATGAGTCTTTCATTTATTTGTTGATATATGTTGATGATATGTTGATTGCCTCAAAGAATGTCGAAGAGATTGAGAAATTGAAGAAGCAAATGAAGAATGAGTTTGAGATGAAGGATCTTGGTGAAGCGAAGAAGATCCTTGGCATAGAGATAACTAGAGATAAAGAGAATGGTTTGGTCAGTTTGAATCAAAGACAATACCTTGAGAAGTTGATTCGGAAGTTTGGAGTTCATGATTCAACCAAACCGGTTAGTACCCCTTTGGCTCCTCATTTTAAATTGCGTTCTCTACAATGTCCTAAAACTGATAAAGAGAAGCTGCAAATGAAAAATATACCATATGCAAATTTGGTTGGTAGTTTGATGTATGCAATGGTATGCTCTAGACCGGATATTGCTCATGCAGTTGGCATGGTGAGTCGATATATGCATAATCCAGGTAAAGAGCATTGGCAAGCAACTAAGTGGATATTGAGGTATCTCCATAGTACTCGAGACGTTGGTTTATGCTTTGAGAGAGATGACTCTGGTATTGGTCATTTTGCAGTTGGTTATGTTGATTCAGATTATGCAGGTGATCTAGATGGAAGGAATCTACTATAGGCTATGTGTTTACTATGGCTAAATGGCCAGTTTGTTGGAGGTCCATTTTGCAGTCTTCTGTTGCCTTGTCTACTAGAGAGGCTGAATATATGGCAGTTGCTGAAGCTATAAAGGAGGCCATTTGGATACATGGGCTGATTAGAGATTTGGGGGTTGATCAGAAGCAGGTGGAGGTACATTGTGATAGTCAGAGTGCCATTTATTTGGCTAAGTATCAGGTTCATCATGCGATGACCAAACACATACATGTGCGTTATCACTTTGTGCGTGAAGTCGTTGGTGAAAGAGAGATTATTCTCCAGAAGATTCCAACTAAAGACAACCCCGCTGTTATGTTGACTAAGGTTGTTGGTGTAGCCAAGTTTGTTCATTGTTTGAACTTGGCTCACATTATGCCTATATAAAGAAGGCGTTGAGCAGTAGGAGTTTTGGAGGATTTGGCTCTACATGAGTTGATCTCTTGCTAGTGTTTGGGAGTGATTTTTTGTGTTGATTGTATTGGTTGGCTTATCATGCCGTTTTCGGAACTTGGCTAAGGTGGAGATTGTTGAATTAGTGGCCAAGTAGCCAAAAGCATATAATAAAAAATGATGGACATAATGATGTGGGAACATCATTATGAGGAGACAAATGATTATGTTTCCTTTTGCTTTGGCTTTTTCAAAGGTAGAAAATTCAGCTTTTGTCCCCCACTTGTTGCCTTTTTGGAAATGAGAGAAATGGAAGGAGAGTTGTAAAATGTGCAAAAAATAGAGAACATTTTCTGAAGGTAGTTGTAGAGTGCACCAGAAAAACAGAGAAGAAAAAATAGAAGTGCAGCAGCCCCTCTTTGAAGAGAAGAAGAAAGTGCTCATCTCTTTGGTTAGTAATCATCCACCAAGGTAGTTGTTGTTGTAATAGCTTTGAGCTTTGTATAGAGATGAAATTATTCATTATATTTCTCTCTATTTGTTTCTTTGGTGTGTGAAAGCTATTGGTTGTATTGGGGTTTGGGTTGTGAGCTTGTCAACACTTTGTAAACTTCCATTTGGTTGATAGTGGATTATTGGGTGAGCTCCTACTGCTCTGAGGACGTACTCCAGTTACACTGACTGTTAAGGAACCTCGTTAAAATCTTGGTGTCTTTTATAATTTGTTCTTGCATTCCATTTGATATATTTCCTATGGGTTAGCTTGAGTTGGTTCCAATGGGTTTGGTGCTATCATAACACAACACATATTATGTTGTAAATTAAAATGACATTGTACTAAAACAAGTTTATCTAATCAAATGCTCACCGTTGCTCTAGTAAGAAAAAAACTCCCATCAACTAATACGGTGAGAGAGGAATCTTATTCATTAGCAATACAAACGACCTGCTTACCAAAATTCCGACCAGTGCAGCGGGGGCATTCTCTATCCCTTGAGCAACATCTTCAACATAGACCAACTTCCCTTGCCGCAAGTATTTGATACAAAACTCAACATACTCTGGCTACACGTTAACGAAATCGGTCTCCACAAACCCTTTCATCTCAATCCGCTTCAGGATGAGGCTAAACAGATTGTGCACACCCTCTGGTTCCTCAAGATTGTATTGTGAAATCATACCGCAGAGTGCGATGCGGCCATGAGCTTTCATCTGTAAATTAACTTCATCAAGCATGCGACCACCAACATTGTCGAGGTAAATGTCAATGCCTTCGGGGAAGTACTTCCTTAATGCTGAACCTAAATTTTCCTCCTTATAGTTGAACGCTTCATCAAATCCCATCTTTTTCTTTAAGAGATCAACTTTATCCTTAGTGCTTGCACTTCCAACCACATAGCAGCCGATCATTTTCGCAAATTGTCCAACAAGTTGACCAACTCCTCCTGCTGCAGAAGAAACATAAAAACAATCGCGTTCCTTTGGATAACATATTTTGTGAAATCCAAAGTAAGCTGCAATTCCCGGCATTCCCAAAAATGCCGGCATAGTATGAGAGGGGCACATCAGTAAAACTGATCTTGTTTAGCCTATCCGGGCTACTGATCAGACTGTACTCCTCCCACCCAATCATCCCCCAAACAAAGTCACCTTCCTTGAACCTTGGATGTGTGGACTCCATGACCTTGGACACACCATATCCCACAAGGACAGAACCAAGAGTGAAGGACTGGATAATAGTCCCGGGATGAGCTACCTGATGGACATGCGGTGGCGCATGTAAGGATCACAAGAGAGGTATAGGTTCTCCAGAAGCACAGCCGATGAGGAATCATGGGAAAGGCTGCAGTTGATGAAAGATGATCTCAACCCAAAGTCACTCTCTTTGGGGTACCCACTCATATACTGATTCAACACAATCTGTTTGTTGGGAAGGAGATTTTTCACCATCTTCCTCTTCTTCTCCTCCTGCTCATTCATTTTTCTCTTTTTTTTTTTCTGGCTTCCTAATTTCATGTCAAGATGCAAGTGTATAGCGAATTTAAGTAGATGAAAGATTTTAATTGATTTAACTTGACTTAATTACATAATGGGGAAGGAGATTGATGGTGTGTGAACAGCTCGAAGCATCCACACACATGGCTTTGGTGTCTTTCACATGTGCTTTGGTGTCTAATGATGTCTTCAACATTGGCTTTGGTGTCTTCCTTCAAAAAATAGATTATTATATGGGGCCATCCATTTACAACAGGAAGAAAGTTTGTATTGGGTCAGATTTTGCGTAGCATCAAAAAATGTAGAAAGAATTTTATATTGGGTCACTTTTTGTGTAGCAAGTTGGAAAATCCTTGGTGACTTGCGTCTAGAACCGTTCATCCTTGAAAACAAACAATAGTTTGACATGATTGTAAACCTTTTTTTTGTTTCTTTTTTGGAATTTTAATAATTATCCTTGCTGTTAAATTGTGATTTGTAGTTAAATAATGATTACGTAAGGAGCCAAACATTGTTCATATTAATGGAGAACATTCAGTATAACATCTTCGCACGTCAATCTTGAAGATGTAGAAAATTCAGATTCTAGTTCTTTCCACTCAGAACAAAATGTGGGAAGCTCCCAGATTGCACAGAAGACATTATGCCTGTTTCTTGGGTCTTACTCCAATCAAATGCCTTACGTACAGATTAGTAGGTGTTTTAAATCACCAATAGTGTCGACGTGACCAGTTCCCGTCCTCAAAACAATGGAACCGAAATGAATCCCGGACTATAATTTTTCGGCTAGCAATCTTAGAAATAAACTTAATCGCAGTATGACAATCCACAGATGTTCTTATTTTCTCAAAAACATTGATCGGTGTTCCTGGCGGAGTAGAAATAAGGCCAAACGCAACAGCGAGCTTCTCACTGTGGTAGGAGACGTTCTGCTCTTTCTTCTCCTCTTCAACATCATGCAGCACAAAATTCGTGTCGGAAACATACCCTTGTTCCTTCATCCTCCTCGAGAGTTCGTGCATATAGTGATGTATTTCATCATATCTAGGGTGAAACATATCTCCCACTAAGAAAACATGCACCTCTTTCTTGATATCGATCCAGCTCAAGCCTGGTTTCCTTATAAAGCTTTGTTACTTCACCCCACATACCAACAGTAGCATAAATGTTGGCCAGAGTAATTTAAGTAGTTGGATTCTCAGGTTCTATCTCAAACAACGCATCTGCAGCTCGCTTTGCGAGCGTGAGGTTTCCATGAATTTTGCAACCACCGAGTAAGGAATCCCACTAGTACTTATCTGGTTTCGTTGGCATTTCATTACTAATATTCTTAGCTTCTTCAAATCAAACTGCTTGGGCCAGTAAATCAGCTCCACAGGCATAGTGGTCTGCGGTATGAGTTAACCCATGTTTTGCCTTAATTAAATGGAAGTATTCAAGTCCCTTATCGACTAAACCGGCATGAGTACAAGCGGAAAGAACACCTACAAAAGTAATGTGATTGGGCTTAGGACCTGAATCAAATAGCAACTTAAACAACTGAAGGCTTTCATTAGATTACCATTCTGAGTAAATCCAGCAACCAGGGATGTCCATGTAACCACATCTGGGCGGGCCATCACATTAATACCTTAATCGCATTCTCAGTGTTTCACACTTTGAAAACTTACGAATAAGCGCACTTGCTGCAAAAGACAAGGGGTCAAATACCCGTGAACCTGCTTGCCCAGATTCTCAGCAGTATGATGAGCACAGGCATTAAAACCCCTGCAAAGGTGAAACCGTCTAATGCCGGACTTCATCAACTCCGAGAACAAAGAAAATCCCTCTCCCTTCAAAGTATCTGTCAATCATTGCTATCCACGTAACATCTCGATTCACCATCTTATAAAAAATGCGCCTCGCTTCCTCTATCCTCCCACATTTCCCATACATATTCGACAAGGCACTCCAAACCACCTTATCCGAGTCCAACCCAGTTCGCATTATATAGCCATGAATCTCCTTCGTTCTCAAACTCTGAATGGCTGCCGAAGCAGCAACAACACTGGACACTGAACTTATCAGATTTCGAATTATCGCTTCTCTGCGTCATCCTATACAACCGCAAAGCCTCCTTAGGCCAATCATGGCGAACACACCCCGATATCATCACAGTCCAAGACAGATTCTCTCTCTGAGGCTTTTCATCAAACAATTTCCTAGCCTCACCAAGCTGCCCCACTTTCGCATACCCCGATACCATCGCAGTCCAAGAAATATTCTCTCTCTGAGGCATTTCATCAAGCAATTTTCTAGCCTCACCAAGCTGCCTCACTTTCGCATGCCCGGATATCATAGTATTACAAGAACACCAATTCCTCTCAGGCATTTCATCAAACACCACCCGGGCATCGGAAATGCTCCCACATTTCGCATACACGCCGATAAGACGGTTACAAATGAACAGCCCGGGCACGAAACCGGAGGCTCTGGTGTGGGAATGGTCCACTTTGCCCTGCCCAAGAGCTCGTTGCTGAAGGCAAAGCTGCACGAGGGTCGAGTATATGGAAGCAGAGGGTTTGTCTCTGTGGTCGAGCGACTGAACTGCTTCCTATAAGCCCCTTTGGCCGTAGAGAATGCCTATTGCTTCACTACGCGGTCTACTTCAACAACATAAAATCAACGGTCAACTACATTTTGAAACCTCCACGTTTTAGTTGATTTTCAAAAAAGTACCACGTGTCTTAATTTTATTACAATACATGATGATGTTTTGAAATTATTTCAACTTATGTCTTCCATCTATTTAGGGTAAATTACAAAAAACTACCTCAACTATTGGTATTACGACACTTTCATGCCTCATCTTTTAAAATTGACAATGTCATACCTCATCTTACGAATTTATACCAATGTCAGACGTCTATTAGTTTTTCTGTTAATTTCTCAGTTAAGTGCTGACGTGGCTAGAGACGTGACCCATTTTTAATTAAAAAATTAATTAAATATTAAAAAATAAAAAAATAAAATAAAAAATAAAAAACCAAAAAAACCCCATCAACCCGTGTGCCCCATCCCTAAAAACCCAGATCCCTTTCTCTCCCACCCAACCCCCTATCTCTCCTTTCTTTCTCTCTCTCTCTCGCCTCTCTCTCTTCTCTCCCTACAAGTTGTAACCTGCATCCCTAAAATCCCAAAACCCAGAAACACTTCCCACTCGTCCCCCCCCAACTTTCCTCCACCACCCACCATCTTCGATGCCAAGGAGGCCAACGATGGCTTCACCCGCAACTCCTCGAGTTGTTCCCTGTTCATGTCGAGGAATCGAGGTCGATGATGTTGATGTCTTCCTCGGGAAGAGATTGAAGGCTCTGATCAACTGCTTCGCGTGCACGGACATGAAGCTGGACTTGGCGAGCCCGAGAGGGTTCGTGAGCTTGGCGGCGGCAATCAGAGAGAAAAGGAGGAGGAGGAGGATGAGGTGAAGAGAGAGAAAGGTGATGAGGTGAGGGAGGAGAGAATTTGTGCGTTCCATGGCTTGTAAGTCTGCGTTTTGGGGAGAGAGAGATAGAGAAATGAGAGAGGAAAGAAGGGGATCTGGGTTTCCGGTGCACCTTCTCAAACCTCGCCCATTTCTGAAACTTGATTCTGGGAATTGAGGGTTTGGGTGTGTAGGAGGGGAAGGGGATCTGGGTGTGTGTGGGAGGGTGATGGGTGTGTAGGAGGGGAAATGGATTTGGGTGTGGGTTTGGTTTGTTTTTTTTTTTTTTTTTTTGGTGTGGGATATGGGTGTGGGCTTGATTTTTTTGGTTTCTTCAGTGGGGTGGTGAAGATGGAGGAAGAGAAGCGGCGGTGTGGTGGTGAAGGAAGGTTGGGTATGGAGGGACCAAGGGAGGGATGGGTCGGGTTGGGAGGTCGTGGTGAGGGAAGGACGAGTGCGAGTGGGGAGAGGGATGGAGGAGGGAGACCGTATCCCAGAGAGAAGAGAGAGAGGGTGACGGAGGAAGGTTGGGGGGACGGGGAATGGTTTGGTGGCTGTCGAAGAGAAGAAGAAGAAAAAAGGTTGGTGCGGGTGGAGGAAAGGGAATGCCGGATCCCTTAGGCCATTTTTTTTTAATTTTTTAATTTTTTAATTTTTAATTTTTTAATATTTAATTAATTTTTTAATAAAAATGGGTTCTGTCTCTAGCCACATCAGCACTTAATTGAGAAATTAACAGAAAATTGACGGAGGTCTGACATTGGCACAAATTCGTAAGAAGAAGTATGACATTGTCAATTTTAAAAGATTAGGTATGAAAGTGTCGTGACACCAATAGTTGAGGTAGTTTTTTGTCATTTACCCATCTATTTAATTTAATTGTATAATCCTCGATAAGTTGATGACGTGTCATATGTGATGTGAGACCTATTTCCAAGTTGTCTAGAAGCTACACTTGTATCATTGGGACCAAAATGTGTGATAGGTTGTTTTGTAATTCAAAGTTATTTAAGGGAAAGTCGAAAGTCGAAGCTCCAGATTACTAGTTATGATCCCGGTGGTGCGAGTTCGCCTTCCAGAACAACGTATGGGTCCCACACTTATGACGTCTTCAATTTAATGACTGAACTGCTTCCGATAAGCACTTTTGGTCGTAGAGAATGCCGATTGCTTCACTACGCGGTCTATAACAAGTCTTCAACAACATAAAATCAACGGTTAACTACATTTTGAAACCTCCACGTTTTAGTTGACTTTCAAAAAAGTACCACGTGTCTTAATTTTATTACATTTACATGATGAGGTTTTGAAATTATTTCAACTTATGCCTTCCATATATTTAATTTAATTGTATAATCCTCGATAAGTTGATTACGTGTCATACGTGAAACCTGTTTCCAAGTTGTCTAGAAGCTACACTTATATCATTGGGACCAAAATGTGTGATATGTTGTTTTGTAATTCAAAGTTATTTAAGGGAAAGTCGAAGCTCCAGATTACTAGTTATGGTCCCCGTGGTGCGAGTGTGCCTTCCCGAACAACGTATGGGTCCCACACTTATCACATCTTCAATTTAACGAGGGACTAGACGTCAAAGTAACAAACATAAATTGTTAAGATCTCAAAATCTCTATGTGCAATGTGAGAAATTAGAAACTTGCGACCAATCTTTGAAACTCATTTTAAATCTGAAGGGTGTAGAATTTAATTAGTCCTAAAATTATTATACTAAGAATTTATATGAAAATACGGAACATGAAAAGATTGACATGAAACATCAACAAATGTGGTGTACTGAAGTAGCCTGAAATGCCACAATAACGATAAAAGAAACATAAGTTCATAGCGCGTAGAAGTTGCTAATGCCTTAGCTTCTTTCGGTGCAGCCACTAGTGCCTATAATCCTTAGCTTCTTTCGGTGCGGCTACTAGTCCCTATAATTGTTGGACCACTACTCTAGATTTTGCAATTGTCGCTTATGCTTGTGACCATGAGTTTCGTCTTGTTTTTCGTTTTCGTTGTTTTTTTTTTCTCTTCAAGGGTTTAGGCCTCGTCCCCCGCCTGTATTATTTTATTATTATTTAATAAAAATTGGAGACATGAGACTACGGGCCGTTGTTCTATTGGAGAATTAGCTCTTTCTAATTGCTTTAAGTGATAAGAAAGTAGCCTACTTTATAGTTGATAGCTAATTATGATGTTTTGGTTTTTTTTGACCGCCTTGTGCTGGTTTAGAGAGTAAAGCTACTATTGTAATCCGATGACCGAACCTTATGTGTAGTGAAGTTCGAGTCGCCTAATCCATATCATCCTTCCAACTAGGGGTGGACAAGGACTACTACACACCGTGCAAAGGATCTTGTTAATTTTGTATAAGAGATCAAAGCGGACTTCTCGAGTTCTTGAAGAGTGTACATTGTTCTCATGTTGTAGAATAGTATGTTCTAAATGTAGTGCTAATTGTCTCTTGGGTTGTAGAGTTTAAGAAAGCAGGCTGCTTTGGACCCGGAACTGCTGCCATAGTTTCGCTATTGGTTAGCATTTCGACCACTTCAGCCATAGATGGTCGCAAAGCAATTGAAGCATGCGTGCAAAGAAGTCTGATTCGAAGCACATTCGAAGTTGTGTTAGTTTAGATGTTGTGTAATTCTTAATTATGTTAACATAAATATATAAAGTCTACCTTCCTTCTGTTAAAAAAAATAATATTTGGACCCGTGGACTTGGCCCAAATCGGCCTGTTTCTAACAGATCAAGTTAGGTTCGGTTCCAAAATTTAAAAATCTTATCCCCGGCCCAACCCGTCTCGTTACATTTTCAAATGGATTCGACCTGGTCCCTCCAAATTTAGGCCCAGCCCTTCTTCACTCCCAAAAATAAATAGAGTCAAGTCAATGCTCTCTTTTTATTGATTTTTAATTCTTCATTTGTCAATAGGATTAGGGGTGTGCTATTCACACACCCCATTTTACTTCTCACTCACCCCTTGATAATTTCTGTCCGTTGATCTTCTTCAATTCATCCGATCCGACGAGCGAAAATTAAAAGGGTGTGTGAAAAATAAAATGGGGTGTATGGATATCACACCCATAGGATTATTGGAGTTGGTCCGTAATTCAAAACTATGGACATGCTTACAATTTTATATTATTTTATCATGAAGCACGCTGGATGTAAATACGACTTTGGGATGGTTTAGCACCAGTTTGGTATTGCTTAACTTTAAAAAAAAAGCAGGTATCAAAAAAAACATCATGCACTTTTGTGTTTGGTAAACATCTAAAATCAGTTTTTTTTTTTCTTTTTTTTTCACAATTTTGGATGAAAAAAACTGAAAAGCTAAAGCAGCAGAAGCTAACTTTGGAAAATCGGCTTTTGGTGCTTCCACAACTTATGCGCAAACCTAATTTCCCCAAACGCGCTAAGCCCTTTAAGGAAACTTTCAAGCACCCAAAATGACCTTAAACCATTAAATAATTTACACATCTACCAACTGGAAGTCTGGAAGGACGTCCTTCCTCCCATATCTCGTTTGTACACTCCCACGCCGACAAACCCACATCAAAAAGACACCACCATCTTTTCTGGCAAGACAAGATTAGGATTCAGATTTAGTATTTGCATCGTGGACTTGCCCAGATCGCACCGCATCATGCGCTCTTCTGTAAATCCGATTCTACCCCCAAATTCGAAGCTTCGAACATCTAGATCCTCATAAAATGCCCTTCTTCTTCGTATTTCTGAAAATTAGGAGAGCCCAGGTGACTAATCTGATCTTTATCTTATTCTAGAATCCCCAACCCTTAAAATTGTAGGTTTGCTCCTCTCTCTCCCTCCCTGAAAATCATTTCAAAACCCACAAACCCAGTGAAAAAGATGAGAGGTTAGGCAGAGAAACGACAGAGAAAAATCCAGTGAGGAAGATGAGAGGTTAGACGAAGAAAGCAAGGGGAAAATATGTTAGACGGAAAACAAAATAGAGTCTGATCGATGACTCTAGAAATTCTAGAAGGATTCTAAATAAAAAAGTTATAATAAAGAGTTATAAATAAAAAAAGGTTATAATAAAGAGTTACAAATAATGAGTGGTTCTCTAGGTTTTCATCCCTAGGAGAGCTTAATAAAAAGTTATAAATAAAAAGTTTATAAATAAAAAGGTTACACCCAACTTAAATTTTAATTGTGAAATGTCTTTGTTGTCCTATTGCATAATTATGAGCAAGTAAACAATAAAATTAACAAGAAAAATGAGATTTATCAATAAACTCACACCCAATAATCAAACCCTAACCATTATATAATTTTTCTCCTACACTCTGTTTTTGTGACATCCTATCTCGAGTTTAATATTAGTTTATTCCCTAACCTGGGATTTTTCTTTTGCGACTTGATTTCATTCCAAAACATGTAAGTGAAATTTGGGTGTCCTTTGGTACAGTTTCAATGCGAGAGAATTTATTCCCAGATTTTGGAGGAAGGAAACCGTGGCCATCATGCCACTTTCAGATCATTTTTTCGGCTAATACCGATCATAACTCAGCCCCACTTTGGCATAGATATATTCCCTGCATTTCTAACTTTATTTAGGTTCTTGAATCATTGATTTTGGTTGAGAAATGAACTCGATGGGAGCTCTTCAAGTTGGCTCTGCAACCTGCAGATTTGCATGAAGAAGGTGAGTACGCCTATACTTGCCGACGCGTGGGTGCGCGTGCGACGCATGGCTGCATGTGCAGCCACCTTGCAGCTACATGTGGCGACACGCCTCCTTAGGTTTCTCGATGTGCCAAATTTGAATCCACCTTCTGTTTTCCAAAATTCGATCGTTTTAAAATAGTTCATTTATTAGCCAAACTTTGTACAAAAATGCGTATTTATGTTAGTACATTATATATTTATGTAAATGGTTTCATTTCTAGGTGAAACGCATCGCAAGGACCTTTGATGCCCGCGAGGGGGTACGACCCAACGACATGATTTGTGAGTGGGTCTTTGCTTTTAAATATTATATATTTATTTGGTTTCCATATATATATATATATATATATATATATTATATTCTATAAATAGTTGTCTACGTTATGCCTTATAAGAATTAGCGGAATTTATGAAATTATCTGAAATTCTACGGGATGCACATGTATGCATATTATTATGGGATGCCTTAATTATAATTTATGGTTATGAATAGTATTTTGTTGACTAGAATTATCAAATTACCGTTACATGATCATATTTATGTTAACTGCTTATCGTGCATGCTACATTGGTGTTAGTACTCGCCCGGGCCAGGGCCAATTTTCACGTGTATGTTCATATCACACCAATACGCTCCCTTTGGATCCATTGTAGGTGCCAGTCTTGTCCTAGATTGCTATAGGCAATTAGGGCTCGTATGTGACGCGCATAGCGCCAGTCTTCACGTGATTGTAGTACTAGAGCATAAATCATTATTACACTCAGTTCTGTTCATGTTAGAATATCTCTGCATGAGCTCGTGTGTCATCATATGTCTATGAATACCTGATATTATATGTTCGTTTATATGAGATATTGTGATTACTGGATGTTATATGCAAAATATTGTGATTTATCGTATTTCTGAAATATTGTTGATTACGGTAGGTGTTTTTATACTATATGTAGTATATATATTTGGAAACTATACTTGTTTTACGGCAATGGGTTACACATTTTTGAAAAGGTTTTACAAAACTTTATTTTCAAGGCCACTCACCCTTGTATCTCGCCCCTCCAGATTTTAGTGGCAATGCTCGTGTCGACGAAGATTTCTGGCAAATGCTGATATTAGGATATTAGTTCTGATGGTATAATTTTTATTCTAATTTTACTGTACTTTACTTATGTTCTGATATCACATGTGAAATAAGTTCAATCTCACTCACATGCGTACTCTTGTACTTAGTCACTTTTAGGTTTTAAATTTACTCACATTTCCCACATCACCACTTTTTTTTTTCTTTCTTTTTTTGCATCGTCATCTTTCTAGTGTCAGCCATCACATCTCAATTCGGAGTCTAGATGGATATTCCGGGTCGGGGTGTGTCAATTTTGGAAAAAACCCTAAGACGTTCTCGTAGAGAAAAACAAGCTCTTTTTTACGGATGGACAATAATTTTAAAGTTTTGAATCCTCCACTTAATGTATGAACTGATTTATGTAAGAGTTGAATTATTGGTTTATATGCCATATACTAACTTTATGACTAACTGTTGGCAGTATAAGTTCTCCAAGTCTTTCTTATTCTTTTTGGTCACTATTTACCAAGTCTTATACTTCTTAATTTACATAACATAACCATTACATCATGCACATCCTGCTTTTTCTTATTGCGTTGCATATCAAACTGCTACTACTTAATTCGAGTGTCAATGATTCCAACAGTCAGATAATAGACAACATGGATTAATTAAGCTTCTCATGAGTGCATGCTTATAATATCAGTATATCATACTGATATTGTTGTTCGCGTCAGGAATTCCCGTCGGGCAAGTTTCCTGGTCGGCGAGATGCACAGCTCCCCTGGAGGTTTGGCGTCGGTTTGAGGGCTGCTGTCGGGCTTCTGCTTCACGGTTGGGCTCTGTCGGGCAAAGCTGGTCGGGCAAGGCTGGAAGAGAAAGACAGTGTTAACTTTGAAAGGTGCCTTTGTGGGGCCTTAGGTGTAGGCCTTGAGGCTCACAATCAAGATTAACTTTTACGTGCTCAGGCGTGCCACTGCCATCTTTAGCATGGCAGATGTAGAACGGAAATTGAGTTCAGTTATGTACATATATATATATATCCGAGAGACCGTATTAATTATGTCAGGTGCCTTTGTGGGGCCTTAGGTATAAGCCTTAAGGCTTCCAATCCATAACCAATCCAGTACTTAGACATATACACTACCTGTTCCATTGTCGCACATAGTATTACCACCGTTACTTCTGATCAGCTAGCCCGCAGAGCTTAGAACGAATCCAAATAGGTGCCTTTGTGGGGCCTTAGGTGTAGGCCTTGAGGCTTCCTATCAGAACTCATTCCATACTCAAACGTTCTAGCCCGCAGAGCTTAGAACGAATCCAAATAGGTGCCTTTGTGGGGCCTTAGGTGTAGGCCTTGAGGCTTCATATCAGAACTCATTCCATACTCAAATGTTCTAGAATAATCATAATATAACAGTGGTAAAACTACAAGATCAGTCGATTACTTGCGCCCCAAGTAACTTCGGACTTCTTCGTTTATCAAGGATTGTCGTGGATGGGTTAAGTCCACATAAAGTTCTTTTTTATGCCTTGAGATCAAGGACTTTTACATGATCACTCTTATATGTCTGAAAGATTAGAACTTAGATCTGATTTAAATAGTGAAGACATCTCTAAATCAGATTCAAGAACTGAGAGAGTCTTTTAATCATCATTTTACTAGAAACAACTTGAATACAACTGAAAGTATACAACATATTGCTAATTTAATAAATGAAAAGACAAAACCAAAGAGGGTCGGGCAAGGTTTCACCTTGTCGGGCAAAACTGGGCGTCTTGCAACTTCCTATCTTTGTGGTTTATCAGGGGTTTTGAGAGTTTAGAAGAAAAGGGGTTTGAGAGGTGAGTTTACAGAGAGAAATCGATACTACAGCAAGTGTTTTAGACAAGGTAGCAAAGCTATTACAAAGGTTTGAAGGAAAGGTTATCCCGTGAGGGATGAAGGCTTGTCCCGAGAGGGATAAAGGCTTGGGATGACTACAGCTTCGTTTTGAAGTCAAATCTGGCTTTGAGCAGAGTTTGTGCTTGCATTTGTTTGTTTGATTGAGTGTCCTTAATCCTGATTTCTCTTTCTTCTTTTATAGACAACCCAGCATGTCCTCCTGTAGCAGCAGCCCTGCCCGAATGCGGTTTGAGGGTGATGACTCATCAGCTTTTTTACATGTAATGCCACCATAAAGTACTTTATGGGCTGTGTAGCTGGTCAGTCTATACCACTTGGCCTTTGGGTAGGTGGGCAAGTGGCCTTCATGAGCTGCATCAAGTCAGAAGAGGCCATTTCCTGCTTTTCTGGGTTTCGGCTGGGCTTCGGCCAAATTGCTGGGCTTTGGCCGATTCTTCCTTCAGGCCTCCTTTTGGGCCAGCCCCTTTCTGGAGCCCAAAGTTTAAGTTTTGGTCCAAACAGTGCCCCCTTCAATTGATATTTAGCCAGGAATCCCAGGCGCCAATATTGATTGAAAAGCTTCATGCGGCTGCACCCTTGCCCTTGGAACTTGTGTTTTTCTGGATGAAGTTAATGGCACCTGGAGTCTCTTGATCTTCCCACGACCTTTGAACTGTCATCTGGGCCCTATAAATTCTGGCTTGGAACCCCTTCTGTCAAGCCATCCAATCCTCCTCGAGAGAAAACTGAGAAATGGGTTCCTCAGGCTTTGAATGGAGTTTCCTAAAACTCCATTTCCGTGGAAGAAAAAAAGTTTTCATCAAATGACTTCTATCTCCAACACCCTTGGTCGAACATCTCGCTATCTCCAACACCTTTGGTCAGGCGGTTTCCTCACGATGGCTTGCTTTCCTGCTTGCTGACATCATAAGTCAGGCTTCACCATCACATATGGTGGTGGCTATGTCGGAGGATCCTCTACCAGGCCCATGTTGGCCGCACAACCCGATCACCTGATCGGGTTCCATTCATGAAGACATCGGAAAACCAGCTGAGATATCATTGTATTCCAACAGAATCGAATGTAGCATATCGGATTTGAATCGTTGTAATCTTCACCAATTTGTCGAAATGAAATGAATATTGTTTAGCAATTTTGTTTTTCTGCTTGAATGATTGATGTACTGCACCTTGGTATCCCGAACCTTGCTTTACCTTGCAACTTCTTCAATATAGCAATCTCTTACATCCCATAATGTAGGACAATACTTTTTCAAGAATTTAACATTAATGGGATGTTTTTGCCAATTTCCTTCGAGATCCGCCAAGTAATATCCTCCTTTGTCTAAAACCCGACAGATCACGAAAGAGCCTTCCCACGTCGGGCTCCATTTTCCAAAGCCCATAAGCTAAGCTCCCAGGGGAAGGATTGTCTTCCATACTAAATCTCTTTCCTTGAAAGACTTTAACTTCACCTTCTTGTTATAAGCTCGGGCAACAACTTTCTTTCCTTCCTGAATTTGGTTCAGGGCTTCAATTCGGGCTGCATCTAGGTCTTCAATACCTTGACACATGGCTTCTATGTACTCCTCACTGTGTAACCCGAATTGATTTTGAATTCTGACCGAACTTACATTGATTTCCATGGGAAGAACTGCATCTTGCCCGAAAGTTAAAGCATAAGGAGTTGTCCCTGTTCCTGCCCTTTTAGATGTCCGGTATGCCCACAATGTATTCCCCAACTTTTCATGCCACCTTTCTGGGTCATCTATCACCATTCTTTTGATGATGTTGACCAAGATCTTGTTGTTGGCTTCTGCTTGGCCATTTGATTGAGGGTAGTATGGACTGGACTGGATCATCTTTATTTTGTACTTGCTTGCAAACTCCTCAACTTCTTTTGAGATAAAAGATGGCCCACGATCCGTCACTATAGTTTCGGGCACCCCATACCTGTGCAGAATCTTGGTCTCGATAAAATTCTTGACTGCGGCTGAAGTTATGGATTTTACAGTTGATGCTTCCACCCATTTGGTGAAGTAATCCGTTGCCACGATTACGAAAGTGTGCCCTTTACTAGAAGCTGGATAGATTTGCCCGACGAAGTCCATCGCCCATCCTCTAAAAGGCCAAGGCTTGACCACTGGATTTAAAGGTACTGAGGGCGCATGCTGGAGAGGTCTATGCCGTTGACATTCTTCACAACCTTTGGCGTAAGACTTGCAATCTTTTTCCATGTCGGGCTAGAAATAACCATATCTTCTAAGCAACCACCTCATCTTAGTTCCCGCCTGATGTGCTCCACATACCCCTTCATGTACCTCGGCCATTACCCTCATGGATTCTTCTTGGCCCAAGTATTTCAATAGTAATCCATCTGGAGTTTTCCTTAGCAAGTCCTTCACCCACAAGACATACTTGGTCGCTTGCTGTCTATTCTTTCTGCTTGTAGGCGAAGAGGGATCCTTCAAATGATGAATGATAGGGGACCTCCAATCTTCTATTTCGGTTTCTAGAGCCATCACATCCAGGCTGAATCCCCTTTCTAAGATATAAGGGAGGTTTCTTCTTTGGATCTCGACATCTACTCCATATCTTCTCTCCTGTATCGGCACTACTGAGGCTAGTTGTGCCATCTCGTTGGCCGCTAAGTTGGATCCCCTGGGAACATGATTGACTGATATCTCAGAATCCCAGAAACTCAGTAATTGCGTAGCCGCCAAGTAATATCCTGCCATGGTAATATGTCTGCACTTGAACTCCCCATTTAGCTGGTTTATTACTAACTCTGAATCTCCAAAGATCTCCACCTCTACTGCCCCCAGATCCATCAGGATTTCCAGACCAATTATCAAAGCCTCATACTCTGCCCGATTATTAGTATTTCCTTGGTAGTCTAGGAGGAATGAATAATAATGATAGACCCCATGCGGGTTTATAATCACAATCCCTGCTCCTGAAGCCTTCTGAGTGTGAGATCCATCAAAATATAACCTCCAAGGAATGATCCAGAGACCAGTCACTCTTCTTATCTCTTGCTGGACCCAATCTTCTTTGCCCGAGATATCTTATCTCGGCGGTATCCAAATGCTAGTGACCTCCAGGCTTCTTGGGATATTGATTACCTCGTCTTGAGATTCTTGATGCTCGGCCATGAAGTCAGCAATTGCTTGGCCTTTGATCGCCCTCTGGGGTACATACTGGAAACTGAATTCTGATAATGCTAGAATCCACTTCCCAATCCTCCCTGTTAGCATTGGCTTTGACAACATGTACTTTATCACATCTGTCTTGGCGATGATGTGCACGTGACAAGGTAACATGTAATGCCTTAGCTTGCTGGCACTGAAATATAGAGCCAGGCATAATCTCTCCACTGGGGAATATCTAGTTTCTATCTCGGTCAGAATCCTACTGAGGTAGTACACTGCCTGCTTCTTCCCGCCTTCATTATTTTGGGCTAGCAAACTCCCGATTGACTTCTCTGAGGCAGAAATATACAGCTTTAAGGGTTTTCCCCTTTGAGGTGGCACCAACACTGGTGGAGAAGTTAAATAAGCCTTGATGCTGTCAAATGCTTGTTGGATTTTGCCCGCTAAATTGGCAATGAACCTCCTTAAGAAATTAATTTTGCCCAATAGCCTCTGGAGTTGTACCTTGTTGGTGGGTGAATGTGACTCCATTATTGCCCGAGACTTGTTCTTGTCTACTTCTACACCTATTTGATGCACTAGGAATCCCAAGAAGTTGCCCGCTCTCACTCCAAACGCGCACTTCTTTGGATTCATCTTCAATTTGTGGATCCTCATCCTTGTTAATGCTTGTCTGAGGTCTCCCAAATGCTACTCTTCTGTCTTAGACTTCACCACGATGTCATCGATGTATACTTCCATACTCTGGCCAATCAGATCGTGAAAGATGGCATTTATTGCCCTCTGGTAGGTTGCACTAGCATTCTTGAGCCCGAATGGCATGACCAGATATTCATATGCCCCTACATGACCGGGACACCTGAAAGCTGTTTTATGTATATCTTCTGGAGCCATCTTTATCTGATTATACCCGGCATTCCCATCCATAAAAGATAAGACTTTATGCTTTGCTACTGCATCTATGGATAGATCGGCCATGGGCATAGGATACTCGTCTTTTGGCGTAGCACTATTAATATTTCTGTAATCAACACAACATCGTACTGCTTTTGTTATAGCTTTTAAAACGGGTACAATGTTGGCTAACCACTCTACATATTTGGCTGGTCTGATAAAGCCAGTTTTTACTAACCTTTCGATCTCTTCTTTGACCTTTTCTTCTATCTCCTTTGACATCCTTCGTGGTGCTTGCTTAACCGGTTTATATCCCTCCTTGATGGGCATTCTATGTTCCACCAAGGCTGAATCTAACCCTGGCATCTCAGTATAATGCCAAGCAAAACAGTCTTTGAATTCTCGCAAAAGACAGATAACCTTTGCCCGATCATCAGCCCCCAACAAACCACTAATCTGTATTGGTCTTGGATCCTCCTCCGTCCCTAGATCAATAACTTCCAGAGGATCTTGGACTTCTGGTGGTGGCTTATCCGGTTCTGTACACAAAAATTCAACCAGCTCCGGGCTCTCGGGCAGGTCGTCTGGCCCATCTAGATCATAAATGCACTCGGCCATTTGAATGGCCCTATCCAGTTCTTCTCTGCAAGATCCCTCATTGCTTTCATGCTGGCTGGTTGAAGCTCCCACCTGCCATTCCTGCTCTTCCTTGTCCAAGAGCTATCTTTCTTGCATTCTTCCCTTTCCATACACCAACAGTCTTTTAATCAGGGATCTGACTGCCATTACCTGATCTTTCTTCTTCTGTTCAGTCATTGATGGTGTAGGGGATTTGGGATGATACAAGGTCTATCCCACTCTTCTATAGTAAGGAGCATTCCTTGTTCCAAAAGCTTTTGGGCCGTCACCTTGGTAGGGCGGCCGTTCTCGTCAGCTCCTGAACATTTCAAGATTCCTACGTTGGGGTTGTAGAAACTTGCTTCCGCAACGTTGGCTGTGGGGAGGAATGGCCGTGATTCGGCCTCCACCATCTCCCAAAAGCCTGGTCCTTCTGTGCCCGCCTCATGGTAAACAGCCACCTGTTGATGAAGAGTGGAGGGTATGGCCAGACTTTGGTGGATCCAATCTCTTCCGAGTAAGGCTCCATAAGTGGAGGTACAGTTCACCACAAAGAATGCCAGCATGATCTGTTTAGACCCCAAATCCACTTCTAAAGGCAATATCCCATGGGTCTTGGTGATAGCGCCTGAGAAGCTAGAGACTGTGAGGTCTGTAGGAATAAGATCCTCCGTACCTCTTCCCATTTTCCTCATTTGCTTGGCTGGTAACACATTAACAGCTGCTCCGCCATCTATTAAAATTCTCTTGAAATGCACCCCTTCCAAATGAGCCGTGACATATATGGGCTTCAGATGATTGGCCATCGAGATGTTCGGGCGGCTAAACACCATTTCGTCGGTATAAATCCTTAAAGGACCTCTTTTGGATGCTTCAGAAGCTTCAGCCTTGCCCGATTCTCCTTCTTCGACTTCCTCTACATTGACATGTGCCATCATTGGCTCAGTTGTCAAGTAATCACCCTCCATAGTAGCGGGCTGATCAGGTCGGGCACCAAACATGGCAGATAATACGTATGCCATGTTGATATGAAAATTATTAGGCTCGAGCAAATTTTCTTTCTTGCTCTCAATCTGGTCCATGAATTCATCCAACCAGGCCATGGCATCGGGTGGTAGTAGTGGTTCTGGTGCCCCCTCTTGTTGGTTCATGTCTGGATGTGGTACTTGCTCTGGAACTTCACTAAAAGGATTTACCATTGACAGAGAATGTGGTTTTCTTTCGGGTGAAACAGTTCCAAAACAAATATGCTTTGTTTGCTCCGTCTTCCATCCCGGGGTTGGCACCATGAACGTATCTTCTTGAGCCCGTCTCAAGATCCTATACTTCCCAGGGTGCTGGTTCTGCGGCACGTGATTCCCCTCGCCTTCTTTTTTGCTACTGGCCTTCTCCACCCCTTTCTTACTTTTCCAACGGAGTTGATTACTTCCTCCAGATGATGTCTCTCCAGTTTTTTATTCTGGGAGGCTTCTGATGTTGCGGGGGTCTTCAGGGAATTCATGTAGGCTTTGTGCTGTCTTTGAACTCTCCTGATCATAGAGGCTCCCATCGGTTTGGTAGGCTGTCCATTCTTCCCGACTACATACCATTTTCGCCCGAGGTGGGCAGGATTTCCTTTACTGACAAGATTTATCATCCCATCAATCTTCTTGATTTCCCTCCTCATATGGCCATTTTGAGGATGATCTGCATCCTCCGATGTTTCGGCCTCCATATCTCCTGCCTCTTCAGAAGCTTCATGGTTTCGAAATATTTCTGATAAGGCTTTGGGTTGGGAATCACCTCCTAATCGTTGGAAAACGTTTCGGGAAGTGTCTTTTCTTGCAGTCCGTCTAGATTTCTCACGGGCCTCCTTTCTCCTGATCAACTCCTGATCAATGAGAACTCCTGATGGTGGTATTTCGAGCTCGCACTCGCATTGGCACTTGCTGCATAAAACCATCCCTTTGATTATGGCAGCTTTTGGATACTCGGGCAACTTAATTACCCCTTTTATAGTTTTGCCAGCCAATCTTTCTTCATCTATTGGCTTCGTGACTTTTTCCTTCCCCTTCTCAGCCCATGTCATATTGATCATATTTATTGGGGCTTCTGAGAAGGGCTCTGCAAGTCTGTTCACCACTGCTTCTTCTAACTGGCTAGTTTTGAGCCTCTTTTTCTCCCTATTATCTTTTTCCCCAAGATGAGGTAAAGATGTAGGAATAGTTGGTCTCGGGACCATACCAGCTTCCTTTTTGAAATTTGTGGAGACATCTTCTAATCTTTGCAGCATTTGCAGCATGGTAGTTTGCAAATCTTCTGGTAATCCTGACATATTGTTTTAATCAAGGGGAGTCCCACCGGGCGTGCCAAAACTATGTTCGCGTCAGGAATTCCCGTCGGGCAAGTTTCCTGGTCGGCGAGATGCACAGCTCCCCTGGAGCTTTGGCGTCGGTTTGAGGGCTGCTGTCGGGCTTCTGCTTCACGGTTGGGCTCTGTCGGGCAAAGCTGGTCGGGCAAGGCTGGAAGAGAAGGACAACGTTAACTTTAAAAGGTGCCTTTGTGGAGCCTTAGGTGTAGGCCTTGAGGCTCACAATCAAGATTAACTTTTACGTGCTCAGGCGTGCCACTGCCATCTTTAGCATGGCAGATGTAGAACGGAAATTGAGTTCAGTTATGTACATATATATATCCAAGAGACCGTATTAATTATGTCAGGTGCCTTTGTGGGGCCTTAGGTATAGGCCTTGAGGCTTCAAATCCATAACCAATCCAGTACTTAGACATATACATTACCTGTTCCATTGTCGCACATAGTATTACCACCGTTACTTCTGATCAGCTAGCTCGCAGAGCTTAGAACGAATCCAAATAGGTCCTCTGTTGTTTCTCTCTCTCCTTATGTTTGTGTGTTTCACTTTACCTTTCTCCATTTTCTGCTTTAGGGCTCCTGCTTTCCTCAGCTGGGTTTTCCTCGGTCATCGTCGTTGTGTACCCTCATTTCTCTCAATTTCTTCATTTTTGTTTCACGATATTATCTCCGGCGAGACACGATCTTTAATGTTTTGCAATCATTGTTCGTTGTTCTTCTCTGTTTTTGGCTACGATCCTTGCGTTGCATCGATTACGTCTTTTTCGCCGTTTTGTTTCAAGCCTCTCTTTTGAGCACTGTTCTAAAAATCCCTGCCTAGCGGCGACTAGGCACTAGGCGCTAGGCGGTTGGCCACCGCGCCTATTAATGGCGAGGTGTTAGAAAATTAAGAAATGGTGCCTGGACCTATTAAGGTGCCCGCCTAAACCGCCTAGGCACCCACCTAGCCCGCCCAGACCCGCCTAGAATCCTACCTCGGTTGCGACTCACTTAGACAAAAAATAGATAACTTTCATTTTGCATTTTATTTTTTCAATAAATTGTAAGAGACTTGTTGAATACTTAAAAGAACACACATTATATACGTGTTCCCCCTATTTTTATTATGTTCTAATAGCTCATAATATATATGTCATTCCATTTTGTAGTTTATGTTGAAATCATATATATTTTAAGTATAAACAGACACTTATTTACACGAAATATAATAGATTTAATTAAATCCGCCTAATCCGCCTAGGCGCCCGCCTAGCCGCCTAGACGCTAGGCCCCAGCTTGCTGCCCGACTAGCGCCTAGCGTCTTTTAGAACCTTGCTTTTGAGAGGATCGGTGCATATTAAGGTTGGTGATTTCCAGATTTTTTAGTTTTGCTTTGCAGTTTTATTTCATTTTTGGTTGTCTTGCCCATCAATTTGTTTTTTTGGTTGTCTGACTATTATTACGATTGAGATTGATTTTGTTGGCAGATTTTCGCTCGAATTTGGTTGATCTCTCTTTTTTTAGAGAATCGGTGCATGTTGAGGTTAGTGATTTCCAGATTTTTATTGGGATCGATTTTGTTGGCAGTTTTTATTTTTAATTTCTATAGATTGTTACGAACCCTAATGGTTTTTATTTTTTATTTTTTCTCTACTTTAGCCAGTTTTGTTTATCCAATCAGATGCTATGCCTACATTTTTGGATTTCTTTTTTTTTTTGGCCTATATATTGCGTTTGCTATCGTTTGTTTGTTATCTGTGCTAAATTTTTGGGGGTGAGTTAGTATAAATTGTTGTCAAATTTTTTTTTAATTAGGGTGATTATACTCTGAACCCTTGCTGATCATTGAAATCGTTGTTTTGTACAGTTATTTTGTCAGCGTTGTTCTTGCTGCACAAACTATCGAGGTATGTTATGCAGTCGTATATTGAGTATGTGTTTCTTATGTTGTACGTTTCTGAGTTTTGATTTCAGTTATTGCGTTTTCAGAGGTGAATCAGAGCAGCTTCCTCAACCGCAAACGCCAATTCACACGAAGGTTATCTCAATTTTGATTTATTCAAAGTTACGATCTTTAAATTGAAAAATAAAATGAATTGGGGAGGTTCTTTGTTCGCCTGATTAGAGCACAAGTTTCAATTAGGGTTTGATAGATGTATTGGGATACTGGGAAATTGGGAATATTGTGTTTGAATCAATTTTGGAAACGCATAATTCACACCAAACTAATCTTAATTTTGGAAATTGGAAATATTGTCCGGAAACCCTATTTACCGTTCTTCTGCTGATGCTCTGTGATATTGCCCATAAAATGCATAAGTACCAGCTACAATGATGCTGAGGAATCTTTTTGCAAATTTATTTGGAAACTTGGAGCCTTTGCAATTGGGAATTGAAGGTTTCAATACATATTTCTAAAGTTTGATTGCTTTATTTACTGAAACTGAAATTTACCTCTAAATTGTGATCAAAGATACTGAAATTTTATCACTGAATTGGAGATTAGAAATGTAATTCTTTTATAATTATTATAATTTTTTTTTTGAATTCCTAGAACTCTTGAAATGAACTCTATTTCCTTGATTTGGAAACAAAGAAAAGGAGTATGTATGGCCATGGCTATGACTCTGAGAATTTCTGATCATACAACAAGCTGTTGATTTGACAAAAACTGAAGTCATGAATAAATGGACCAAATCGTATAAGTTCGGTTGAAAATATTTGTTCCGTTTCTATATTGTGATATCAAAAGTTGAGAATTAGCTTTATTTTGTATGCATTTCCCATTGTAGATCATTATCAAAGCAATCTATATAAGCTACAAAGTGCTCTTGCTGAAATTGAAAAAAAAAAAAAAAGGGTTAGTCAGCTTACAAAGTAGTGTTAAGTTTAGAATTTATAAATTTTTATTAATTGTATTGATAATTATTACTTTAAATGAAAAAAAGGATTATTACAATGTTGTTGTTTTGTATGTCTTATTTATAACTATGTTATCTATTGCAGATTATTGTCACAACAATTTATATAAGCTGCAAAGTGCTTTTGCTCAAATTGGGGGAAAAAAAGAGGGTAAGTGACTGACAAGTAGTGTAAACTTTAGAATTTACAAATTTTTGTTAATATATAATCCTTTTCCAAAATGGTGGGTGCAATGAGCAAATGACTATGGAAGAACAAAAAATGAACTTTGAGTGGCCAAATAGTTATTAACATTGTGAGGAAATGAAAGTTTAGTACCTTTTTGTTATCAGCACGACAATTTAGTTATATCACTCTTTACTTATAAGTGTAAGGTTTCATATTTGATTCATTTGATTGATAAGTTCGATACATAATTGTTATGACTTACAAAGTTCAATAGTAACAATATACCATTCTATACATTAGCTTTAAACCTGTGCATACATCTCTAAATTAATGCCAGTCAACATTGGTATTTTCCCTTCCCTCATTTAAATATTCATGTCACTTTATATTCCCTAATAAGAAACAAACAATTAGTGTACAATGCATGTCATTTGGTTGTGAAACAACATTACACATCCTTTTATATTTGTTGTGTCGAAATCTGCTTTTTACTCTTTCTCCCTAACTGTCACTCTTTTTTCTCATCCATATGAATTATTTGTTAAATATTTTTTTTATTAATGGCTTTACACTACTACGTTTTACTATTTGTGCAACGAACCAAAGATGGTCGCGCAAAGTGTATTTTCGTCGCACTAACATCAGCACGACAGAAGTTTCGCCGTGCAAAATTTGTCGCGCAAAGATCGTGAAGAAAGACTTTGCGTGACGAAAAATATCATTGGTCGCAACAACGCGGCGCGACGGTTTACCCTGCGTCGCACAAAATTTTTAGGAACGAATGTTTTCGTCGCACAGAATACTTGTACATGGGACGACTACTATTCATCTGTCTAAACTTTGCACGATGACAATTTATTCATGCAGGACGAAACCCTGTTTGTCGCTATAGTTCTGCAAGACGAAGGTATTCGTCACGCAAAAATGAAAAAAAAAATATTTTTTTAAATTTAATTTTACATTTTGTAATTAAATTAAATTGCAATTAAAAATGTAATGAAGAGAAAAACAATTTATTTAAATTAATATAAATGTATGTACAAGGAAAATGTTCAACAAGTAAGGAAGTAAAAAACTAAGAAAATAATGTAGCGTAATCTACGGGGTTATAATTTGGAGGCGGCGAGAAGGTCTGGAGGTTGTGGACATGCTCAAAGGTCGAAGGGGAAGAGTAATGGGCATGCTCAGGTTGGAGGGGCTTAGATGTCGACGGGGGACGAAGATTTGGGAGACGAATGCCGAACTGACTGAGGGCCTGTACAATCTTTGACATTTGGCTCCTATACGAGACAAGCTCAGTCTTAAGGTTGGCCATCTTTAACAGCTTAGTCCTAAGGTCGGCCACCTTTGCTGTCAAAGCTGTCATCTGACTTTTTAACTGCGATGATCAAAGGGCTCTAGGTTCCTACCGCCAGGCATTCCCCATCCCTTACAATATGTCCCCGGCCTCCGCCCGAGAGTCTGATCCAAGGTATCTGTAAGGATCTCAAACCCTGCATCCTCTGGGGGATCCACAGACTTGAGCGGAGTCTCGGGAAGAAGCTGGGAGGCGAACTCCAAAAGAACCAACTGGCTTTTCTCCATCATCGTCGCCAGTGTAATATAACATCAAATATTAATTATAACATTCATATAATAACCATGAAACTTGAATGCGTAAGATAATAATTAAAATTGAAGAATACTTACATGAAGGGACTCAGCCAACTTATCCACGGGTCGAACATAAATGTCCTGAAAGACATCGATCTCTGGGAATTTTGAACCCCCCTGAATATAACAAGAGAAGAAAATTGTAAGTACGAAACAAAATTAATATTAATGACATATTAAAAATTGAATATGAAAAACTTTATTATTACCAGCCGTCGCGCCTCCATCCTATATGAGAAGGGTCTCAAACCGGAATGGTGGAGAAGAGTCTTATTCTCCCGATTGCTCTTGTTAGCTTTCGCATTCTTCTGTTATACAAAAAATAAACGTATTAGTTCAAAATTAAATGAAATATAAAAAAATCAATAAACATTAGTAAGAAATGTATAATAATTTTAAACTTAATATAAAAAAGTACCATATAGCCGGGCTCTTGAAAATGACTGCAGAGCCACGCCCAATTATCTTCCCGGTCCTCAAACTCATTCGGGCAACCCTCTTCAAGAGCGACCTGCGGATCATCAAATGTCTCAAAATATAAATGTAGGTCATTCTTCCACTGGTTGTGCCGTTCAGTGAAGAGCTTGTTGACGTACGCCAACATATCGTCGTTGATGTCGTCGAAATTATAGTTCGTCTGCAATGTAACAAATTAATTACATATATTACATATCGACAACTGTGCGTGCACCTTCGTCCTCACCTCATCCGGTATCACCTTCGAAGACTTCCATAGGGCAATAGGTTCGAATGACGTGACCAATGTCGTGGGCCAATGCGCTATGCTGCTCCGCCATTGGTGCAACCCGATGCCGGTCATCGTATCCGATCGTGATACGTCCGTTGGTCACCCGGGTGACCTTCGCCATCTTCAACTGGCGACAAGGTCCCAGGATATTTTTCTTGGCTGCAAATAAATGTAAAATTAATGTTAACCCAAAACTAATAACAAATGCTACTAAAATTTTGGCATAACCTCCCTATAATTTAAACATTTCCCAAAACCCTGAAAATAACATAAACAATATATGTATCTAACAGAATGATCACAACTGTTTAATAATAGGTTCGGAACGATGACAACAATAAACAATATATATATATATATATATATATATATATATATACCTTTTTAATCCTTAAATGACATAACTTAACAAAATGAACCTAAAATAACAAAACTAAGTTAACCGAAATTTCTTTCTACTTTTATTACCCGCGGTGGAGGCACATCACAACTATTGGACTCTAAAAACATATAACAAAACAAGAACATATTCAACATTAGTGATGAAAACTGACAGGAATTGTCAGATTGAAAACATGTCTCACTCATTGCTAAACCAAAGGCCTCAATCCAATATTACGTAGAATATTGTATATGGACAAATCACCAAAGAACTATAGAAAAAAAAAAGTTATCAACGCACAAGGTTATTAAACATTACCTTGTTGTGACCCCGAGGCATTAGTAGTGGATGCCGATGGTGTGTTGGGCGTGCGTGGGCGGCAGTGACCACGCCTAGTGCTAACAAGTAGCGCCACTGATGAGGCTGATGACGCTGGTGCCTAGGAGACCCCGGGACCAACCAAATCAACCGGCAAGTGGTCCATTTCTGCTGGAGTAGTGGAAGCTGACAAATGAGACGGGGGAGGCAAACGGGATGCAGTCGTCACTGCCTTACGACTTCTAATCAGGTTTGACATCTGCACAATTAGAAAAAAAAAATATCATTAAGTACACATAAATCCCATCACATGCCAAATTATGTGGCATATCACTCACACCAACCCCACGCATAACTAAATCAAGCATTTGAACCATATATATACCATTAAACATAAAACAGACAATTAAACCATAAAAGCATCTGGACATATATGCATTTCATTAAAGGAGGAACAAAAAACCAATCCACTTACCTATATGCATTTCATTAAAGGAGAAACCAAAAACCAATCCACTTACCTATATGCATTTCCCCATTGAATTAAACAACAAGAAAACAAAAATATATACGAGACTTAGAGCCAATTGGCTTGGGCAGTAGTTGCCTTATGTAGGCCTCGAAACATAAACACAAACATATCCTTGTTTTGAAAGACAACATATCCTTTTTTCAAACTGCCCCATTGACTGGGATTCCCCTTTTTCTGTTTTTTTTTTCCCTTAAGTTGTGATTTGTCCTTGAAATTTCATGTCAACATCTGCATAACTGAATTAATTTTAATAAGAATTATTAACGAAATATTTACTGTACCCAGAGATAATGGCATTGTCCGACTTACGTATATATACACACACATTAACAAACAACATCAACATCAATCCAAATCAAAAAAACCAATCCATGAAAATTTCCAACAAAATTTCCAACAAAATTTCTCATCCAACATAAACTTATGCGGATTAGGTGAGATTGTTAGGACCACCGAATCCCCTAAAATATGAAAAATTTCTAAACCCTAAAATCTAAACAATTGTAAACCCTAATCCCAAATTGTAAACTCTAATCCCGAAATTGTAAACCCTAATCTTGAAATTGTAAACACTAAAATCTGAAAAATTGTAAATCCTAATCCCCAAATTGTAAACCCAAATCCCGAAAATGTAAACCCTAATCCCCAAATTGTAAACTCTAAAATCTGAAAAATTGCAAACCCTAATTCTCTAAATGAAAAATTGTAAACCCTAATTCCCCAAACGAAAATCGATATAAACCATAATCTTGAAATTGTAAACCCTAAAATCTGAAAAATTGTAAATCCTAATCCCCAAATTGTAAACCCAAATCCCGAAAATGTAAACCCTAATCCCCAAATTGTAAACCCTAAAATCTGAAAAATTGCAAACCCTAATTCTCTAAATGAAAAATTGTAAACCCTAATTCCCAAACGAAAATCGAAATAAATTTAAAAATTTTGAAATATTTACCTTGCTAGCAGCGAGGGGGCGAGAGGGGGAGATGGTGGGTGACAAAGAGGGAGGGTGTGTCGGAGGGAGTTTACCAAAGACGAAGAGGTAAGGGGAAAAGTGTGGGGTAATTCAGTTTAATCCCGACTTTCTTGAGCGACGAAAAAAAGATATTTGGCCTGCAAAATATTATTATTTTCACAAAGTAATTTTCGTGTGCACCAGAAGGTCAGAAAATTTTCAGGTCCTTACGCGACGAAAAAGTCAGTGTCGTGCAACTAGAATTTGCGTGACGAAGATAAGACCATTCGTCGCGCAAAAGATTCAAAATTTCACTTAATTTTGTGCCGCCAGAAGGTCCTAAATTTTTTAGGTCCTTGTGCGATGACACAAAGTCTAATTGTCGTGCAAATACTATTTGTGTGATGAACATAGACAGTTCGTCAAGCAAAAGATTCAAATTTTCATGAAGTAATTATTGTGCGGGCCAAAAGGTCCTAAATTTTTAGGTCCTTGCGCGATGACACATAGTCTAATCGTCATGCGAATAGAATTTGCACGACGAAAACGATACAGTTTGTCACACAAAAGATTCAAATTTTGATGAAGTAATTTTGGTGCGCGCTAGGTGGTCAAAATTTTTTTAGGTCCTTGTTCTGGTATAGCATACATGTTCCTCTGATCCATCTTCTAAACAACTTTCCAACCTCTCCCGACTTTAGGGTCATCTAGATAACAAAATCTGTTTTGCCATGTTTGCCAAAATGTAAGGGTCGTCATTGTACCAAGTTCTGTTTGTATTCACAGATAGTAAGCCATGGTCGATTTTAACACTTCCTGCCTATTCGGGTTTGTATCAAACCATCGACACTTAAACATGATCACTTGGTATCTGTCTTTGTAAAGCAATTGCACGACAGTTGTTAGTTTGCCATAGATATCAATGTTCGTACTTTCGCCTCCACCTGGGGCATGGACGCCGCTGTTTTTTTGTACACAACTTTTTATCTCGTGCAATCCCCAAAAACTTGAAGTGACGTCGTTAACATGGCAACCCGAGAATAATTTAGCGCGAGTCTGCCCGAAAGCCAAGTTATATAACTCTTCATTGTAAGTGGGGGAATTTGATGCTTTCAATTTATTCACCTAATATTATACAAAAATATACACATGTTAGTTTGAGAAATTTGAATACTACATTATATATCACAAATACATAACACTTATTAACTTACATATTCGAGAAACCAATGTGGAAACAATTCTCGGTGTTTCTTGGCATACAAATGTGATGGATGTTCTCGCTTCATCATCTCTTCATGCTCATCTAAGTATGTCATTATCTCCTCACAATTGTTCAGTACAAACCAATGCGTTACCTCCATGTCATTTTTGGAAAACGACTCACCTCGTCCAGAATCTCCAAAGGGTCGTGCGCTTTGGGCAAAAACAGAAATTTTCTCCCTTCTCACACCCCCGTCATTATTGCACTGAGGACGATTGAAAGTCGTCTCCACATCCTTTAAATATATTCCACAGAAAGTAAGCGACTCATATTGAACCCAAGCCTCTATAATTGATCCTTCGGGCTTCGCCCTGTTGCGTACACTTTTTTTTCAGCTCCCCGAGAAGCCTGCCAAAATAAAATGATACGATATAAATTAGTAAACGTGGGCTAATGATGCATAAACAAATGATGAAGATTATATACCTTTCTATTGAATACATCCATCGATAGTTGACAGGACCAGCAAACAATGCCTCTTTGGGCAAGTGAACCATCACGTGGATCATACTTGTGAAGAAAGCTGGAGGGAATATCATCTCAACTTGCATAAGACTTGGACAATGTTATGGCGCAACTGATTAATGTCTGTCTTTCACAACGTTTTTTGTGTCAGTTGGGAATCTAGACAACAACATGATTGGCTTCATTACATCTTCCGGCAATAGGTGTCGAATACCCACAAGAAGTAGGCGTTGCACAAACACATGGCAGTCATGGCTCTTTAGTCTAGCAAATTTACCCCCATAAACATTCACGCAACGCGTGATATTAGAAGCATACCCATTGGGAAATTTTACAGATGATACAAACTTTAAAAACTCTTTTGTGTCATTCGGTTTCATGGAAAAAAAAACGCAAGATCCCTTCTGGCTTTATCATTGTCCCTATTCATCCATAAACCCATCCGTATGTCTATTCTTTCCAAATCAAGATGAGCTTTGATCGTGTCCTTTATCTTGCCCTCGATATCTAGAATGGTGCCCACCAATGTGTCAAAGACATTTTTCTCAACATGCATAACATCGAGGTTGTGTCTCAATTTTAGTTTAGACCAATACGAGAGCTCAAAAAACATATGCTTGTGTGTCCAGTTCATATGTGTAGAAGGTCTGGTCCGACTCATTGTTTTCCCGAACGGAGCAAAATCCAAACGGTTAAACTGTTCCAAAATCTGATCACCAAACCATTCTCTAGGTCTGAGGTGATGTTCTGTGTTCTCGTCGAACTCTTTATCCTTTTCCCGCCACTCGTGGTCCTACGGAAACCATATCCGATGACCAAGGTAACAATTTTTTCCAGCGTGCCAACTAGATGTTACATCATCCTTGCATACAAGGCAGGCCATATAACCATTGCATATGCGGGAAAATCGTTCACAGTCCACATAACTACTGTCCACAAAGTGAACATCTTCCCAATGGACTTATCGTACATGCTCACACCGTTTATCCATAAATCCTTTAGCTCATCAACCAATGGCCTTAAGTAAACATCGATTGACATGCCATGATCCTCAGTTATCAAAAGAGTCATCATCATGTATTCTTTTTTCATGCATTTCCAAGGCGGCAAATTATATGGGAATACGAAAATCGGCCAAGTGTTGTGGTGTTGGTTTAGAAACTGAATAGATTGAATCCGTCAGTGGCAAGTCCTAATCTAACATTCTGGGGATCAGCAATAAACTCAAGGAACGTTCGATTGAACTCTTTCCATGCTTCCCCATTTGCAGAATGCCTCATCACATTGTCGTCTGCCCGCTTTTCCTTATGCCATCTCATGTCTATGGCAGTATGTGTTGACATATACAATCGTTGCAACCTAGGTTTCAGGGGCAGATAACACATGACTTTTTGTGGGATCTTAGTCGTTCTATTCTTAGATGTCATTTTCAACCTCGACTCATTGCATACAGGGCGTTTATCCAATGCTTTATTCTCTTTGTAGAATAAAATACAATTGTTTTTGCAAGCGTGAATTTTTTCATAACCCAATCCAAGACCATTCAACACCTTTTGCGTATGTCTATGGTCTTTCGGCAAACAATTGTCTTTCAGAAGCATTCTCTTGAAACCCCCCTAAAAAGTAATCGAAACACTGATTCGACATACGATACTTTATTTTTCCGTGCATTAGTTCCACAATGGCCATGAGAATGGAAAAGCTCTCGCACCCCAGGTATAACTTTTGGTTGGCATTTTTTAATAGTTTTTCATATTGTTCGAACTCTGCACTGTCCATTGGTGTAGACATGCCATCTTCCCATTCCTGATTGGTGTTTGTCGATGCAAATGGAAAAGCATAATTTATAATATCCATGACTTGTTCATTAGGATCCACAATAGGTTCAACATTGTCCACTTTTGTGGCGTTTGAAGACGAAGCATGGTCTAATTGTTCACCATAATGGTTTCAAGTATTATATGTCTCAATCATTCCATTCCTTACTAAATGAAATCAAACATTTTCAATTGTCTCCCTTAATGTGTTGTTACACCTCCTAAAAGGACACCGGATTCTAGTTGCACCCGGGTTATGTATATGTGCAAAGTCAATAAAATCCTCGATTCCATCCAAGTATTCATCCACGCATCTATTCGGGTTCTGTATCCACGTCCTGTCCATAATTCCTAGAACCACAATAACAATACAACAATCATAACTTTATACAAAATGATAATGTCACCTTATGCCTCTGGTAAGGGCTCTATCCCATTTGGGAATGCATAGTCATGTCACATAATTTATCGGCTATATTAGATTAGATTTCGATGTGGATGAATTTCGGCAGCATCTCGGTACAGTTCTTTAGGTGTACGATGTAGATATAAAATACCTATGTGCCACCCGAAGAACGTACAAAGATGACACCAAAATCTCCATAACCAAAACCTAATCCTTCAACCATAAACTATGCGCCATAACTGTGCATTCCCAAACTGTCCAAATAATGGGACAATTCAAGAATTAATTGGACCGCAGTCATGCTTTCACATCCATGTGCGAAATCCAACTAATCCTTGAACGGGAAACTAAGTTTTACCAAAAATAAAAATCAAGTACGAAGTTAATTTCAATTAAATCCGTACATCACAACACATATTTGTACGTCACGTACAAATTTAACAACATAATATAAATATAATTTCACAACATAATATAAACATAACAAACTAAGTTCAACATAATTTAATTAATTTTGTATTTTTGAAAAATAAAACAAAGAAAATACCTTCTCAATCGTTCTCCACCAATGGCTAATCACACATAATATCCCTATAGACAACGAAATTAATGGTGTTAGTATGAATTTACATTAATACTTTTACCCTAACGACAAAAAACGCTTACCAGACACACCGAGATAGCTCGACCAACCTAGAGAAGAAGATGGAGGGAGTATTAGATGATGAAATTGAGAGAACGTAAATGAAGGATGCCGAATTGAGCAAAATCGAAGGGATGAGTGCAGAGGCACAATCTACAATTTTTTTTGCAATTTACCTCTGCACATGCCTAAATCCAGATTAAAAAGTTCACTTTTGGACGAATGATTTTGGGCGACGAACAAGGTATTTGTCGTGCAAATATACTTTGCGCGACGAACATGATCTTCGTCGCGCAAAAAAAAAAAAAAATTTGTCACTTAAGTTTACCTTTTTTTATTTTATTTCCTTCACTTTATAATTTATTATTTTCAACAAATTGCACGACGAAAAATTGTAATTTTTTTTTTTATGATTTTCTGTTTTATTTGTATGTATTGTATATTTTTATTTTATTATAAATAAAAAACTCAAACTTAATTAAACATTAAATTAATTAACAAAACTAATTTACTATCCCAAATAGAAATTATAATTAATGCAAATATTAATAGGCTTTTTATATTAGCACCCCACTAAATATTGAATGCACCCTACATTAAAATTTAATATTAATGACTTATTTATCCTACTATGCAATGACAATTTTGACCTTATTAGGTTTAAAAAAAATAAAAAATTCTAAATACGCCCCAAATCATTTTTAATGTATTACTTATCTTCTTCCACCCTCCATTGTTGAATAAAACCCTAACCAATGAAACTAAAAACATGTTGATTGAGAAAAAATATTTTTGACGAATAGAATATGAAATCGGTGTTTCGAAAGGTTCACATGAGGTAAGACTTCATATATTTTCATTGTTTTAGTGATTTTGACGACATCGATAATTATTTAATCTTGGTTTTACTACGTTAATTAAGCTTCTATGTTTGTATTCATCTTTTAGCGATCACAAGGGTTACATGAAGAATTAAACACCTAAAATTACCACCTAATATTAAAAATAGACGACATGGGTTTTAATGGTGGAATTGAAAACACACCCACATATGCTTAAATCACAGGCGACATCTTTTGTCAAAAATCCAGTTGGCATTTTTTGTCCAAATAAGAAGCTTTATTGATTATTTGCATAAGACTACACCCCCTTTACCGATTAAAGTATTAGACTAATATTGATATTGAGTTGTATGATGATTCTTAGCAAATAATTGAGGTGTATTGATTATTTTCAAATCATTCAATTTGAAATCATTCAGTAAAATTAAAAATGAGTGTTATAAGATTTGAGAATGTGGGGTGTATATTGAAAATGTAAGGTGTATATTGAAAATGTGGGGTGTGACGGTATTATGAGGAAGGAAGTGAGGTGTATTAAGATAATTTTTAATTGAAAAAATAAATGTGAGGTGTATTAAGTATGTGGGGTTTATTCAACAATTTGTGGGGTGTTAATATAATAAGCCATATTAATACTCATCCACATAACATAAATTAATTAATTAAATTAAATATAAAGTCCACAAAATCTTATTTAAAAAAAAAAAACAACCCTCTTCAACTTCAATCCTCCCTCGGCTCCAACATATCAAACTTCCACGGCCGGAAACTCTGCTTGAAAAGCCCATCCACATAAATCTGTTGCTCCTCATTGGTTTCATCAACATTCCAATGAACCTACATTAATGCCTATAACAATAAATTAGTAATTTAAAAAATATTACGTTTTAACAAAAATAATTGTTCATTATATACTACAAACTTACCGATAACTCCCTCAACATGGACTTCTTCTGTTACACCCCACCCCCATTTTTAAATATTATTTTTGGTTCTTAAATGGTGAGCCGGGTGAGACCCTTCTTCTTTTTGGTTCCCGATATTCTTCCTCTCTACTCTCCCCCATGTTCTCCCTCTCACAATACACTTTCTCTCTATCTCTCTTTCTTCCTCACTTCTCTCCCTCTCTCAAACCTCCCGCACTCTCTTTTTCTCTACAAACCCTCCCTCTCACCTCTGAGCTCCACCGGAGAGGCAACAAAACCACCCACCACCTGGGAATGGACCTCCCTCTTCTCCTCATCACTGTGCAAACACCTTCCCAACGAGTTATCGTCACCTTCAACGACAGTAAGTCAAACCACCCATCGATCTTCCTTCCTAGTAGTTTAGAAGACTTAATGGTTGTTAAATAATGGTTTTTGGTGAAGGGTTAGACGTGAAAACACCTCGGTAGAGTTTCTCCATGTTTTCCGGTGAGGAGCACCGCCCCTTTCGAGGCAATTTCTGGCCAAACCAAGGCGAGTTAGCTGGCATGCAAGGTATCAATCTCTTCATCTCCCTAAGTACTACAACTTTCCTTTTTGAATCACCCAATTTCATTAAGTATTGAAGAAGTTATATCCATTTGAATCTTACCCAGTTTCCGACGACCTCCACAACTTCGAGGCATTTTCTGGCCAAACCATGGCGAGTTAGACGTCATGTGAGGTACCATTCTCTTCATCTCGTCGAGAGCTATGAGTTTCGTTTTTGAATCACTTGATTTCGTTGAGTATTGGCAAAGTTATAAATGTTTAAAGTTAGCCCAATTTTTCGACGAAAAACCTCAAATTCCGGCTTTCTCTACCGTTGGTTCCAGCGACCTAAGAATTGTACCGGGCTGGTCCAATCTAAAGCCCAGGCTTTCAGGCCATTTGAGCTTGGACCTTCAGCCCTTGTGGCAAACCCACCCCATTTACCCCAGAAACCCAAAACCCTTTATAAATTAGGCATTCAGGCCATTCCTGCCAAGCCCAACCCTTTACCCTCTAAACCCTAAACCCTAACCAGTCCAAACCCTTTATGGGGAATATTCCATTAGGGAATATTCCGTTAGGGAATATTCTCTGGAATATTCTTTGTGTTGACTTTTTGGAAATTTAACCGAGACCCTTCTAAGGGTAATTCGACGTCCTGAATTCGTTTCTGACGTCCGTTTTCCCAAATTCAATTGTTATAATAAAGTTTTATTAATTGTACCATTTATGTGCTTAGGGGCAATTTATTGTGGCGTTCTGTCTTCTCTAGTTTGCGTGGCTCTTTGGCAGCTAAGTATCTGTGAGTGGACCCCTTATAAAATGCATGTTTTAATATTAGAAATGCATACATGAAAAGCATGATTTAATGATTACGTTTTATGAAACATTTTATGAGATAACATGCTTACTGAGGCTAGTTTGAATTATTACTATTTTTCCTATAACCCGTGTTCTCATAGAATATCTGATGGATGACGATATAATATTTAGAACACCTCTTAATAGTATAGATGATGGATGACTTTATATTATGAAGTTGTTTTTCAACATATATATGTTCAATGGTTTTGTACTTACCTAGTGGTCCCTATTCCATTACAGAACGAAGGGATAGATTCTGGTCCGTCCCTGGCGACTGTTATGGTGTTAGCATAGGGTCTGAAGTGTTTTTCCTCTAGCTATTAGCACAGGGAAGGGGAGCCGGCATGGGGCCTGGGGGTTATTTTCCTCTGACCGTTTGCTTAGAGACGGGGAGCCGACATGGGGCTTGGAGAGTTATTGGACATTCACTAGTGATTACGATATATATGAGTTGTGATTTGAGACATTGCACGACATGCTAGGTTTCGGAAAACCTATTTTTATCATGTTATATGTGTTTTCATAAAACCTGGGGTTAGTATGTTGATAACTATTTTATTATATATATATATATATATATATCAACTTGGTCAACTCATGTTTGTTTTGCGCTCCCTTCAGGACTTAGAATCGAGACATACAATCCCGGCGTCTAGGAACTTCCGCATCGGCATCTTCGAGTCCTCTCGGTGTAAGACCCACTCATTTGTTCATTCAATTATTATATTAATTCTTTTAGTGTTTTAGATTAGATGTGTGCTCTGAACATGTTCCTTAAATGCATATTCTTTATTCTTTTATATTTATAAGTCTTATCTATCCCTTGTTTTCAACATTTGCACTCAATAAATGGCTTTCGTCACCTTCAGGTGTCGGCCAGCACGTGCCTATCCTGGTATTCAGGGAATATCGGGATCGGGGCGTGTAATCTTCAACTCCTCAGAGACCTTTTTCCAAGACTCAAACTTGGCAGAACAATCCATTCGCACCAAATTCCCAATGTCATACCTAAATTCGGCATACGCCTCAGCCATATTTTTGCCTTTATAATACGGCACTTGCTTCCGTCAATACCTCTTTAATCACACTACAAGTTTCTTTTTGCCAAAACCTTCTCCAGAATCGGCCATTTTTTTAAACAAAAAAACTTTGAAAACTAGGGTTCTGAAACTGTGTTTATATCACTAGGATACCTGAGCGACGAAAGTAGCGTTGCGCAATATATTGCGTGACGAATGAAATGATTGTAATTATAAAGTTTACGTAAACATAGACATCTATGTTTACGTAAACTTTATAATTACAAACAAATATTCAGAAAATATTTAATACCTTAAATATTTACTCTAAAAATAATTAATACTTTAAATATTTATTCTACAAATAATTAATACCTGAAATATTATTCTATAAATAATTAATACCTTAAATATTTATTCTATAAATAATTAATACCTTAAATATTTATTCCATAAATAATTAATGCCTTAATCCATACAATTATTTTCAACATAAGTACGATATTCATTGAAGATTGAAAACACATATAAACCGAGGATAGGGTGCTTACATTAGGTCTCAATAAAAAAAAATCCAACAGGAATTGAAACCTAATTATGTCCAAATACATAACTTATAAAAAAAAAACCTTAAATTTAAATATTGTCATACAAAACATAAATTTAAAACTACTATTTGGATGGTCTTGGTCCATTCCGCAACACTTCATAACACCACCGATTGTAACCTCCCTCCAACGCATCATCCATCAACTTCATCAACTGTTTGTTCATATCATTATCAAGAGTATACTTACACTATTACATATATATGCAAATAATTAATTCCAACATATAACTAAAAATTTCACAAACTTAATTATTGATCCATCAACAATATACTTACTAATAGTTCATCCATCACAGCCTTCTTCAAATTCTCGGGCACATCTTTCCAAGAACACCACTCAGCAATGGGACAATTATTCCCAATGGCTACAGCAATCGCATGCGCAAACTCAAAATGCTCCCTCAAATCATACGGGTTGGCGTCGCGCACATCTTATCCTTATTTTTATTCACCATACCAGCACGAACATAATTGTGAAGAATAAGGACAACAGAAGCGCATATTTATAGGAAGGTTAGGACCTTTGCGCGACGAAGGCTTTGTCGTGCAAACATCTGTATTAAATGCGGTATTGATTCCTCTGATTCACTTGCAGTAAATGGTCAAAACTGACAGGAACTTGCGCGATGAACCATTGGTTGCGCAAATGCCCCATTTTCGTCACGCAAGTTTTTCACGCCAAAAAAAATTACCCCCCATTTTCTTTCTAACTTTAGCGACGACAAAAAAAGTTCGTCGCACAATTTTTTTTTCTTTCCCTATCCTTTCTATTTTGCGCGATGACAAAAAAATGTTCTACGTCGAGCAAGCTGTTTTTTCTACTAGTGTTAAAACTCTTCTCTAACACTTTGTTTTCCAATTTTAGGAAAACAAAAAACAAACATGGCTGAGTAACCAACCAAATTACAATTTCAACAAATAGGTATCAAGAACACAAGGACACAGAGATTCAAAGGTATATAAAATAAATTAGCATTTTGTTAACTTCCTTTCTTCAAATATTATATTTAATTACAATTTTTACTGAGATTTCTCTTCGGCGGAATTAATTATTACCAATATATATACAAACTATCTTCTTTTCATATACTCTAAACACATGACTGATTACTTGCTTGCGCACTGAAAGATTAGGTCAAGCATCCAAAAGTATAAACCTAGACATTACCGTTAGAAATATACCCACTCCATGTATTTTAATCTAATATATTCTTTCATTAGCTTAAAGAACATGGACATAGTATATATTTAATAGAAGTATCTCCATTATGCTTTTTAATGTTTATCTTAAATCTATCGGTGAACAAACAAATAATTAACTATGTGTTTAGAATAGATTAGAAGAAGAGAGTGTGTGTATAAATTGGTAATAGCTAATTCCTTTGAAGAGAAAAGACGGAAATGATGATCATTGCTCCAAATAATCAAGGTTGAGATTATCGCTTCTCATAAATCTGATCCGTGTTTGGGTTAAAACTTAAACTTTGGGCTCAAAAGGGGGTTGGCCCAAAAGGAGGAAAGGAGCCCGAAGCTCAGCCAAAGCCCAGAAGGCAGAGAATGCCTTCTCCCGAATAGGTGCAGATCATTTGAACCACTTGCTCACCTACCTAGAGACCAAGTGGTGTAGACCAGCCAGCTAATCAGCCCAAAAGCACTTTACAGTGGCAGTACAAGTAAAAAGCTGATGAGTCATTGCCCTTGAAGTTGCATTCAGGCAAGATTAATGCTACAGAAGACCAAGCCAAATTGTATATAAAAGAAGAAAGAGAAATCAGAGAAAAGGACACTCAAACAAACAAACAAATACAAGCACAAACTCTGCTCAAACCAGATTTGCCTTCAAACGAAGTTGTAGTCAGCCCAAGCCTTCATCCATTTCGGGATCAACCCTCACCAAAAGCCTTTGTAATAGTTCTGCTACCTTGTCCAAATCTTGTTGTAGTATCAATTTCCTTATGTAAACTCATCTCCCTATCTTTCTAAACTCTCAGACCCCTTGATAAATCACAAAGATAAGAAGTTGCAAGACGATCAGCCTTGCCCGACCCTCTTTGTTTTTGTCTTTTCATTCATTAGTCTAGTAATATGTTGTATACTTCCAGTTGTATCCAAGTTATTTCTAGCAAGTTGATGATTAAAAAACTCCTCAGTTCTTGAATCCGATTAGAATCTGTTTTCATAGTTTAAATCAGATCTAAGTTCTAAGCTCTCGGGCATGTAAGATTGATCATTCAAAAGTCCTTGGTCTCAAGGCATAAAAAAGAACCTTATGTGGACTTAACCCATCCACGACAGTCTTTGATAAACAAGAAGTCCGAAGTTACTTGGGGCGCAAGTAATCGACCTATCCCTTAGTTTTATTTCTGTTATATTATGATTATCGTATAACGTTTGAGTATAGAAGGAATTCTGTTGGGAAGCCTCAAGGCCTACATCTAAGGCCCTACAAAGGCACATATTTGGATTCATTCTGCTCTTCGAGCTCGGGTAATTAGAAGTATAATAGTTATAACACTTCTACAATCAATGAAACATACATTATGTGTTCGAGTACTGGATTAGTTATTGATTGAGAGCCTCAAGGCCTACACCTAAGGCCCCACAAAGGCACATGTCACAACTAACACGGCCTCTCGAGTATATATATACAACTAAAACTCAACATCTGTTTTACATCTGCCATGCTAAAGATGGCAGTGGCACGCCTGAGCACCTAAAAGTTAATCTTGATTGTGAGCCTCAAGGCCTATACCTAAGGCCCCACAAAGGCACCTTTCAAAGTTAACTCTGTCCTTCTCTTTCAGCCTTACCCGACAAGCCTTGCCCGACAAGCCCGCCAGTAAGCAGAAGCCCGACAGAAAGCATCAACCGGCGCCAACCTCTCGGGGAGCTGTGTGCTCGTCCGCTAGGAAACATCCCCAACGGAAATTCTAGCCACGAACAATCCGTCTCAAAATGCATTTTCATTTCATTTTTAAAGTTATAATGTTAAGAAAATAACTGTTCTTCAATGGTATTATCGTTTCCATAGCTTTTTTTAACTCACACCAATTTTCATATTCGCTATATTAAATTACAACAAACTCAACTTTTCTGGTGTTAATCAAACTCAGACAATGAACAAAGATTATTCAGATTCGTAACCCAAGTAAGTACTCAATTCCACTCACTCTTTAAAGTTACTTTTTTGGGCAAAAACTTCCTCGTTACTTTTACTAGTTCTTTGTGAGAAAAGAAAAACCACCGTTGTGGTTGTTGAATTGGAAGTGAGCGGTGACCGGGGAAAGGAAACACAATTGAAAGGTTCCAACTTGCGATTGGTTTGCGAGTGTACACACTTTTCAGAAAGGAATGGAAAATGGGTTACTAGTTCTCTCTCTCTCTTTATAAGTTTTCTTTTGTTGCTTACTTTCGCATAGATGATTATATATTCAGATATTTTAAGTTGCGGTTTACTGTATTTAAGTCAATGTAGACATTCAATTGATATGCCATTTAAATGCACCCGCAGAGCCAAGTACAAGGCTCCAGCATGCTATAGCATAGGGAGAGTTTTAGTTTTTAAGCTTAATTACACGAATTATTTGGGCTATTTTATGATTTCAATTGTCATAATCCACAAAGCAAATGAACATTCTGAATCTTATGGCCATTATTATTTAACATATCCGGTGGAGCAAAATATTTTGCAAAATATCAAATTACCACATAAACCATCAACTATCATTTTTTATGTTTAAAATTTGGCATCTCTTTTGGAGATGTTCTAAAAGCCTAGAAAATAGAGTATAAATTTCCAGCTTCAAATTATTACCTTCAAATTTGTTAATATATAACTTTTTGTAGGCAACAAAAAACTTAAGCATTTGTTTTCGTAGTAATATTTTTAGCTTAACTCACCCATTGAATTTCTAGCTTTGCCATTATTTATATGCTATTATTGTGGATACTGTCAATATTGCAAAATTGAATCATCAAAATATGATGGGAAATTTTATTTGAACCCATATTTTGTATCTCAACACCCAGTTTACTTTTGTATCCACGTTGTATTTGATTTATCTATCATTATCTATTTACACCCAACATTATTTCCGAAACCGCCCTTACTTATCAAAACTCAACTCAATCAAACTTCTTTTTACACCCAACTCAATCTACTTAAAAATAAAAAATAAAACGCTAACCAGTCCATCATCTCCATGGAGCAAATCCCCTTCTCTCTCTCTTTAAAAAAATCCTTCAATCTCCCATGGTTGTCATTATGCACCCCTATCTACTCCACCGTCATCATCCAAGCCTCTTCCTCTTCCTTTTCTTCATCATTTGACATCTCTAAATTTCTAGAGCACTAATTAGCTTAATAATCGGTATGAGCTTCTAGTTAGAGTGTTTAATGAGTTTGGTATGTTTCAATTAAATGAGAATCTTCTAGCCTCTATATTCCTATCTGTGGTAGAAAAATGGGTACGTCCATGATAACTTTTGGTAGATCAATGAATACTTTTAACCATGGATATTTATTAGATACAAAAGTTGAGGACAACAATTCATATTACATTGAACTGTGGCTAAAAAGTATATCGCATTTGCACTTTTTATAGGCAAACTCATAGCTAAGCAGTTTTTATTGTGGAGCAAAACTTCAAGAATTGATCTAACCTGGATGTGTAATTGAGTTTATGCATTTTAATGATTAAACTGATAAATATTTTGACCATATATAGATTTAATATCGTAGTATCTTTTAGCCTCTATATGCCACAAAAGTCGCGGATAAAAATTCACAATACATAGAACTGTGGTTAAAAATTATATCGCCTTTGCACGTTTTATAGGTGAACTCATAGGTAAGTAGTTTTATTGTTGACCAACACTTCGGGAATTGATCTAACTTGAATGTATAATTGAGCTTATGCATTTTAATGATTAAATTCATAAATATCTCAACCACATATGAATTTAACATCTAGAAAATATGACTTCAGCCCCTGGAACTCAATTTTCTCCACATAAAACCCGACGTAAATTTTTTGCTCAAATAAAACTCATTGACTAGACTCCACATAAGCAAATTCATTAATTATGTTTGACTTTACCCATTTAAAAATTTTCGGATGCCTAAAACACCCTTATTGAATGAAGAACTTAATGATTTTACAAAAATAATATTTTGCATATAAATGTAGGGATTTGTTGGTTAGTTTGGCTCTCAAATTCCAATTTACCATTACAACGTGTCCATATTATATATAGGTAAATTATTGTACTTTAAAATATATTTAAAAAATTGTTGTCAAAGTAAAAATATATAAATGAAAGGAGATAAAAATTGCAAGTAAATTAATTTTAGGACAAAGAGAACGAAAAGAACCAACTATAGGTAAATTATTTACATATACAGTCTAGATATTTGATTCGCATAAAAAATGTAGGTAAATCACGTGTGCATAATTTACCTACTATTATTGAAATTTTCCTACTTGCATAATTTACCTACTATTATATTAATTTATCTACTTGCATAATTTAGGGAAAATGCCAACAAAACATGAGAATATTAACACACCCCGTCCCGAAGGAGGGCATGCTGGCCGTCACGTGAGAGTGACGTAACCATTTACACAGTTCGGAAGCTTTGAAGATACCATTTCTAATGATATACCACCCGAGGGTGAAACCTACATTTATGAATTCTGTCAGAACACCGTTGGATTCCTCGTGGCCACCAAAGCTCTGCTAACTTGAACCTGGAGGGGCGCAAAACAAAATGAGTGGGTCAGTAAAACAAAGTTTTTCGAAAACATATCATTTAAAACATTTCTAACCCCTCGCTGTAAAACCTGTATACTTTCCCAGAAAATAGCATAATAGCATATAGTTTTTCATAAATCTCAAATCATCATCTTTCTTAAAACCAGAGTGTACGCCATGTAAAAACTTTAAAAAGAGTCAGTTTGAAAAATGCATCAATGTAACAGGTGAAATAAGAAATCAACCGGAGTCACCTCGGTGACCTGTACGGTCTAACTCTGCACGTCACTCGGAACTACATAAGGTAGTCTGTACGATGACAGGTGTATAATTACGCTCTAGTGCTTCTCTCATCAATCATCAGCGCGCATATCTAAAGTCACCCACCAGTCGGAACCCCTCTAATGGTCTGTACGACTGGCATGTCGGAACCCTCACATGGTCTGTACGACATCCACCTACTTGGATCCAAGGCGAGCGTGCGGTGTGGTGAATACTAATATAAGCACTAACACCTAAGGGCAGGTTATGAGCTTAAACATTTCAACGTCAAATAATTCAATGAATAATGAACTCACCTGACTTACCTGTGCCTCCACAGCACCATGCACATGTATGCATCATATATCAATCATATAATTCATATTATTCATTGAATTATTTGATGTTGAAATGTTTAAGCTCATAACCTGCCCTTAGGTGTTAGTGCTTATATTAGTATTCACCACACCGCACGCTCGCCTTGGATCCAAGTAGGTGGATGTCGTACAGACCATGTGAGGGTTCCGACATGCCAGTCGTACAGACCATTAGAGGGGTTCCGACTGGTGGGTGACTTTAGATATGCGCGCTGATGATTGATGAGAGAAGCACTAGAGCGTAATTATACACTTGTCATCGTACAGACTACCTTATGTAGTTCCGAGTGACGTGCAGAGTTAGACCGTACAGGTCACCGAGGTGACTCCGGTTGATTTCTTATTTCACCTGTTACATTGATGCATTTTTCAAACTGACTCTTTTTAAAGTTTTTACATGGCGTACACTCTGGTTTTAAGAAAGATGATGATTTGAGATTTATGAAAAACTATATGCTATTATGCTATTTTCTGGGAAAGTATACAGGTTTTACAGCGAGGGGTTAGAAATGTTTTAAATGATATGTTTTCGAAAAACTTTGTTTTACTGACCCACTCATTTTGTTTTGCGCCCCTCCAGGTTCAAGTTAGCAGAGCTTTGGTGGCCACGAGGAATCCAACGGTGTTCTGACAGAATTCATAAATGTAGGTTTCACCCTCGGGTGGTATATCATTAGAAATGGTATCTTCAAAGCTTCCGAACTGTGTAAATGGTTACGTCACTCTCACGTGACGGCCAGCATGCCCTCCTTCGGGACGGGGTGTGTCAGTTGGTATCAGAGCCTAGGTTGCAGTCCTAGACATCTTGAGAATTCCCTAGTGTCTTCTGTCAGAACTTTACCGCCTCGTGGATAGCCACTTTGTTCAGATGAACTTAGGTTCCCCGATTTAGCTTAGTTATGGGAACTACTGATGTGATTCAGTCTATTACCCAAAGGATTCCTCTTGAGACTGTGTATAAGTTGAATTTGAATCACTTTATGGAAAGGAAGAACCTGAGGGAGCAGAGTGATGGCTTAATCATTTGGAAAAGACGTTTCGGATTATGCAAAGTCAATGGAATCTTCCTCCCGACAGGTGGGTCGAGATGACTACCTAGTTCTGAGTGTTGAATCTGCATTCTGGTGAAGATAGGAATGTTATCCGATGTTATCGAGAGAACAACTGTTTGGAAGTTGTTTAAAGAGTTGTTTAAGAAAAGATTATTCCTCCGGCATATATGGATGGTAAGAAACAAGAGTTTACAATTTGAGACAAGGAAAAGAATGAGAATCAAAGGAAAGATAATCAAAGTAAAGGTTATGTGTCTCAAGAGCCTCGCAAGACTTAGAGCTTCAAAGGAAGTGGAGTTAATTCTAGTTCTGCCAGCAGAGATTATTTTAGTAACATTGGTCAGATGCGAAATGGTAGATTTACTGGAGATCCTAGATTACAGAGACGAGGTGACTCTGGTAGAGGAAATGTACCCTTGTACCGTAAGTGTAATAGCATACACTTTTGAGAATGTAGGCGAGAAAGCAGAGGATGCTTTACATGTGGACAATTGGGACATAGAGCTGCAAGATACTCAGAATCTTTCGGGCTTGATTATGGGTACGTTAGATATTTTGGTCACTTCGCCAGAGTTCATTGGTCTTGATGCAGAAATTTTATGTTGTTGACGATGTTGTTAAAGAGAGTAATGCTTGAGCACGATCGAGGCGTATAGATGTATTTTCCCTGCGAGGAGTAAGATAGTAATATTGCACTATTGGGAATTGTTGCTTACTTATCGAGACAACGATGATTTATTAGTATTGCGGGTTGCAGACCGTAATATTAATAACTTATTTGTTGGATTCGTTAAGCAAGTAAACAAGTAAGTCATTCTATGCCGGTTATGATTATTCAGGGTGTCCAGTGATGGTGGAAAAAGTAGTTGTGCCAGCGAATTTTATCCCGCTAGACATTGTGGATTTTGATGTGATTTGAGGTACAAATTGGTTGCATTATAATCGTGCCATTATGGATTACTACGGGAAATCGGTTACTTTCCACTGTCTTGGATTATCAGAGGTTACTGTTGTGAGTGAACAAAGTGGAGTGAGGCATGTCGTTATTTCTGTTATAAGAGCAAAGAGATCATTATCGAAAAGCTGCCAAGAATACTTCGCTCACATAGTGCTACATGATGCTACGCTGAGTAGCGTGGAAAATGTAAAAGTTGGTTAGACATTTTCGGTTGTAATTCCGGATGAGTTACCTGGATTGCCACCAGACAGAGATGTGGTGTTCGCTATTGAATTGTCTCCGAGTGCAGATTTTATGTTATAGATTGGTTCCTATATAGTTAAAGGAAATAGAAAATCCAGTCACAGGAATTGGTTGATAAAGGTTTCAGTCAACCTAGTACGTTACCTTGGGAAAACCTCAGCTTTGTTTCTAAGGAAGAAAGACGGGACCTTAAGAATATGTATGGATATTAGGTAATTGAATCGGGTAACGAGTAGGAACCATTATTCAGTGCCGCGCATTGATCATTGTTTGATCAGCTTAGAGGTACCTATGTGATTTCAAGGAAAGAGTTGAAGTCTGATATACTCTTAAGTGGAAATAAAGCATGCTAGTCGTTTCGAGTTGGTGTTGCAATGTTTGAGGGAACATTGGTAGTATGCAAAGTTTGACAAATGTCAATTTTGGACGAATCAAGTGGCATTTTTGGGACATGTGATATTGCACAAGGTATTCAAGTAGATCCTCCAAGAGTGAGAATTGGGAACAACCACGAACCGTGATTGAGATTCGGAGTTTTCTTAACTTAGCAGGCTATCATGGACGGTTAGTGAAAGAATTTTCAGTCATTGCTTTACCATTGACGAGAAAAGAGGTTAAGTTTGAGTGGGATGATAATTGTGAGCAAGATTTTAGCAGCTGAAGTATTACCTCACCCATACACCTGTGTTAGCACTCCCAGATGATAACGGTAATTGTGAGGTCTTCAGTGATGTGTCCTTGAATGGGTTAGGATGTGTGTTGATGCAACATGGTAGGGTGATTACCTATGTTTCACGGCAATTGAAATTTCATGAGATGAATTACCCTAATTATGATTTGGAATTAACAGTTATCATCTTCACTTAGAAGATTTGGAGACATTACCTTTATGGAGAAAAGTGCAAGAGTTTTTACGAGTCAAAAGAGTATCCAATATCTGTTTATTCAGAGGTATCTTAATCTTAGGCAACGAAGGTGGATTGTGTTGCCTAGTGATTACGATTGCACGACCAGGGTGATCGTGCAAATGTTGTGGCCAATACTCTTAGTAGGAAGACCCTAGTGGGAATTAGTGCTTGGTACGATTGCCATGTCCATATTCTTGTGGAATTGAGATCTACTGGAGTAAAGTTGGGAATGGAAGATCGAAAGGAAAACGTACTTGCTAATTTTGAAGTTAGGCCTATTTGGTAGGTCGTACTCGAGACTCAAGCGTTTGACGAAAAAATTCAAGAATTTATTTAATGCAAGGAACAACGAGAAAAAGAAAGATCTCAGGGTTAGAGAATCAGATGGCATGCGTATGCAAGTGAACAGGATGTGTGTACTTAATGATATGGAATTAAAGAAAATAATGTTGGACGAAGCATATTGTTCAACTTACTCAATGCATCCTGGAGGTACTAAAATGTATCTTACCATTCGACCATATAAAAAGGGAAATTGTTGAAATTGTGAATAGGTGTATCAGTCGTCAGCAAGTCAAAGCAGAAAGGAAGAAGTCTTTTTAGATTGATGCAGCTATTTTCCGTTCCACAGTGGAAATGGGAAAATATCACTATGGATTTTGTGTACAAGTTTCCTCGTACACGGAACGGGTGTGATGGCATTTAAGTAATTATTGATCAGCTTACTAAGTCAGCGCAGCTTATCATCCTCAAACAAAGTGTCAGTCAGAATGAACCATTCAGACTTTAGAGGACATGCTAAGATCTTCAATGTTGCAGTTTAGTGACGCTTGGCATAAGCGGTTGGATTTGACGGAATGTGTCTACAACAGTAGCTTTTGTTCGAGCATGGGTATGACACCGTTTGAGGCACTATATGGGAAAACTTGTCGTATACTTTTGTGGTGGTCTAAAGTTGGTGAAAGACATTAGTGGACCCTGAGATAGTAGAGGAGACTACTCAGAATATTCAAGTGATTAAAGCTATTATGAAGGTGGCCCAAGATTGACAGAAGAGCCTTGCCGATAGACATGCCACTGACCGGACGTGTAATGCAGGAGATTGGATGTTTTTGAAATTATCACCTTGGAAAGGTGCGGTTCGGGTCGAAATGGAAGACAAGTTAAATCCTAAGTACATCAGGCCGTCTTTGACTATTGAAGGAATCAGTGAAATACTTTCAATGTTTGAATACCCTCAGGATTGGATAAGGTGTATAATGTGTTTCATGTTTCGATACTTTGACATTACATCTCAGATCATTCACATGTGATACCTCCTCAACCTTTGGAAGTCAATTTGGATTTGATGTTTGATGAGAAGCCAATGCCTATCTTGTATTAGAAAGATGATGTACTGAGAAATAAGATAATGAATTTGGTGAAAGTTTATGGAGGAATATTTCAGTGGAAGAAGCTACTTGGAAGTCGGGGAATCGAATGAGAGAGATGTGTTTCGGGCTGTTTTATGAATATTGATGGATTGTAAAGATTGTGTGAATTTCGAGGACGAAATTCTATAAGGTGGGTAGATTGTCACAGCCCGTCCCTAATTTTAAGAATTTTTAAAGTCTAATAAAGGATTTTACAAAAATGCCCTTTGAGGCACGCACGTCATTCGAGGTTAATCGTCATGTCGTGCCATCTAAGAATTTTTTTTCTTGGCATATCCTTGCAGTACTCGTCGTTACGGGCGCGTGGGCGCAGACGGTTCGTGATTTAAAGTTATATCGAAGAAGTTATTAACGTTTGAAATTTGGGATTTTAAGGAATTATAATTTTAGTAAAATATAGAAATTCTTTTATGAAAATGGACGGCCCAGATTTAATGGAATTTGAAATGGATGGTTGAGATGAAAGAATGAAGGTTTTGTGTGTGTGTGTGCGTGTGTGAAAGAAGAAACCATCGGGGAGGAAGGAAATGGAAGGCAGAAACAGGATTGGGCAAGGCTGCCCAATCTGAAAACAAGAAGATGCAGACGAATCAGAGAAGAGAGAGGAAGATGAGTGGCGAATCAGGGAAGAGAACAGGAGGGAAAGGAGAGAAGAAGAAAATGAGGGAACCAGTCGGGTCAACCCGTCCCTCCCGCGGACCCGCGCGACCCATAAGGATTTCCGGCCAAAATTGGCCATTTTTCAAGCGATTTCTACCCAGTTTTCTGTTGGTATCATCATGGCATCATCCCAGCTTCCATTTCCACCTGAGTTTATTGGTCATTGGTCGTGATTTCACGACAAAAGTTCATGTCGAGCCCGAGGACACCCACGGTGGAATCCGCCAATTCTGAAGCAATTTCTTCCAATTGACGCTACACATACACTTCCCTTGAGGCCTAGAACAATGCCCAATCATTGGTTGAAGCGGCGGAGTTGAATTGAAGTCGAATTGAAGATCACCCAATTCTAGGGTTCTTCACGGTTTTGATGGAATTGGAGCACTTCCAGGCCGAATTGGCCTTGGCCACAGGTATGAAAGTTACTCTACTCATTGAGATCTTCAAATCTGCAAATTTTGGTAATTTTTGGAAATAGTTGAATTTTCCGGCGAGCCGGGGCGGCCAACCGCCACCCGCGGCGGCCCGTGCGGCGGCCCGTGGCCAATGGCCCGCCAATGTCATTCTTAGCATGTGTTTAAGGTTCTAGGTTCAGTTTTGATAATTGATGGACTTAAATTGAGTAATTGAACCTAAGTCGGTTACGATTCGTGGTTAGGTGAAAATGTGAATTGACGATCCGACCGTTGGATCGTCACCAAACTTTGATACGTTGTAATACGTAATATTTGAGGATTATAGGAACTTACGGATCGGGAATCCGATTTACGGATCTTTCGGAATTGGAGTTGTAAGTTCATAAATTAGAACGTTAACCGTCACTTGGTTTAGTTAATTGACGGAGATCCGACCGTTGGATGGTAATGAAATTTTAGGATGTTGTCCTAGAGGTATATTGTGGACCTCTGGAAGTTATGGATTGGAAATCTGAGTTGCAGATCTTCCAGATCGAACTGCGTAGTGACGTGTTTTATATAAGTTATATTCTATCGATATGATTTCTGAGATTGAATTTGATTATGGTTCTAGGCACCGATCATCTTGACGCTTTGATGTGTTGTGCTGGGGAGTTGTAGGGCGAACTCCAGGTGAGTGGGCAGTATTTTCTGTATTTACCTATATACTATTGAATTTCCCAGAAACTGAGTTTTTAATGAAAGTAGATTTTTAAAATGCCATGCATGAATGAGATGCATGATATGAATGAAATGCCATGATAGGAATGAGATGCATGTGATGAATAATATGAATTATATGATTGATATATGATGCATACATGTGCATGGTGCTGTGGAGGCACAGGTAAGTCAGGTGAGTTCATTATTCATTGAATTATTTGACGTTGAAATGTTTAAGCTCATAACCTGCCCTTAGGTGTTAGTGCTTATATTAGTATTCACCACACCGCACGCTCGCCTTGGATCCAAGTAGGTGGATGTCGTACAGACCATGTGAGGGTTCCGACATGCCAGTCGTACAGACCATTAGAGGGGTTCCGACTGGTGGGTGACTTTAGATATGCGCGCTGATGATTGATGAGAGAAGCACTAGAGCGTAATTATACACCTGTCATCGTACAGACTACCTTATGTAGTTCCGAGTGACGTGCAGAGTTAGACCGTACAGGTCACCGAGGTGACTCCGGTTGATTTCTTATTTCACCTGTTACATTGATGCATTTTTCAAACTGACTCTTTTTAAAGTTTTTACATGGCGTACACTCTGGTTTTAAGAAAGATGATGATTTGAGATTTATGAAAAAACTATATGCTATTATGCTATTTTCTGGGAAAGTATACAGGTTTTACAGCGAGGGGTTAGAAATGTTTTAAATGATATGTTTTCGAAAAACTTTGTTTTACTGACCCACTCATTTTGTTTTGCGCCCCTCCAGGTTCAAGTTAGCAGAGCTTTGGTGGCCACGAGGAATCCAACGGTGTTCTGACAGAATTCATAAATGTAGGTTTCACCCTCGGGTGGTATATCATTAGAAATGGTATCTTCAAAGCTTCCGAACTGTGTAAATGGTTACGTCACTCTCACGTGACGGCCAGCATGCCCTCCTTCGGGACGGGGTGTGTCAATATTATTTGCATATATCATAGGTAAATTGCCAAAAGAAATACGAGAATATTTTGTTTATATATTGTAGGTAAACTACAGACTATAGGGCGATATTATTTATATAGGTAAAGTAGGGACGTTTAACTATTATATATAAGGAGAATAATTACACCGAATAATAATGTAGTCATTATTTAAAGTAATGCACTAGATTGTTGTAGAAATTAAAAATAAATAAATAGAAAAAACGTCAGGATGATTAATTAGATTTTATGGCCCTTGATTGAAGCTAATTTTCAAGTGTGGGTTGTGGCAAAAATTGTAAATAATTTGTATTAGTAGGTTACTTATATTCTTATGTGGCAGTTTATTTGACTTTTGGATTTTTGTTGGATGTTTAATTATATGTGGGTTTATGTTTAGAAATCATGATTTTTCAGGACCAATATCTACTGAACCCTTTAACATCGTATTGTCTTTTAGTCTCTATATTGGTATTTGTCGCAAAAAAAATGGGTACCTCCATGAGAAAATTTTGTAGATCGATGAATATTTTAAATTTGGATATTATTAGATACCAGAAATTATAAATCTATTCACGAAAGTCTAAGTAAATGCCACATAAAATATTTGTTAAGACATATTTAGGGAACTGTTGTTAGCACTCCAAAAATCTCATTCTACACTCCGCACAAGTGTATTTTTCTTTTTAATTATAGAAAGTTTGGAGTGCCAAATGAGATTTTTGGAGTGCTAATAACAATTTTCTATATTTATATACATTTTGTTTTAGTTTGGAAGTCGACTTTCTTTTTTTTCTTTCTTTATCAAGTTGGGAGTATCACTGACTGTGACCCTATGCAACTAGTTGTTGATTCGTTTTGAATAATCAACATTATTTCTTACAATGTCTTGGGCGTATGAATAACATAAAGAAAACGGTCATGATACAAGCTAATAGTAGTAATACTAATTAGTAAACAACTTGTGCATGATATTTGCTTATAACCAAGTGGCATGAAAGGACAAATGTGTAGGTTTCTGTCACATCCCAGACCGGCTCCGCCGTAGCACAATATTGTTCGCTTTGGGCCCCCACCATGCCCTCACAGTTTTGTTTCTGGGAACTCAGACGAGAACTTCCTAGTGGGTCACCCATCCTAGGACTGCTCTCGCCCGAACCTGCTTAACTTCGGAGTTCTACTGGAATCCGAAGCCAATGAGTTCCCAAAAGGCCTCGTGTTATAGGGAGGGGAGCATGTACATATAACGCATATCACCCCCTCTCCGTTGGTCTATGTACGATGTTACAATCCACCCCACTTAAGGGGAACCCGGCGTCCTCGCCGACACATCCGTACCGAATGGCAGTGGCTATGATACCATTTTGTCACATTCCAAACCGGCTTCGGCGTAGCACGATATTGTCCACTTTGGGCCCCGACCACACCCTCACGGTTTTGTTTCTGGGAACTCAGACGAGAACTTCCCAGTGGGTCACCCATCCTAGGATTGCTCTCTCCCGAACTCGCTTAACTTCAGAGTTCCAATGGAATCCGAAGCCAGTGAGTTCCCAAAATGCCTCGTGCTATAGGGAGGGGAGTATGTACATATAAGGCACATCACCCCCTCTCCATTGGTCGATGTGTGATGTTACAGTTTCATGCATGACTTGGAATAGTATTAGTAAATGCATGATGTTTGCTTATAACCAAGTGGCATGAAGGGACAAATGTGTATGTTTCATGCATGACTTGGAATAGTATTAGTCGTCGGGAGATTTTGCATCAATTTGTTTTTGTTTTTAATATGTATATATTATGTTCTATTTTAATGGGAATGCTCACCACCCCTAAGTTGTGATAATGCCTTTATTTATCGTTGTTATGTGAGTTTAATTAAACTTTGAGATTGTGTTTATCCACTACATACATTTCGATTTTTTTTTTTTTGAGTCGAGCGATAACATTAGTAAGTTAGATATTAGATTAGTCACCGACAGAATTCGAACCCACGCTATCATACAAGAGCACAACACTTTTTCACCATTGTGGTAAAGGGCCACTTGCCAACAAGTTGATTGGCCTGTGTGACTTTACTAATACTATTCCAAGTCATGCATGAAACATACACTTTTGTCCCTTCATGCCATTTGGTTATAAGCAAACATCATGCACAAGTTGTTTACTAATTAGTACTACTCTTATTCAGCTTGTATCATGACCTTTTTTCTTTTTGTTATTCATACGACCAAGGCATTGTAAGAAATAATGTGGATTATTCAAAATGAATCAACAACTAGTTGCACAATGTCACAGTCAGTAATACTCCCAACTTGATAAAGAAAGAAAAAAAAAGGAAGTCGACTTCCAAACTAAAATAAAATGTATATAAATATAGAAAATTGTTATTAGCACTCCAAAAATCTCATTTGGCACTCCACTCCAAACTTTTTATAATTAGAAAGAAAAATACACTTGTGCAAAGTGTAGAATGAGATTTTTGGAGTGCTAATAACAGTTCCCTACATATATCTTAACAAATATTGTACGTGGCATTAACTTAGACTTTCGCGAATAGACTTATAATTTCTGGTATCTAATAAATATTCAGATTGAAAATATTCATTGATCTACAAAATTTTAATTTTCTCATGGAGATACCCATTTTTTTTTCCACAAATACCAATATAGAGGCTAAAAGACACTACGATATTAAATTCATATGCGGTCGAGATATTTATGGATTTAATCATTAAAATGCATAAGCTCAATTATACATTCAAGTTAGATCAATTCCTGAAGTTTTGGTCAACAATAAAAACTGCTTACCTATGAGTTCGCCTATAGAACGTGCAAAGGCGATATCCCTTTTTACCACAATTCTATGTATTGTGAATTTTTGTCTGCAACTTTTGTGACATATAAAGGCTAAAAGATACTACGATATTAAATCCATATGTGGTTGAAATATTTATCAGTTTAATCATTAAAATGCATAAACTCAATTACACATCCAGGTTAGATCAATTCCTGAAGTTTTGCTCCACAATAAAAACTGCTTAGCTATGAGTTCGCGTTTAAAACGTGCAAAGGTGATATACTTTTTAGCCATAGTTCAATGTAATGTGAATTGTTGTCCGCAATTTTTGTATCCAATAAATATCCACGGTTTCGACAGAAAAAAAAATATCCACGGTTAAAAATATACATTGATCTACCAAAAGTTAATTTCCTGGTTACTTTCCAAGTCTCCCTCCATAGTCAATTGAACTTTTTTTTTGTTTATCCTACCTTGCTTGATCACCAACAGCGTAAGAGAAAATCGAACTTTGTATTGCTTGTTTTCTGAATCTCTTTATTTTGGGTTCTAAATTTAATAGTGTCTCACTTTTCCATTATCATCTATCCAATCTAAAAAATAAAGGGAGTTTTAATGAAAAGTCCGCGGTACTGTTCACTTTAACGAAAAACCACATTTTTACACTAAAAAGTCAAACCTGGTACTATTCATTTTACCCTTTATTTTGTCTTTATCATTAAAACTCAAAGTTTTCAAGCCATTTTCATTAGTTTTCCTAAAAATAAATTGAGTCATTGGTTCAAAACTTTCGTTTGTCTTTATGCCTTTGTCTCCTTTCCAAACTTGCCTTCACAATTTATTAGGATAAGAAACAATATTTTCTACCTGCATTGTGGTTGGTGGGTTATTTCTGTCACCATATGAAAGCTTCCCAGACATGGTGATACAGTTTCCTGGTTAATTTCCAAGTCTCCCTCCACAGTTAATTGAACATTTTTTGTTTATCCTATCTTGCTTGATCGATCACCAATAACGTAAGAGACAATCGAACTTTGTATTGCTTGTTTTTCTGAATCTCTTTATTTTGGGTTGCAAATTTAAGAATGTCTCACTTTTTTGTTATCATCCATCTAACCAAAAACATAAATATAGTCAAGTCAATGGTCTCTTTTTATTTATTTTTAATCTTTCCTCCCACTTCTATTCTTTTATTATTTAATAAAATTTGGAAATTGGGGATTCACTGGGACTATTGTTTTATCAGAAATTAACTCTTTCTAATTACTCTGAGCAGGAAGAAAGTAGTATATTTTATAATTGATGGTTAATCCAGATGTCTCAATTCTTTTTTACCGTCTTGTGCTGGTTTAGAGAGTAAAACTACTACTGTAATTTTTAGACCATATATATACCATATATGTAGTGTAGTTCGATTAGCATAATCCATTATATATCATCTTTCCAACCAAAAAAATAAATTGAGTCAAGTCAATAGTCTCTTTTTATTGATTTTTAATTCTTCATTTGGCAATATGATTATTGAAGTTGATCCGTAATTCAAAACCAAGAACGTGCTTACAATTTTATATTACGTTGTCATGAAGCACACCATACGTGAATTTGACTTTGGATGATTTAGAATCTGTTATTGTTAATCTTTTTTAATATTTTAATCAATTTTTCTCACATTTTCAAAGTTACATTGTCTGGTTTGCTGGTAGTGGGGGAGCTTTTTGACTGGGGCGGCCTAGGAACAGTTTTCAGTGTGCTCTACGACATCTTCAAGGAGGTGAAGGCAAAGACGTCCATGTTCAAACCTGTCTTGGATGCGGAATTCTATTTTGATTTCATTTAGTTTGATCATGATGACTAGTGGTTGGTCTATGAATTATTTTTTAGGAGCTAATGAGCAGTGGTGGAGCCAGGAATCTTACCACAAGGGGTCGTAGTGTAAAAGTCCAAAAAAAAATTTAGAATGGAAATGTTAAAGTTAATGCTTTACTTAAACTGATTCTGTGTAAAAAGGCTGATTGTTGCTTTTATCAGTCGACCCATTCTATTTATCAGTCAACCCATTCTATTTATCAATCGACACAATTACTTCAGTCGGCTTATGTATTGAGCCATATATATCAGAAATATCTGAATGAAAAGATAAGATCTCTATTTTAAGAAAAAGCATCAGCCCTCTGTTTCCAAAGCTCTCTGCACTCTGTTTCTTTGATTTTCAATCTTTATCATTTTATTCAAGTTTTATTAATGATGAAAGATTGTCTAAATACCAACAGGAAAAACATGTTGAAAATGAAGTCATAGTACTTTCATTCATAATTCATAACGGAAACAATATTACAAACTATAATTGTCCACGACGAGGTTTCATATTTTGAAAACGAAGCATTATAGCTTCATTTTCAATACAAGCAAAAATATCTCTCTCAATATAAACAAGCAAGCTATCACTCAACCATTGATCTCCCATTTTGTTCCTAAGTGGACCCTTAACAATATTCATGACAGAAAATGTTATTTCCACTGAAGCAGTTGCAACTGGTAAAACTAAAGACAATGTAATGAGCAAATATACATAATTGAATACTTGATGCATCCTTGTCTCCACCATTTTTTTTGCAAGATCACCAATCCCTTCCAATTGAGAGAAATCGCTATTGGAACGCACATAATGAATATAAATCTTAAGTTGATCTTCAAGTGCCAAACGATCCTCATCCGAAAAGTCTTGAGGATAAAATTGAGCAAGACGAAGTAACTTTGGTTTATCAAAAGCTACAAATGAATCTTTCGGACTCAAACATGCCAAACAAATAAGCAACTCGGTATTTACCTCATTAAAGCGATCCTCTAACTCCGTAATTTGCTCATCAATGACATAAATAAAGAGCTTCAAGATTACCCAAAACACCATCTAACTGACTTTGTCTTTAACTTGGAGTTCTTGAACTACCAACAGTATTTGAACTATCAACATTATTCGAACTACCCGAACCCGATGATGACTTTCTCTTAAAAAACCGTTCCATAATAATTCTACATATACAAAATATTCAAAATAAATATTCACAATATAAACAAACCATCAACATAATCAAAATAAATATGAATTGGATTTCAATTAAATTAAATATCTCATCTTGCATTCTACATATACAAAATAATGAAAATAAAAACTCACAATATAAACAAACCATCAATATAATCAAAATAAATATGAATTGAATTTCAATTAAATTAAATATATTCTACATATACAAAATATTCAAAATAAATACTCACAATATAAACAAACCATCAACATAATCAAAATAAGTATGAATTGGATTTCAATTAAATTAAATATCTCATCTTGCATTCTACATATACAAAATAATGAAAATAAAAACTCACAATATAAACAAACCATCAATATAATCAAAATAAATATGAATTGAATTTCAATTAAATTAAATATATTCTACATATACAAAATATTCAAAATAAATACTCACAATATAAACAAACCACCAATATAATCAAAATAAATATGAATTAGGTTTCAATTAAATTATATATATCATACATAGGGTTTAGAACTTACTTGAATTGTGAAATTTCACAATAACAATGAGCAAATACAAAGAGCAAAGCTAGTGGCACCACCACCACAGTGACGACGACGGCAGCACAAAGGCACCTTAATGGCGGCAGCAAGGGAGGAGATGGAGTTGAGGGTTTGGGGGGGATTGAGTTTGGAACTTAGGGTTGGAGGAGGAGAAAACAAAAGAAATTTGGGGGGTTTTGGAATGAATGGCTTCGGATCTGTGTGAAATAGGGCTGAAAAGGACACGCTGGGCATTTTTTTTTTTGTTCAGACCTGGCCCAAAACGACGTCGTTTTGGCCAGGTTATTTTAAAAAAAAAACAGGCGCGCGCGCCTTCGTCTTCAACCAGCCTAGCCGAGTTCTTTCAGACCTTTCGTCGAACACTTGGTGTGCAGCCAAGGGGTCGCACCAGCAACTCCAAGGGGTCGCACCAGCAACTCCAAGGGGTCGCACCAGCAACTCCAAGGGGTCGCACCAGCAACTCCAAGGGGTCGCACCAGCAGCTCCAAGGGGTCTCTAAGGTTGTTTCCATGGCTTCCAAGGGGTCGTGCGACCCCATTGATCCCACTGTGGATCCGCCACTGCTAATGAGTAAAAGTAGTACTCAGCTTTCTTTTAGAGCACATATATTAGCTAAAATTCTCTCATGCACATGTTTTTTCACGAATGAATTGTTGAAATCTAAGACAAACCTCATTTTTGACCTGCTTTGAGGATTGCAAGACGACAAAAATGTATAGGCTCAAGTGCACAATACGGGCTAAAAGTTTTGTGGTTCGAAGACTTTTGGATCTAGTTAGATCATATCTTCAAGAGAAACTTTAATTTTTTTTTTAAACTAGCGAGTGAACAGTATAAAAATATTATTTTAGCTACTCAACTTAATTTTTCATCTCCAACAACATTCTATTTTAACAAATTTTAAATATTTTATTATTAAAAATTCAAATTCAACCCACTCATTTTGTAAAACAATATTCCCTCTCCATACCCTCCAATGTTATTTTTTTTTTACATTTAGCAAGTGAATAGCTGCACTTTAAATTTAAAGAGTGATCGTTCATTTTGTTATAATAGAGACTTTTTTACAACATCTCTTTGAGATGAATTTTTTGAGTTTTCCTCTTTAAAACAGAGTGTTTAGAGTTGATTGTTTTACAACAAAAAAATACGAAATTCCAATTTTCCTGTTAATGTGGTGGTACAAAAAATATAGAAAATAAATTTAAAAGGGTAGATCAGTAAAATTGCCTACATGGTAGTAGTTAAAGTTACTTTTTGGGTAAAAACTTCCTCTTGTTACTTTCACTAGTTCTTTCTAGGAAAAGAAGCACCACCGAAGTGGTTGTTGAGTTGGAAGCACGTCGTGCCCGGAGAAATGAAATGCAATTGAAAGGTTCCAACTTGCGATGGATTGCGAGTGAACTCAACACTTTTCAGAAAGGGATGGAAAATGGGTTTGTGGTAGGCGGATTCCTTGTCCCCAAAGAAGGAAAAAGAAGAAATGCCCCCATGCACACCAACTGTTTGCGTTGCAGTCCGGAAAATTTTAAATTATTTCAAATATTATTTTATCTTATTTATTTATCGGAAGCCATGTGTGTGGAGCCAAAAATAATCACAAGGCAACACGTGGATTTTTGGGTGAAGAGGACAAAATTGCCCTCGAGACACACCGGGTTTCCTACACGCAAGCAGTGGAGAATCGTCCATCAACCGAGTCAAAAGTGCCCAAAATAGGTAATAAGTTCAAAGTTATCTCATCTCCATATCCTCTACAAGGGAATCATTACATAACCTCCCAAAACCTCCCAAAACATTTCTTTTATTATGATAATTAGCCAATTAATATATTTATACCTAATTAATATATTAATTGCTAATTGAATCACCAAATAACACCCCAAAACACACTTAAAGGCCGGCCACACCCCATTCCCTATATATATGACCCTCTTTCTTCTAAAAAGCTAAGTCCATACTCTTGCAAAACTCCCAAAAACTCTCCAAATACTTTTCTCTCTAAATTCTAACTTTGGCATCAGAGGTTCTTCGGCCAAAGCCCCCCCATTCATCGTGGGCGCGTCAGGCTCTTGGCCTTGACCTAAGGTGTTAATTGTTTTGTAGGTGCAATTTTGTCCAAGAGGAAGAAGGCGGAAATTTGCATCCACAAATTGGTGCTTTCATTGAGAGTTGAAATCCATACTCGTATAAGACTCTCGCATAAAAAAGTTTTTTCTCTATTTTCTAGTCCATTTGAATATTTTTCATACGTTCTTATTATTAGAATTTTTTATTTGCAAAAGTTCTTTGATAAAACGTATAAGAAAAATATAATGGCTAGAAATTTAGAAAATTCCATAAGTGAAATATCCAATACTCAAGAAATATCCAATACTCAAGAAATTTAGAAAATTCCATAAGTGAACATTCCATAAGACGAACCTCTCCACCAGCGTCCCGGCAAACAGCCCCTTAACCAGCCACGTTCCAAGCGTTCTGGCAGTTTACGCTCCCGCTTGGGTCCTTGGGATAACGTATACTCTCGTCTTAGCGCGCGGAAGAGCGTGCATTCCCAATCAAGCCCACGGACGAGCATACGTTCACGGTTGAGGTCACACTCCGATTATCAACATGGACAACCTTCCAGGCGAAATGTTCATTCACAACTAGGCTCGCAAGGAGCATTCTTCACCTCACATCGGAGTAGGCAGCACGGCAGACGGAGAGAAGCAGTCACTCAATCCAACTCAAGTTCAACCGGCAGCCTGCGAACGGCCCGTTCGCCTGCCAGGTACATCCCACATGCGCCTCAGCCGTGACATGGACGAGTCGAGCATAGGGAAGAGCGGCCTAGACCCATAGGTCACGATTGGAGGCAGCCGAAAGTTCCACTGCCCCAGCAGAGGCAAATTCAAGAAAAAGTTGAGAGACTCATAACCGAACGATTGCACAATTTCCAACATAACGAGGCTGCTGACGATGCACTTCAACGAGACATGACCAACATAAGCATGTCACCATTCACGAATGAGATCAAGCGGACAGATCCACCTCGTGGGTTCACTATGCCTCACTTCATTCCGTACAAGGGAGACGAAGATCCAGATTGACATCTCAAGCACTACCGCAGTACCATGATCCTCTACAGGAACAACGGTGCGCTTATGTGCAAAATGTTTGCCACAACTCTACAAGGCGAGACACAAGACTAGTTTCACACTCTGCCGCCGCAGTCGATCCGGAGTTTTAACGAACTTTCCTTTGTTTTCACTAAGGAATATTCGTCTAACCGTTCAATCAAAAGGATATCCGACCATCTCTTCAGCATCGTAAAAGACCATGGGGAGACAATTCGCGACTATGTTAAGAGATTCAAAGCGGAGAAGGCCAAGATTGTTGGATGCAACGAAGACATAGCAACGACAGCATTCAGAAATGGACTTCCCACTGAACATCATTTATTCCGAAAACTGATCATGGGAGAAGAACTGACCCTAACAGCTTCGTATACTTTAGCAGAAAAACATGCACTATGGGACGAGGCCAAATAGTCTAACAAAAACGAGTCAGAAAAGAAGAACATGGAACGTTCCCTAACCAGAGAAGACTCAGCGCCTGAAACATTCACCAAATTCACAGTTCCAATTAGCCAAATTCTTCGCAAGCTCAAGCACGAACCTTGGTTCGAACTGCCGCCACCCATGAAAGGCGATCTTACCAGACTGGATCATACAAAGTATTGCGCATTCCATCAAGGACCAGGCCATGCTACCAACGGCTGCTTGAAGTGGAAGGAGTATCTTGAAAAGCTGACAAATGAGGGCCGATGCGACGAGTATCTTGACAAGTCAACGAAACGGCCTACACAAGCAGGGGAAGTCTCCATCACCCCCTAAACCTCGTTTGGGTTTTTTCCAAATAAGTTTGAAGTCTCAAGCAACTCGACGAACAAGGCTTCACAAGCCGAAGATTATCTAGTTTGTTATGCAGTTTCTGCCTTCCAGCACAGTTGATTTATTTCTTTATTCTCAATGAAGATTCAAGAAGTTATTCACAAGCATGGCTCAACTTCTGTCCACAACGACTACTAAAAACCCATACAGGTTCGCTCTCCAGTGCGAGAGGATTGAAGGAAAAATTTTGTCCTAGCTAAGAACTTGTATGAACATTTGAATACATATGCTAACAATTAACTCTTTAAAGTAGGCATGCATCCAAAAACAATTCATGAAACCCATGACTTTCAAAGCCTAGTATATGGTGAACCAAAAGACTCTTTAAAGACATTAAAGAGAATTAAGAATTTAGAGATTCTTTACCCTTGAAGCTCATCCTTGATTACACAAGGGATTCACCCAAGTGGAGGGCCTTCAAGTCACCTCCTTGCTCCTTGGATCTTCCTTGTGATTTTCCTCCTTTTAGTGCTCCTTTGCTTCTTTGAGGATTTGAGGATTAGTTCTCCAAAACACCAAAAGTTTGATGTCTCTATGTCTCTTCACCAAGGATGTAATTTGTGAGAATGAAAATGGATCACTTAGGGAAGTAAATTTGCTAGATAACTATCCCCAAGTAGCTTAGAAAACCCTAATTGAAAACAAAGCTATAAAGATGAATTTATACTTCATTTCTTAGGTGAGTGGCAAACTTGCAATTAAGCAAACTTGCATACCCTCACCCTAAATGGTTGGCCTATATGGTTATTGGGCTTATTGCCCATTTTGTTTTAGTTGTCATACAACTTAAACATAATGGGCCTTGTGGACCAAAACACTTTTGGGCCCCGAAGCCCTAAAACCAACTTAAAAGCCCAATACGAACATTTCGTATAATTAATTAACTAATTAATTAATCTTGACCATTCTTCAATTAAACCATTTAATTGCTTATCCATTTCATTTAATTGCTTCACATATATCCTTATTTGGTGTGCGATCCATTAGGTTCCAATTAGCGAGGCAGCGGGCGATGTTACTCTTAACTATCGATTGTGAATTGAAACCACATTTCAATTCTCCCTTTTTGATGATTAGTGTTTGCTAATCAATAGGGCTTCCACAAACCATGAGTGACACCTAGCAGTATGTCATGGTTACCCAAGCTAAGTAGAATTGGTTGGAGAACCTATCCAGTTACAATTACAATGCAATACGGTCCTTCTCTAATACAATACTCTTAACCACATTGTTTTAAGTGATAGTTTGTTTCATGTCTACTATCCAATGTGATACTTTCTTATATGATTCCCTTGAATATGATTTGGAACATCTTCCTTAGTCATATTCATTTGCTTTGGCCAAAGACTTTAGAATCATATTTTAGAGTATACTCCTTCCACCATGGAAGGTTAGAGATCCCTTGTTGTGCATTCATATGCCTACATGACTAGATCACATGACCCCAACAATGCCGTGGACAATCCGAGGGAATGCCTTTGTCATGATCAAAGATCAAGGACCTAACCATTAGACATCTATGATGCCTCAGGTCTAAGGACTACTTTGCATATTGTAACCTTAGAGTTCGTACATGACATGTATGTTTGAACTCTCATTAATCGCAGTTCAGTGTACTCGATTACTCTTTCGAGCACCTATGTGTTTGTCTTAGTGTCCAACACCAAATGACTTGAGACTAGTTCATACTCACGTTTGAGTCAACATAACACATACTAACCTTAGCGGATTGTCAATGCCCAATTGGCAATCCTATGGCTATGAACGTTTTAGGAATGAACATAAGAGAAAGGTCTCCTTAATCTAACTCATTAGATCACTTATCTCTTATGTCAAATACATCCCTTGGATTCTCTTATTGATTAAACACATGATTCAATAAATAGTGATTAACAATAAGTATTGCCCTTCCGTTAAACATATAAAAGTTTAACATATTAAGTATTCCAAAAAGCTATTACATCAAATGAGTGGCTTTGTGGGCATACTTCCAACAATCTCCCACTTGCACTCAAAGCCATCCTCCCATGTATCTAATACTCATCTTATCCATATGACGATCAAGCTGGATTTGAGTCATTGGCTTTGTCAGTGGATCTGCTACATTATCGGCTGAAGCAACTTTGAGGATGTTGACTTTCCCCTCGGCAGCATATCATCTTATGATATTAAAGCGCCTATCAAAATGCTTGTTCTTTTGATGAGCCCTGGGTTCCTTGGCTTGAGCTATCGCCCCACTATTATCACAGTACAAAGTTACTGGTGATGTGATGGTTGGAACCACTCCAAGTTCAGTAATGAACTTTTTCATCCAGAACGCTTCTTTGCCGGCTTCAGCTGTAGCGACATATTCAGCCTCTGTCGTGGAATCAGCAATTACACTTTGTTTCTTGCTTTTCCAACTGACAGCCCCACCATTCAGAGTGAATACATATCCGGAGTTGGAACTTCTATCATCGACGTCAGATTGGAAATCTGCGTCTGTATAAGCTTCCACTCGCAACTCTGATGCTCCTCCATAAACGAGGAACATGTCCTTAGTTCTTCTTAAGTACTTAAGGACCATCTTGACAGCTGCCCAGTGTTCTGATCCTGGGTTAGATTGATATCGACTAGTAATGCTCACAGCATACGCGATATCAGGCCTTGTGCATATCATGGCATACATGAGACTCCCTATGGCGGAAGCATAAGGAATTTCATTCATTTAGCCGTATCTCTTCAGGAGTCTTAGGTCCCATGGACTTAGAAAGGTGAATTCCATGTCTCACAGGAAGAAAACCTTTCTTAGATTGTTCCATCTGGAACCTACTTAGCACCTTATCAATGTACATCGATTGGGATAATCCAATTAATTTTCTGGATCTATCACGATAGAGCTTTATCCCAAGTACATAAGATGCATCTCCTAAATCTTTCATGTGGAAGGTTTTAGACAACCACACTTTTACAGAAGAAAGTACTGCAGTGTCATTCCCGAATAGTAATATGTCATCTACATATAACACTAGGAATACTACTGCATCCCCAACGACTTTTTGATAAACACAATTGTCGTCTTCGTTTTGAGTAAAACCAAACGTTTTGATTTCAGTATCGAAACGAATGTTCCAGCTCCTGGAGGCTTGCTTAAGTCCATAAATGGACCTTTGAAGCTTGCATGCCTTAGTCTCTTTAGACTCGGACACGAAACCTTCGGGTTGAGTCATATAGAGCTCTTCCTGTAGGTAGCCGTTCAGAAAGGCCGTCTTCACGTCCATTTGCCATCTCTTTGAATCAATGTCGGACATTGCTTCAGTGTAGTCCCTAGGGTCCTCCTTTGTTTCATTGTCACCTAGAAGGTACAATTCATCAAAGTCATTATTTAAGCCAAACCTCATAGGTGGCTTACTAACCCGTTCAGATCTACGTGGAGCTAGGGGTTCAGGAACAGGGTTGTCAATATGTCGAGTGCTTGTTTGTGGTTCATTATTAATCTCATTAATTTCCATCTCTTTGCTTCTAGTTCCTTTGAGAACAAATTGTTCCTCTAGAAACATAGCAGTTCTGGCGACAAAGACTTTCTGGTCGTCAGGATGGTAGAACTCATATCCCATAGTTTCTCTAGGATATCCCACAAAATAGCATCTTACTGATCTTGCTTCAAGCTTAGTAGCCTCAAGCTTCTTGACATATGCTTCACAACCCCAAATCTTAATATGATTAAGACTTGGCTTTCTTCCATGCCATATCTCATAGGGCGTTTGTGAAACTGATTTGGAAGTTACTCTATTAAGCAAGTAAGCTGCTGTATATAGAGCATATCCCCAAAATGTTACTGGTAGATCAGTGGAACTCATCATAGAACGAACCATGTTCATCAAGGTTCGATTTCTCCTTTCAGAAACTCCATTAAGTTGTGGAGTTCCCGGTGGAGTCCACTGTGATATTATTCCACACTCTTTGAGATAATCTAGGAACTCATTACTCAGATATTCACCCCCTCGATCTGATCTTAGGATTTTTATCTGTTTCCCAGTTTGCTTCTCAACTTCATTCTTGAATTCTTTGAACCTTTCAAAGGATTCTGACTTGTACTTCATAAGATATACATAGCCAAACCGAGAGTGATCGTCGGTGAATGTGATATAGTATGAGAAGCCTTCTCTCAACGTAGTAGACATAGGTCCACATACGTCAGTGTGGATTAACCCTAGAATTTCAGTGGCACGCTCTCCTTTTCCAGTAAATGGAGATTTGGTCATCTTCCCTTTCAAGCAACTTTCACAAGTACCCATCCGGTCATTACCTAATGGGCGGAAATATCTGTCTTTCGACATCTTGCGAGTCTTATCAAGGTTCACATGTCCAAGTTTAAGATGCCACATCTTTTCTTGGTTAACTTCTTCTCTAGCCATTTTGGGTTTTGAGGTATTCCCGCTTTCAATACAGTGCATCCCACTATTCGTCTCTAGGTGAAAAAGTCCCTCTATCATATTACCATGAGAGATAATACGACCGTTCAAGTATAAAGTGCAACTCATTTTGTCAAACAACACTGAGTGCCCATCTCGTAAAAGCTTAGAGATGGAAATCAAATTCTTTATACATGAAGGAAAATATAAACAATTTTTTTAAGTTCCAGGACTTCCCCAGAGGGTAGGTTAAGCATATAGGTGCCTATTGCTTTTGCAGAGATTTTAGTGCCGTTCCCAACTCGCACAACCATCTCCTCATTGCGCAGTGATCTGCTCCCTGTTAGTCCATGCAACGTATTACAGATATGTTGACTAGCGCCTGAATCAAATATCCAGGAATTGGAGCTCACTGTAAAAGCACTCTCTATGACAGAAATAGTCTCTTCAAAAGTCCGTGTCATAAGGCTCGCAATGCGCACCCTGTATTTCTTCTTCCAACGTTCATCCTTTCCACAATGAAAGCATGTTCCTTTGGATTTCTTTGCCTTCTTCTTACGCAACCTTTTCCTTATCATTGCATTCTCACTCCCACTGTCCTTTTTGAAACCTTTTTCAAATTTACAGCACATGTCAATCATCTCTTTCAAAGAATGATCGAATCTATTCACTTTATAGTTTACGATAAACTTAGTGAAATCATCCGAGAGAGATGCAAGGAAAAAGTCTTGGGCCATTTTCCCATCGATGGAAGTTCCTAAACTTTGAAGATCTTGAAAGATCCTTTCCATCTTTTGTCCATGTTTATGGACCGATGTCCCGTTTGCCATTTTGGCATTCATTAGACTACAAATATTTGAGAATCGTACATTACTAGTCTCAATGTCATGCATCTTATGCAAACTTTCAACCATGGCACAAGAAGTGTCCATGTGCTTATGTAGCTTCATAAGCTCCTCACTAAGTGAAGTGAGGATTAAGCATTTGGCTTGTAAGTCATCCTCATAGTGTCTAACATAATTTTGACACTCCTCCTTTGAAGCTAGTTTCGTAGGAGGTACATGAGGAGGGGATTGCTTAAGTACATACAATATGTCTTTCACCTTTGAGACATTCTCAATGTGGCGATACCAAGCAAGGAAACGTTGGCCCTTTAGGCCCTTTTTGTCAAGTATAATGGTGGGTATAATTTTAGGCATGTCGTTCACTACATAACATAACATAAATCGAATTAGCATTGTTGTTTAAAACTATTTTGATTGGGTCTTTTAATCAAATAGTATCACCCACCATTTTTGGCAAATTCCACATCCCTCAATAGAATTCGAGAGTTATATTGAACTCTTAGTGGGTTATGGGAGACTCACCATTACCAAGCCCACCTCACGATGATACGATGTTGGCTAGCAAAAATAATGATGAGAGAATAACGCATTATTCATTTACAACCTTTTGTAATTACCCATCTCGTTTGGCCTCTAGAGAATGTTGCCTCACGATGATACGATGTTGGCACCATTGCACTTAGTTTAAGTTATTCCCACCATGCTTAGTTCGTGAAGGGGTTCAAGAATAGCCTCACGATGATACGATGTTGGCTATCCTCGTTGCCTACACTCACCTCATCATATGTATATGGATTCCTCCTGGATATAAGCACATGCTTTGTACTCCCCCATGATAGGGTGAAGCCGGTGCATGAGTCACAAACGCTTGGAACCCACCACGGTGGAAGGCCTACGAAGAGATATTCTAAACATCTCTCGCTTATCAACTTAAATATTTGTTTGAGGGAATAGCGTTGGGCTACATCAAAACATTTTAATCACATTAAAAGAACTTGGGCCTATCACAACCATTGGTCCAAGTTTATATGAATTAGTAGTATATAATACTCCCACTGTTTCGTTGAAACAAGCGAGACTATATGGAACTACTAACGAATGCTTTGCATCCTCATATGGACTATATAGTCATATTAGGTTTTAGGATGATTATGAACCGTTTGATTTGATCCAACACGAGCCTTGTGTTGGACCTTGGGTCTAAGGTATGTAGTTGTTGATTTTAGTTACGCGTTTAATCCAATTAAACCGTTATTTCCTATTGGGCGTTGGACCCAACTATTCCATTTTGCATACATTTAAACAAAAGGAATACATGAAATAATAATAAGGGCTTATGCCCTTTTACAACATAAATGATGGACTTATGTCCATTTACAACAATCTTGAACTAATCAAATTACATTCAAATCTACACTACCAAGCCCAAACATTCATAATGTAAAGCGGCCAATCACATAGCTCAATTATCGAGGCATTTGGTTCATAATCACCCTTCTCTTAATCAAACACATTTAATTAAGAAAACAACTTTAAAACAATTGGTTTTCGGATCCATAGAATTGATTTAAATGAAACTAAATAAAATGAAAATCCAATTCTCATTTAAAGAGACAAACCATTTTGTTCTCATCTAATTTGGGCCATTTTCTAAAAACAAAAACTTTTGGGGTCACTTTGTAAAAACACAAGAGTCCACAACTTCATGTAATTACAACTTAGAACCCAAACATTTTTAATAATGTCAAAAACATCATTAAAGGAGCAAAACAATTTGTCCTTTAAAGTTTTTGGACCTTAACGTAAAAACGTAAACTTTTGGGCCAAAATGCAAATACACAAAAGTATCAAAACTTTATGTAAGTGCACAAAACACCCAAAAATACCCTATTTAATAGGGTGGCCAGCCATAAGTGGTTTTTATTGGTAAAATTCAAATTTTATACAAAGTTTTGTAAGTGGGTTATGTTAGGTGAGGTAAAGATGAAATAAAATTTTGTAAGAAATGATTTATGTCATTCTTTAAAACAAAGTTTGTCTCCCATTAAAATTACTTAATCATTAACCATCACCCACTAAAATTAAATTAAAACTTTATGTAAAAACATAAAACTTTTTGAATCAAAACTTCAAAACTTTTTGTTCTTGGCAAGAACTCCAAGAACATTGAAGAACACTTATGAAAACTCAAAATACATGGCACCAAATTTTAGTTCCAATATTCATGCTTAAATGAAATACATCTACAACATTTGAGATGCAAAATTTTCTAGCAAAATTTATATTCAAAGCAAGAACAAAGCTTGTAACATTTACAACATTTAAATCATAAAACATGAAAATCACAAAACCCAAAAGGATCCACCATACACTAGACCTAGGCTCTGATACCACTTGAAGGAAAAATTTTGTCCTAGCTAAGAACTTGTATGAACATTTGAATACATATGCTAACAATTAACTCTTTAAAGTAGGCATGCATCCAAAAACAATTCATGAAACCCATGACTTTCAAAGCCTAGTATATGGTGAACCAAAAGACTCTTTAAAGACATTAAAGAGAATTAAGAATTTAGAGATTCTTTACCCTTGAAGCTCATCCTTGATTACACAAGGGATTCACCCAAGTGGAGGGCCTTCAAGTCACCTCCTTGCTCCTTGGATCTTCCTTGTGATTTTCCTCCTTTTAGTGCTCCTTTGCTTCTTTGAGGATTTGAGGATTAGTTCTCCAAAACACCAAAAGTTTGATGTCTCTATGTCTCTTCACCAAGGATGTAATTTGTGAGAATGAAAATGGATCACTTAGGGAAGTAAATTTGCTAGATAACTATCCCCAAGTAGCTTAGAAAACCCTAATTGAAAACAAAGCTATAAAGATGAATTTATACTTCATTTCTTAGGTGAGTGGCAAACTTGCAATTAAGCAAACTTGCATACCCTCACCCTAAATGGTTGGCCTATATGGTTATTGGGCTTATTGCCCATTTTGTTTTAGTTGTCATACAACTTAAACATAATGGGCCTTGTGGACCAAAACACTTTTGGGCCCCGAAGCCCTAAAACCAACTTAAAAGCCCAATACGAACATTTCGTATAATTAATTAACTAATTAATTAATCTTGACCATTCTTCAATTAAACCATTTAATTGCTTATCCATTTCATTTAATTGCTTCACATATATCCTTATTTGGTGTGCGATCCATTAGGTTCCAATTAGCGAGGCAGCGGGCGATGTTACTCTTAACTATCGATTGTGAATTGAAACCACATTTCAATTCTCCCTTTTTGATGATTAGTGTTTGCTAATCAATAGGGCTTCCACAAACCATGAGTGACACCTAGCAGTATGTCATGGTTACCCAAGCTAAGTAGAATTGGTTGGAGAACCTATCCAGTTACAATTACAATGCAATACGGTCCTTCTCTAATACAATACTCTTAACCACATTGTTTTAAGTGATAGTTTGTTTCATGTCTACTATCCAATGTGATACTTTCTTATATGATTCCCTTGAATATGATTTGGAACATCTTCCTTAGTCATATTCATTTGCTTTGGCCAAAGACTTTAGAATCATATTTTAGAGTATACTCCTTCCACCATGGAAGGTTAGAGATCCCTTGTTGTGCATTCATATGCCTACATGACTAGATCACATGACCCCAACAATGTCGTGGACAATCCGAGGGAATGCCTTTGTCATGATCAAAGATCAAGGACCTAACCATTAGACATCTATGATGCCTCAGGTCTAAGGACTACTTTGCATATTGTAACCTTAGAGTTCGTACATGACATGTATGTTTGAACTCTCATTAATCGCAGTTCAGTGTACTCGATTAATCTTTCGAGCACCTATGTGTTTGTCTTAGTGTCCAACACCAAATGACTTGAGACTAGTTCATACTCACGTTTGAGTCAACATAACACATACTAACCTTAGCGGATTGTCAATGCCCAATTGGCAATCCTATGGCTATGAACGTTTTAGGAATGAACATAAGAGAAAGGTCTCCTTAATCTAACTCATTAGATCACTTATCTCTTATGTCAAATACATCCCTTGGATTCTCTTATTGATTAAACACATGATTCAATAAATAGTGATTAACAATAAGTATTGCCCTTCCGTTAAACATATAAAAGTTTAACATATTAAGTATTCCAAAAAGCTATTACATCAAATGAGTGGCTTTGTGGGCATACTTCCAACAAGGATAAACTAATTGCTCTCTAGTGCGAGAGGGTAAACCAATTCCCCGACATCCAAAAGGGTCTGCTCTCCAGCACGAGAGGATAAACTAATTGCTCTCTAGTGCGAGAGGGTGCGATAGGGTAAACTAATTCCCCGACACCCAAAAAGGTCTGCTCTCCAGCGCAAGAGGATAAACTAATTGCTCTCCAGTGCGAGAGGGTAAACCAATTCCCCGACACCCATATGGGTTTGCTCTCCAGTGTGAGTGGATAAACTAATTGCTCTCTAGTGCGAGAGGGTAAACTAATTGCTCTCCAGTGCGAGAGGGTAAACTAATTGCTCTCTAGTGCGAGATGGTAAACTAATTGCTCTCTAGCGCGAGATGGTAAACTAATTGCTCTCTAGCGCGATAGGGTAAACTAATTGCTCTCCAGTGCGAGAGGGTAAACTAATTCCCTGACACCCATTTGGGTAAGCTCTCCAGTGCGAGAAGGCCACATAGCTTAAAAGATCGAATGCTTGAAGATCAACTAGGCATCAAATGGTCAGGGGCAGCATCCACTTTTGCACTTAACAGTTCACTCATCCGACACTTTATCTTCAGCAGCTCCGATCTTGGCAGCTTTATCCTTGACTACTCTATCTACGGCAACTGAGAAATCAAACTCAAGCAGTTTCCTCATTTTTGGCAAGCAGCCCAAACATGGCAGCCTAAACCGTTGCCCATGCCACGCCACTTCCTCGGCCCATGTCGAGCTAATCCTTGTCTTCAATCAAGCCGAGCAGCACAAGTAATGGCCCCTGCCACACCACCTCCTTGGCCCATAACAATCCGATTCTTGGCCCCTGCCAGCCGACGTGTCGCACCACCCCGACGGCTGCCCCGTGATAGCACCTCCCAAGAAGAAGACAAGAAAAAATTAAATTTTTCTTACGTCGGTGCGGCACGGAGAAGACGAAGAAATCAACGAAAGACGATCATTTGCACGGGCAAGATGTAGAAGGTTGCTAGAGGAGGGGGAACAAATATCCTCTAAGCTTTCTCTCTCTTGTAGGGTAGAATAAATCGCTCTCCAAAGTTGATTTAATAACCCACTTAAGGTTGACTTAAATAGGCTTTGAAAGAAATTTATTTCCCTTTCCTATAAGGACTTAGTTTCCTATTAAAGAGAGAATCTACATCAAAATAGGAAGCAGTCCTACGTTTCCTAAAGCAAGAAGATCTCTACACCTGATGCCCTTTCCTACGAGCAGCCCATCATGTGTGGGGGCATTTGTGGAGCAAAAAACAATCACAAGGCGACACGTGGATTTTTGGGTGAAGAGGACAAAATTGCCCTCAAGACACACCGGGTTTCCTACACGCGAGCAGTGGAGAATCATCCATCAACCGAGTCAAGAGTGCCCAAAATAGGTAATAAGTTCAAATTTATCTCATCTTCATATCCTCTACAAGGAAATCATTATATAACCCTCCCAAAACCTCCCAAAACATTTATTTTATTATGATAATTAGCCAATTAATATGTTTATGCCTAATTAATATAATAATTGCTAATTGAATCACCAAATAACACCCCAAAACACACTTAAAGGCCGGCCACACCCCATTCCCTATATATATGACCCTATTTCTTCTAAAAAGCTAAGTCCATGCTCTTGCAAAACTCCTAAAAACTCTCCAAATACTTTTATCTCTAAATTCTAACTTTGGCATCGGAGGTTCTTCGGCCAAAGCTCCCCATTCATCGTGGGCGCGCGAGGTTCTTGGCCTTGACCTAAGGTGTTAATTATTTTATAGGTGCAATTTTGTCCAAGAGGAAGAAGGTTGAAATTTGCATCAACAATGAGTGTGATATTTTGGTTAGCGGAAGCCTCTTCTTGGTCAGTAAATGCAAAATATATCAGTTTCGAAGTTTCCCAGAAAGCAGCTTTGCAATTTGCTTGGTAAGTCAATGAGGTAGGTAAAAGCAAAGTCAATCGATTCAACTAAGCCTCCTATGGAATCAGGATCGGATTGTTCCTTATATTAAGAGCATTTTTATTTGGGTTTTTTCATACTACTATGTTCTCCTCTTGTCTTCAAATTTTGATTGAAATGATTGCAAGTTAGTTTTCGGAATTTTTCGGTGTCGGGTTTTGTTTGAGGGAAGCTGGAATGGCAGAAGTTGGGGGGCTTTTTGCTGGGGCTGCTGTTGGAACATTGTTTACTCTGCTGTATGATGTTGTTAAGGATGTCAAGGACAAGACTATGATGTTTAAGGAGCTCCTCGGAGATCTCGATTCCACGCTAGAAGCGTTAAAGCCGCTGATCTATGACATAGCGAAGTGCAAAGCGGTGTTGGATCCATCAAACAAGGAAGTAGAAAAAATTCAGAAACAAATGAAGAATGGGATAGAGTTAGTTCTCGAGTGCTCCAAGCCTGGCCTGGGGCAAGTCTTCAAAAAGTATAAATACGCCAAGCGACTACTCAATTTGGACAAGTGTCTAAAAAGGTTGTTGACGATACTGGAGGTGGAGGGAACAAGGAATACGTTTGAGAACTTGGTTGTTTCAAGGGAGGTAATTGGTGTTGTGAGGGAGGACTTGGCTGTTTCAAGGGCGACATTTGGTGTTGCGAGGGAGAACTTGGCTGTTTCAAGGGAGTCATTTGGTGTTGCGAGGGCGAACTTGGCCGTTTCAGGGGAGACATTTGGTGTTGCCAGCGAGAACTTGGTTGTTTCAAGGGAGACATTTGGTGTTTCGAGTGAGACCTTGGCTGCTGCGAAGGAGATCTTGGCCGCTGTCCAGAAAAATGGTTTGGTAGGAAACAAAGAGAATGTTGTGATACAAAAGCAAGAAGAATTTCATGATTTGGGTTCAGTTCCAGAACCTCCACATGTTACAGTTGGATTGGATGAGCCTTTGAGGTATTTGAAGAAGATGCTTCTGAAGGGCAATGTCTCAATGTTGGTGCTGACTGCTACGGGAGGATGCGGGAAAACCACATTGGCAATGAAATTCTGTCAAGATGAGGACGTCAAAGGTATGATATTACTTTCTAATAGCTATTTGAGAAGTGTTATATTAGAATTAATCTGTAATTTAACATCTTTTTCTCTCGATTAGTACGAATAGTATGTTATAGATGTCATTCGTTAAGTTGAAGCCTTTTGTATGAGTTTACAGCACCTATTTATACCAAATCAAACCCAGCTTCAGATATATATAACACCAAAGTTAATCCAAAGTGTAATATTTCAATTGCTTGAATATTATATCTTATCGGATATTAGTGTCACTCATGCGTTATATAAGTAAGGAATTGTCCCCATTGCTGATATACAGTTCATATCTGAGTCTTACATGAATATAAATGGAAAACCTCATGGGTAGGAATTTACTACACTAGCTTCCTGATTGAACTACGTTCCATTACGACAACTACTTTACTCGTTTCATACTCTTTGCATATACTAGGGCTGTACTTGAGATCAAGGTTTAATTTTTTTCTACCTCAATGTTACCATCGTGTATTGTTCTTTGTTTACACATTTATCTAACATATTTCTTGTATTGTATTTTGATAGGTAAATTCAAGGAAAATATATTCTTTGTCACTGTTTCGGAACACCCCAACTCAGATGTAGAAAAGCTATATCAACGCATAAAGTCTCAGGAAGCGGGACAAGATCTACTGTTGGTCCTGGATGATGTTTGGTCCAACACTGTTCTTCAGAAGTTTGTTGAATTGAAGTTGCGAAATTACAAGATCTTGGTGACATCGAGATCTGAATTTCCAGGATTTGGCACTCCGTATAAACTCAAACCTTTGGGGTATAAAGATTCAATGACTCTTTTGCGTCAATCAGCAGCCCTGGGAGATAGCTTGTCTGTTCCAGAAGATCTCCTGAGAGAGGTTTATTTCTCACTATGCAATTCACAATACAATATACTTATCAAGGCATCACAAATTATAGGGCAACAAAGTGGGGATAAGAAATTGTTTTGATCTTTTACGATCAGTATACAAATACAAGTATGCACATACAGAAGCGAACACCCATTTTACCATATGAACGTGCAAATGATCATTCACGAATCACATATGATTTTAATTAAGAACTAAAACTAAAATAAGAATCAAGATAAGTAGGTAGTCATTAACCATTTTCATGAAACCATTGAGATGTTAAAAGAAACTTGAACTTACAGTCTGCAACTCAGATAGTAGTTGACATCATTTGGTACAACTAACCTGCAGATACTAAAGCACTGTAAGGGAGTTCCGCTTGCCATTACAGTGACTGGGAACTCACTTAGTGGACAAGCTGCAGAATCCTGGCTTTCAAGACTAGAAGACTGGCGTAGAGGTTCTATTCTTGATTATGAGACTAAGTTGCTTCTTTGCCTTCAAAGTAGCATAGATGCCTTAGGTGACAAAGAGCCAATCATCAGGGAATGTTTCATGGACCTTGTTTCATTTCCTGAAGATCAAAGAATCTCTGCTGCTGCTTTCATTGATATGTGGGCAGAGTTATATATGCTAGATGGTGACTTTCGGTCCATCATGATCCTCCACGAGCTCGCCAGGAAAGGTCTGGCAAATCTTGTGATCACTAGGTACGCAAGATTTTATGCTTCTCCAGTATAATATTCTCATTGAAAATTTCTATATTCATGAGTAGCTCCTACCATAATATACAACTGCAAGTCTGCAACTGACTGAGTTTGCATTGTTACCAGGAATGAGAATATGGCGATTCTGGATAACTACTATAGCGAACACTTTGTTCGCCAGCATGATATGCTTAGAGATCTGGGTATCTACATTGCAAAACTAGACCCAATAGAAGATAGAAAAAGACTGATTGTCGTAAGTGGACGCAATCAACCCAAGTGGTTGAGGGAGCAGAAGTCTCAACCCATCAATGCTCGCCTATTATCTATCTCCTCTGGTTGTCCCATCTCTCTCTCTTTATAAAATGCATATACATGCATCCACCTATGACCAGCATATGTACACACACAGACATACACATTCGTGAGTGCTCACATCCACACACACACACACACGCTCAGATTTGAATAGCACTATCATTTATTTTCTCCACACACATCAACACATACACAAGTACATGCATATGTACACACGCAAATGCATGTGCACACACAGACACACATGCTAAAATATGCAGTAAAGTTTCATTTAATTCTCACCTACTCATATCTCGTAGCATATTGTTTGCAGATGGAACGTACCCAACACAATGGCAGAGTGTTCATCTACCACAAGTTGAGGTTCTAGTTTTGAATTTTAAGACAGAGAACAATGCCTTACCTGAATTTGTGCAGAAAATTGAACTGAAGGTTCTAATAGTCACAAACTATGGTTTATCACCTACTGAATTGAGTAATTTTAATCTTCTGGAATCATTATCAAATCTGAAGAGAATCAGATTAGAGAGCATTTCAATTCATTCCATAACCAAGAACTGGGTACCATTGAAGAGTCTAAAGAAGATATCGTTATTCATGTGTAATATGGGTCAAGCTTTCCACAATTGTTCCATCAAAATTTCTGATGCCTGGCCAGGTCTAGAGGAAATAAATATCGACTATTGCGATGATTTGGTGGAACTGCCTGCCAAGCTCTGTGATCTTGTTCATATGAAGGTGCTTAGTATCACCAACTGCCATCAGCTATCTTGCTTGCCTGAAGAGATCGGAAATCTGAAGAATTTGGATGTATTGAGACTAAGGTCCTGTAGGCTTCCGGTTTCAATTGAAAACCTCACTAAGTTGCGCTGCCTTGACATGTATAATTGTTTCGGCATTAGGAAGTTGCCTGAAGGCATTGGTAAGATGAGAGGTTTAAGAAAGATCAACATGGGACAATGCTCAAGATTGGAGGAGTTGCCTCTATCAGTGTGGGATCTTGACGAGCAGTTAGAGGAAGTGATTTGTGATGAAGAGAAGAAACCTTTCTGGGATTCCTTCTTAGCCAGAGACAAAATCAAGGTGACAAAAGAAAAATCCAGTCTGAATTGGCTCGAAAAGCCTCAGTTATGAGACCTGTCTTTCCTCAATAAATGTTGGAGCAACATGTTTCTGATTTGTGTTGCATTGTTTTTCTCAATAAATGTTTCGTTCTTGGTTCTGTCCAATTTCTATGTTTCATCATAAGAGTTTGTAATACTATTTATTTCAAGAGTAAATTGTAGCAATGGTCCCTCAACTTTAATCAAATTGGAGCAATGGTCCCTCAACTAAAAATTCATTACCATTGGTCCCTCAACTTATCAAAATGTGCAGCTATAGTCCTTTTCATCAATTTCATCAAAATTTTGTCAAAATAAGTTATGTTGGAATGACTATTTATACAATTAGGGTCCCTCAACTCATCAAAGTGTGTAATTATGGTCATTTTCGTCAACTACGTCAAATTTTTTGTCAAAACGAGTTATGTTGGAAGGACTATTGCTACAATTGGGTTAAAGTTAAGGGACCATTTCTCCAGTTGAATTAAAGTTGAGGGACCAATGGTAATGGATTTTTAGTTGAGGGACCACAGCTGCACGTTTTGATGAGTTAAGGGACCAATGGTAATGGATTTTTAGTTGAGGGACCATTGCTCCAATTGAGTTAAAGTTAAGGGACCATAGCCACAATTTACTCTTATTTCAAACTCTCTTGAGTCTTAAGATATTTTGTGGTGTTGTTTTTTTGTATAATTATCATGTTATTGTTTTACACAACATAAATAATGTGTATTATATTTTCTTGGATTATACGAAACAAAATGTGTTTTAACTGCACCTAATATGTTAATTATGCATTTGGTTACATCTATATGTTTTTTTTTTGGTTGCTTACTTTGGTAAAGATTATCTAAGTTGTGGTTTACCATATTGTCAAAATATGATCAGTAGTGCTCGACCGAAAGTGAATTAACTGCAACGTAGAAATAATGGTTAAATATTTAATCAATCATTGCTCATTGGTTCAAAACTTTCGTCTGTCTTTCTCTATGCTTTTGTTTTCTTTCGAAACTTGCTTTCTCAATTTAGTAGGATAAGAAACAAAATTTTCTCTGTCACCATATGAAAGATTCCCAGACATGGTGATGCAGTTTCCTGGTTAATTTCCAAGTCTTCCTCCGCAGTCAATTGAACTTTTTTTTGTTTATCCTACCTTGCTTGATCACCGACAACGTAAGAGAAAATCGAACTTTGCATTGCTTGTTTTCTGAATCTCTTTATTTTGGGTTCCAAATTTAAGAGTGTCTCACTTTTCCATTATCATCCATCCAATCTAAAAAATAAATTGAGTCAGTTGTGACAACCCGTCCCTAGTTCTACGATTTTATAAATTTTACTACGATTTTATAAATTTTAAAAGAAGGAATTTACGAAAATGCCCTAGAGGTGAAGTTTTAACTTTCATTGACCAACGTGTAGAGAAACGTATGACTTATTCACTTACCGCATTTGTGTAGTACTCGTTGGTACAAACGCATAGGTGAAAGTTGTTTGCGAGTCCGGATTATATTGGTATAGTTACAGACATTTGAAATTGGTTATTTAAAGTTTAGTTATAAATTAATTCAAACTCTCACCATGTGGGAGTGGTAACCAATCAATTTTAAGAGAGGAAAAGGAGAACCAATAAGAAGGGAGAAGGAAAAAAAAAAAAAAAAAAAACCTTCTTGTCGGGCAGTGCACCTGCACGCCCAAACCGGTCAAAATCTGGCCAATTTCTGCCACTTTGTTTTGTGGAACACCATATCCACCATCTGCAACATCTTCCCCAATCTTTCTTCTTCCATCTTCGCTCAAGATTGAAGAGTTTTAGGCCCAAAAACGCGAAGAACATCACCGGAGGTGTTTGACGGTGATTCCTCTGATCCGGCGAGTTTCACCACCCATCACCACCCTTAATCAACTCCTCTTGGACCCAGGAACAAGACCCAAGCAGTTGTAGGGGTGTTGGAACATCGAGGAAGTCGAATCGAAGAACACCCATCTTAGGGTTTCCGGCGGGTTTGAGTGAAATTGGAGCCTTTCCCGGCTAAATTGGACTTAGCCACAGGTATAAAACTTGTTCTACTCATTGAGATCTTCATTTCTGTAAAATTTGGTAATTTTAAGAAATAGTTGGATTTTCCGACGAGTCGGGGCGGCCGACCGCCACCCACGGCGGCGCGTGCGGTGGCGAGTGGCCAGGGGGCTGTCGATGTCATTCTTAGGCTAAATTAGATGCAATCTAAAAAATAAATTGAGTCAGTGGTCTCTTTTTATTAATTTTTAATGCTTCCTCTCGTCTGTATTTTTTTTATTATCTTTTTTATTATTTAACAAAATTCAGAGATAAGGATTGGGAAGTGTTGTTTTATTGAGAAATTATCTCTTTCTAATCATTCTGAACAGAAATGAAGTAACCTACTTTATAGTTGATGGCTAATCTTGAAGTCTTGGTTCTTTTTTACTATCTTGTGTAATCCGACGACCAAACTTTATATGTACTTCTACTCGCCTAATATGTTATCATCCGACCCAAAAAAAATAAACAGAGTCAAGTCAATCGTCTATTTTTTTTTTTAATTCTTCCTCGCACCTGTATTCTTGAGTATTCTTTTTTATTGTTTAATAAAATTTAGAGATAGGGGATTGAGAATTGATGTTCTATCTTGGAATTGGCTCTTTCTAATTGCTCTAAGTAGGAAGGAAGTAGCCTATTTTATAGTTGATGGCTAATCCCAATGCCTTGGTTCATTTTACTATTTTGTGCTGGTTTAGAGAATAAAGCTACAACTGTAATCTGACGACCAAACTTTATATGAAGTATAGTTCGACTCGTCTATCTATTATCATTCTTCCAACAAAGAAACAAATAGAGTAAGTCAATGGTCTCTTTAAAATAAAGTTTTGAATGAATGAATTAAGTTTTGAGTTTTGCTCTTTTAAAATAAAGTTTGATTGTTTACCGCCAAAAATACGAAATTCCTAATTGAATACACCAATTGAAAGGTTCCAACTTGCGACTGATTGCGAGTGAACACAACAATTTTCAGAAAAAGGAATGGAAAATGGGTTTCTGGTAGGCGGATTCCTTGTCCATAAAGAAATAAAAAGAAGAAATCCCCAATACACACCAACTGTTTTGCGTTGTGGTCAAGGTATTAAATATCGGTAATATCAGAAATATCGATAGTCTGAAAACACGGAAATATCGATGAAAATATCGGGATAATATTGATATCGATAAAAATTACATGGAAACCACGGAAATTGTAAGAAAAACTTGGAAATTTTTATTGAAACTTTGCAGGATGTTTATTTAGTCAATTATCTATTAGTTTATCACAAAAAATTGGAAGGAAATGCATTGCATGATGGATTTAACATTATCAAGTTCATTATATAGCGAGCTGACAAACATTGTGAGTGTAGAAAATATGCAGTAATTAATGAAAGAAGTCTAAACACACCATAATCATTTATATATAATGAATTAGTACAATATTTTACACTTTAGTACCACATAGAGTTCCTATGAGGTTCAAATTTTTCACTATCTTCATCATCTCTATGTGTAGAGTGAGTGTATTGTGAAGAGTAGTTATCAAATGATAAATTCCCAAAATAGTTTTGCATGTAATTGTTAACATGCCACCCATATGGATCCGAGATTGGTTGAGGTTGTCCATAAGCAAAATCATTTGAAGATTGAGTCTGGGATTGTTTCCATGAGTCGCTCGATTCCATCCCAACAGGAATGGGATATGAAGGGTAGGGAAATGGTTGGTTATGAGTATAACCATAGTTACTACTTCCCACTCCAACAGAGTCCGAAGTTCTAGATAACGAGTCATTTTCTTGACTTGACAAAATCCCCTTGCCTCTTTCTCTACGAGTATAGTCATTCCCTATGGCACCAATTCCTGGTCCTGCCCGCCTACTGCCATGATCATCATCCTGTGTTGCATGCGTGAAGTTTGCCTCACCAGTAAAGGGGGTCATAAATCCGGGAGGTGGTCCATAATAGTTTCCATATCCACCACCACTACCCCCAGCTCCACTACCTCCAGCTCCACTGTATCCTTCATCATTCCCACCTCCGGTGGTAGGTGAGTCTCCTGATCTTGTACTAGAGCTATCATTAGTATCAGCACGATGTTGTGGTTGTGTAGGATTGGAAGAAGGTGGAATTCCAGTGTTTCTTGGTCTTGGGCGCAAAAGTTCTTCCAAAGAGTCAGTGCTGCTAGATCCCACCTCCTCCTCTAATACTCTTTCTACATTTATCCCTTCATTACGTGCTTCTTCAGCAACTCTAGGAGCTGGGTTGCCTTCATCATCATCTAAATGAAGAGGTCTAATTAGACGACCCATTCCCTCCTTCACATTACCTCCAGTGAAATAACTCCAAACCCTCTTTTGACGTGCTTTGGATGACTTATATAAACTTGGGGCTATTGGTGGTGTTGGTTGTGATTCTCTAAGACTGCCTCCCCGTCTCAGTTGTGCACCACCACTTGTCCCGGAACCTTGTGCTCTATTAGGAATTTTATGAAGGTGTTCTCTTTCCCATGCTGACTGTTTGGAGGCACGTAATGCTTGTTTCAAACTGCGTCGTTCTTCAGGTCCCATGTCATCATCACATTCGTCCTCATCGTCATCATCATCATTGTCAACCACTTGGCCAATGACTTCTCCTCGTAGCCCAGCTCGAATATTTTCCATTCCATGTGTTATATTTTCCTTCTGCTGTTTTTTATTTTTTAATAATGTGCTGATGAATGCCTTCACTTCTGGGGGGACATTATCGCATCGTTGGACATTTTTTGCTGGATCTAATCCACTAAGATGGTACTTAAGTCGTGTCACTCCGCCACTCTTCATTACTCGACCACAATATTTGTAAATTGTGCCATGTTTGTTTCCGTCTATTGGGTCTCCATGTTCCCAAGCTGGATCACGTTTAGTAACTCCACTGGACATCTTAAACGTACCTATATTTATTTTTCATGAAAATTAGACAATTATTTTTTGATAAAATAAGAGAACCTAAATAATAAAGTTATTCTACAGAAGAATTAAATACGAAGTAAAGAAAATGATTGTAAAAATTTAAGTAATTATACAAATAATATGGAATAATAAAACCTAATATTAATGAATAATAATCCAATTTGATAAAAAAATAATCCTAATATAAAACATGGTGATGAATAATAATCCAATTTGATAATAATCCAATTTAATGAATAATCCAATTTGATAATAATCCAATTTAATGAATAATCCAATTTAATGAAGAATAATCCAATTTGATAATAAAACCCAATATTAATGAATAATAATCCAATTTGATAATTAAAAAAACCTAATATTAATGAATAATAATCCAATTTGATAAAAAAATAATCCTAATATAAAACATGGTGATGAATAATAATCCAATTTGATAATAATCCAATTTAATGAATAATCCAATTTAATGAATAATCCAATTTGATAATAATCCAATTTAATGAACAATCCAATTTAATGAAGAATAATCCAATTTGATAATAAAACCTAATATTAATGAATAATAATCCAATTTGATAATAAAAAAAACCTAATATTAATGAATAATAATCCAATTTGATAATAAAACCTAATATTAATAAAATAATAAATAACATTAAACATATTAAAATTATCCTAGGGAATAATTATACAACATTACTTAATTACTTAAAAAAATTAACATGTAATTGTTAACATTACTTAATTAGTTACAAAAATTAACATGCAAGTATTAATTACTTAAAAAAATTAACATACGAGTCCACACAAATTTATTTGTTGGTGTATAAATTACAATAATATAAATTTAAGTTTGTAAACTTACCTTAAATATGGAACCGTTTGTGTTCAAGCTTTGGAATAGATCTGGAATGGCTTTGAAAATGGTAAGGGAAGAAGAAGAAACGAATGCTCTGAATGCCTCTGATAGTGATACTCCACCTCTGATAAGGTGAAAGAGTATAATAGACAATGACACAATGTTCTGCATGTGAAAGAATATCACGGACTCACAGTGGCACACAGACACGGTTTCATTATAAAAGCAGTATTATTTGATGTCCATGGTCTGAAACTGCAAAAAGTTATTGACATATTGTGAAATCAGTCAGGCATCTCAGATGAGATGACTCAACCACACACACACACCGACATGACACCATACACACACACAACCCACGCACATTCACCTCACACGCATACAACTCTCTCTCAGACTCTCGAACCTTCTCTCTTCTCTTCTCTGACTCTGAGCTCCCTTCTCCCCCTTCTCTATTCTCCCACGGGCCACAACAAACACGGATCTCCCACGTCTCTCGATCCTTCTCCCACGTCTCTCGATCATTCTCCCACACACACACACACACACGCACAGAGACCCAAGGTCTCTCGATCCTTCTCCCACTCCCACACACACGCACAGAGACCCACATCAGCAGATCGGCTTCTGCTTCTCCCTCGTCGCAGCCGTCGTCTCTCTCCTTTCTCTCTGCACCGAGGGTCTGAGACCCACATACACACACGCACACCCATCATCATCAGCAACCTCGTCTTTCTCCCTCTCCTTCTCGTCTCTGCAACTCGGCGAACTCCGGCGAGGCCGTGCGTGTCGACTCACTTTCTGAACACCTCCGACGGTTTCACGGCAAACTTCATATATAAAAACGTTCATCTCGTCTTCTATTTCATTTTCATACCTAGATCGGAGTCTAGGGTCTTGTTTTACAGTCGGCCGGAGCTTCTACAGCTCCAGCGTTCTTCTCCAAGCAGTCATGGTCCGATATTATCCCGAAAACCATTTGGATATTGAAAAAAAAATCGGTTCCCCTAAAAACCGATAATATCGGCGATATATCGCCGATATTATCGGCATTTCGGACCATGGTTGTGGTCCACAAAATTGGAAAAAGAAAAAGATGCAGGCTTCATCATATCAACGATACAAGTTGCAGGATAATTTTAAAATTTTAAATTATTTCAAATATTATTTTTATTATATTAAAATTTATCTTTGGATCATTGCATTGTAATTACTCTCTTGTCGGAAGCCATGAGTGTGATATTTTGGTTATGGGAAGCTTCTTCTTGGTCAGTCAATGGCAAACTCAATATATTCTTTTCGGAGTTTCCTAGAAAGCAGCTTTGCAATTTGCTTGGTAGGTCAATAAGGTAGGTAAAAGTAATAGTCACTGGATTCAACTCAGCCGATCTGAGCCGACTGTGCGTACTATACAACGCGCTCAAACTCCGAAATTTCCGTTGCCCCTGGTTGACCTGGGAATCCCCATGATCTTCTAATGCAACAGAAAAGATAGGGGATAGAAACCTGGGAATCGCTTATTCAGGGGCAACGAAATTCGCTCAACATACCTAATCGTGAAGTCGCTCACACGACCAAGTCAACTGCTTGATTTTAGAAGGAGAAACAACTCACTTCGATTGCACTAAGCAAATATATTTTAATTCATTCAAGTCTCCTTTCTCAAGGGTTTAGTACATATATTTACAAGGAATACAACACAATGAAACTCAATTAAATATATTTGATGGTTCCAATACGCATGACTCTTGGTAGATTCCAATACTTGCATGAGAGCCTTGGTCGGATGATACCGAATTGGACTTTTGCTCTACACGAAAAATATTTAAAATGTTCTTAAATGATTAAATTATTTGTGTCGCTCTAAAACTCAATTAAATATATTTGATGGTTCCAATACGCATGACCCTTGGTAGATTCCAATACTTGCATAAGAGCCTTGGTTACTACATCAGTCTCCCTCAACGGTCAGTTGAACTTTTTTTTGTTTATCCTACCTTGCTTGATCACCAACAACGTAAGAGAAAATTGAACTTTGTATTGCTTGTTTTCTGAATCTCTTTATTTTGGGTTACAAATTTAAGAGTCTCACTTTTCCATTATCATCCATCCAATCTAAAAAATAATTGAGTCAGTGGTCTCCTTTATTAATTTTTAATACTTCCTCTCGTCTGTATTCTTTATTATCTTTTTTATCATTTAATAAAATTGAGAGATAGGGATTGGGAATTGTTGTTTTATTGGAAAATGATCTCTTTCTAATCGAGCAGAAAGGAAGTAACCTACTTTATAGTTGATGGCTAATCCCGAAGTCTTGGTTCTTTTTTATTGTTTTGTGCTGGTGTAGAGAGTAAAGTTACTATTGTAATCCGACGATCAAACTTTATGTGTAGTTCTTTAAGTCCTTACCTTTTTGCATTGATAATAGATGAGTTAAGGGGACATATTAAAGATGATATTCCTTGGTGTATGTTTTTCGCAGAAGATATAGTATTGATAGATGAAACTCAGGCAGGAGTAAATGTGAAGCTTAACCTTTGGAGAGAAGTGTTGGAATCTAAAGGTCATCGCCTAAGTCGGTCAAAAATAGAGTATATGGAGTGAAAGTTCAGTCCAAACGGAGGCTCAAATGAGTTAGGGGTAAGGATTGGAGATCGGGAAGTACCAAAGAACGACCGCTTTCACTACCTAGGATCTATCTTGCAAAAGAACGGAGAGTTGGATGGAGAGCCCAACCATAGAATACAAGTTAGATGAATGAAGTAGAAAAGTGCATCCGGCGTGTTGTGTGACCGTCGTATGCCACTGAAGCTCAAGGAATTTTTTTAGAGGATGACAATAAGGCCGCCAATGCTTTATGACACGAAATTTTGGGCGATGAAGCATCAACACATACATAAAATGGGTGTAGCGGAGATGAGGATGCTTCATTGGATGTGTGGACACACGAGAAATGATAAGATTAGGAATGAGGATGTCCAAGGTAAAGTAGGAGTAGCCGATATTGAAGGAAAGATGAGAGAAAATCTATTAAGGTGGTTTGGACATGTGAAATGAAGGTCTATTGATGCTCTAGTTAGAAGATGCAATTACGGGATAAATGTTCAGGGTCGAAGGAGTAGAGGAAGACATTGGAAGACTTTGGAAGAGACTTTAAGAAAACACTTAAAGTCCTTGGATCTAACAGAAGACGTTACACAGAAACGAGTACAATGGCGTTCTAAGATTCATATAGCCGGCCCCATTTAGTGAGAAAAGGCTTTTCTGTTGTTGTTGTAGAGATGTTAAAATCACATGTAGGTGAGGCTTCTCAGGTCCATATACCGGTGAATCAACACTCACTCACACACTTTAACCCTTTCCATTATTTTTCTTTATATTTTTATGCCTCAATGTGGTAAAGGGTAGGTTAAACTCATTGAATTTTCCATGGAAGTGGTTGGTTTGTCAATAGAGCTGCAAATTGCCTTGAGCTATGGAAATATACCATTTCAAATCAAAGCTAGAAGTTTGATTACCAATCCAATCAGCAAAGTAAGGTCCAAATTCAAAACCCACCATCTATAATGTAAGAACATATCGACCCATTGGTAAAAAAATAAAAACCAAAAAAGAAGAATTTGATTTGCACCTGAAAATCCAATTGAATCACTTGTCGATGCCCCGAATTGAATTTGAATCAAAACCAATCATTCTTCAAGGAAACTAAAAATGGATAAGAAATTTAAAAAGTGCGAATTGGGTTGACATGCCGACTTGAAAAGGAAGCAGCTGCAGAATCATGTTTTAGGGCACGGAGGGAGAAAATGGTTTTTTCTTTTGTTATTTAAAACAAAAACAATCTAAAGTTAAATGAAAAAAAAAAGGACTATGAAAATCCATAAAAATTCACAATTAAAATATATACAAATCCATATAAATCTGTCAAAATCCATATATAATTGTAAGTCCATTAAAATCCTTTAAAATCTTCACTTAAAAAAGTCCATTAAAATCCTCTGAAATTCAAATTGACTACACCCCCTAGACAAAAAGGGTGTGATATCCACACACCCCTTTTTACTTCTCTCACACCCTTTTAATTTTCGGCATTCGGATCGGATGAATTAAAAGAAGATCAAATGACAGAAATTAATAAGGGGTGCGAGAGAAGTAAAAAGGGTTACTATGGAGGTCCATTTTTTGTTTGTGTTTTGTATGTGGGCCTCTTCTTCTGTAATATATTGTGTGGGTAATAAAGTAACCTTCTACTAATAAATAAATAAATTTATATGTGTAATTCAACAACACAATCTGATTCATGCTCTCCCAAATAGATTTTAAAAGAAAAATGAACCCAAGAAAAAGGTTGAAGAGTCTCCATAAGATAAAAAATTTCATGTCATGGGGTTAGACGTTAATCTCGTTGTAAGTAAATTTCTCTAATATCTATACTCACGTCTACCAGTCAAGTTTAGAACTATTTATATATAATCTAGGTTATATATTGCAACAAATCGGTCTCAAACTATGTTTTCCAACAAAAAGAGCTCCATTAGTCTTGTTCAATGTTAATAGTTGAAATAAAGAAAGAAGGGGTCATATTTTCTCTTTCGGTTTCAAGAACGGGTCATATTTTCAAAGGAAAACTAATGAAAAAGGTTTCGAAACTTTCAATTTTAATGAAAAATCATCGTATAACTTTATTTAATGATAAAGACAAAAAAAAAACAAAAAAAAAAAAAAAAAAAAAAAAAAAACCGTACTAAAGACGCGTGCAATTGCACAACGTTTTTTCCCAGCTTTTGTTTGGTTTGGTGTGCTGGTGCTTTTTCCCAGCTTATGAATTTTCTTCGATGGAGTTTTTTCTCCATTTAAAATATACGCCGCAATTTAAAAAAAAATTATGTGGAGTGATTGATGGCAGGAAAAGGGGATTCAAAAAGGAAACATCTGTATAAACCTCATCAGAGGGTAATAATAATAATTAAAAAAAAACGGCAAGCCCAAAGTAATGGGCTGGAATGTGGAGGCCCTATGGCTCCAAAATTATTCGGCAGCCTGCTGCTATTAACACCAGCCAGATGATCCAAAGTACGCCCAGTACTCCAAAATTATTCGGCAGCCTGCCGCTATTACCACCAACCAGGTGATCAAAAGTACGCCCAGTACTCCAAAATTATTCGGCAGCCTGCCGCTATTACCACCAACTAGGTGATCAAAAGTACGTCCAGTACTCCAAAATTATACATGAGCATCACTCATGCCAATCATACATAAACATTTCATGAGCATCACTCATGTCAATCATACATAAACATTTCATGAGCATCACTCATGTCAATCATACATAAACATTCATGACCATCATTCATGTCAACATTCATGAGCATCACTCATGTCAACATTCATGAGCATCACTCATGTCAACATCCATGAGCATCACTCATGTCAACATCCATGAGCATCACTCATGTCAATCAACATAAACATTCATAAGCATCACTCATGTCAATCAACTTCAAAAGCTTCATTTACAGAGCTCTAGCTTCAAAAGCTTCATTTACAAAAGCTCCAGCTTCAAAAGCTTCATTTACAGAGCTCCATCTTCAAAAGCTTCATTTACAGAGCTCTAGCTTCAAAAGCTTCATTTACAGAGCTCTAGCTTCAAAACTTCAAAAGTTTCACCTACAAAGCTTCAGTGCAGGGTATACAAATACCGCATCCGAACAACCGCCACTTCGGCCCATACATAGATTCAATTTGAAGTCTCCAGCCAACATACTCTATTGACTGAAGACTTGGGAGACTACATTATGTACCATATATTGGGCCTCATGAAAAATATTTGGGGGACTTAGCCCATTACTTATGTACTGAGGAGCGAGCCCTTATTCTATAAAAGGGACTCATTCACTTTCATTAAAAAGCACCCATCGCTTATGTACTGAGGAGCGATCCCTTATTTTATAAAAGGGACTCCCTCCTCTTCATTAGAGAGCATCGCCGCCAACTGAGCAACCGCATTGCCGCGAGCATCACTCCTAGCCCATATTTATGTATTGAGGAGCGAGCCCTTATTTTATAAAAGGGACTCCCTCACCATTATTAGAGAGCATCAACTCTAGCCCATATTCATGTATTGATGAGCGAGCCCTTATTTTATAAAAGGGACTCCCTCACCATCATTAGAGAGCATCAACTCTAGCCCATATTCATGTATTGAGGAGCGAGCCCTTATTCTATAAAAGGGACTCCCTCACCATTATTAGAGAGCATCTTCGCCTGCTGAGCAACCGCCTCGTCGCGAGCATCAACTCTAGCCCATCATTTATGTATTGAGGAGCGAGCCCTTATTTTATAAAAGGGACTCCTTCACCTTCATTAGAGAGTATCGTCGCCAGCTGAGCAACCGCCTCGCCGCCAGCACCAACTCTAACCCATCATTTTTGTAATGAGGATCGAGCCCTTATTCTACAAAAGGGACTCCCTCACCTTCAACGCCACAAGCCGAGCCAACCAAGGCAACACAAGCAGAGCAACCTTGCAACATGTGCTACTTCTAGTTGAGCATCATTTCAGATTGGGCATCGCCTCATATCGAGCATCAGTTCTAGACGACATCTAGTTACTTCGGCCCACACATGGACTGAATTTCAAGTCTCCAGCCAAAAGACTCTTTTGACTAAAGACTTGGGGAACTACTGTTTATACCATACTTAGGGCCTCCGTATTTAGATCTCGTATAAATACTCGGATGACTCAAATGTAATTATGTAATAAAGGAAGGAAAATATGTAATAAGTGAGGAGCCCTTATTCTATAAAAGGACTCCTCACTCTCCTCATTAGGGGAGGCCAACTCTTAGGCCTGAAGCCCTCTCACCCTCTCACATCACATTACAGAGGTTCTCTCCCTCACAATCCTCTCAGAGAAATACAATATCAGTGTGGACGTAGCCCAAACATTGGGGTGAACCACGATACATCTTGTGTTATTTACATTTCTTGCAGATTCACGGTCGGATTTACGTTGTTCCAAGACCTCCGGTTTTGTGCATCAACAATGATGTTTAAAATTAACAAGGAGGTCCCGTGTTCAAAATGTTATGTGTGTTTTTTCATTTTTCATTTTCCATTTTTTTTGAATTTCTTTTCATAAAAGTATAAATTTTTAAAATTTTGGAATTTCTTTTTGTAAGAGTATAAATTTTTAAAATTTTGGTCAAATGATCAAGAAGTTTGATTAGAAGCAATGATTTCTGTTGTTTAAAATTAATGAAAGGTCTTAAGTTTGAAATGTTATATGTTTTTTTTTTTAAATTCTTTCCAATTTTTACAACTTTTTGTTTGGTTGTTAATTTCTTTTTAATTGCTAGCTAGTAGTTGTGTGGGTTGCAATTTTTTATACATTCAGTCCAATGGAAGTCTGACCTTCAACGAAGGGTAATGTGTAGACCAAATTTGCAACACATATGACGTGTCACTAATAAGAAATAAGCACGTTAATCAATATTTAAGTAATAATCCAATCATCAACAATCAATCATACAGTTTACAAAATTTGGTTGAAAAATTTAGTATCCCTAACATTAGCCTTCAAGAAAATAATGGATACATGTCTCATTCATTGCCTATATATATCAACTAAAGATTCGAAAACATGATTATTTTTTTAGTCTCATATTGACAAGGTTAGTAAATAAGAAAAAATACCTCACGAGTTATATAAAAACACTTTAAAAGTTCAAATAGAAGGGAAACAAAACTCATCATCTATCTACTTATAAGCCCAGGGTTTTTGTATTCTATTCTCTCAATACAAAATAAATTAGTTTTTTCCGTGTCTAAGTTATTGAGTTTGGAGTACTTTTGAAAACAAATATTTTTTTTTGAAGTTAAGGCACATTTTTTGGGTCTCCCTATGCCTCAAAAGTCTCAGGACCAGCCCTAGATTGAATAACACTATCATATATCTTCTCCACACACGTGAACACATACAAAAGGACATGTATATGTACACACGCAAGTGCACATGCACAGACACACACACTAAGTTTTGCATATAAGTTTCATTGTTTGCAGATGGAATGCTCTCAAACTAGAAACAAGCAATCTAAGTTAAACTTGATTCACTTGCGAAATGTAAGGTGTCTGGACCTTTAGCTCCTGCTCCTACTCCTCCACATGTGAAGCCTGTTGGCTACAAGTGGGTTTTCGTTCGGCAGCGTAATAAGAAGAACGAAATTGTGCGTTACAAAGCTTGTCTTGTTGCATAAGGCTTCTCACAACACCCCAGGATTAACTATGATGAAACTTATTCACCCATTATTGATGTGATTACTTTTCGCTACCTTATTAGTTTGGTAGTTTCTTAAAAACTGAGTAAGCAACTTATGGACGTAGTAACTGCATATCTCTATGGGGGTCTTGATACAGAAATTTATATGAAATGACTTACTTTGATTGGATCAAATAGTTCCAGACCTAGGAACATGCTTTCAATTTGGTTGAGGCACTCACTCTACGGTTTGAAGCAATCCAGAAGAATGTGGTATAATCGTTTAAGTGAGTATTTGACTAATCATGGATATGTGAACAACAAACTATGCCTTTGTGTGTTCATTAAGAAGTCACATTCCATTTTTGTGATTGTTGCAGTTTATGTTGACGACATGAACCTCATCGAAACTCCTGAAGAGCTCTAGAGAACTGTCGCATACTTGAAGTCAGAATTTGAGATGACAGATCTAGGAAAGACTCGATATTGTCTCGGTCTCGAGATAAAGCACCATTTAGATGGAATTAGTACATCAATCGAAATATACCCAGAAGGTGTTGCGCCACTTTAACGAGGATAAAGTGAAATCTTCGAGTACTCCTAAGGTCGTTCAATCGCTAGATGCAAACGAGATATCTTCCATCCGAATGAGGATGAAGAAGAGATTTTGAAACCCAAAGTTCCTTATCTAAGTGCAATAAGCGCTTTATTATACTTAGCTCAATGTATTGGACCTGACACCTCATTCGCTGTTAATCTTTTGGTAAAATACAGTAATGCATCGACACGCAAACACTGGACTGGTGTTAAAAATATCTTCAGCTACCTTAAGGGTACTACAGATCTAGGCTTGTTCTGTCCATACGGATCCTCGAGTGATGTCGCAAACCCTTCGGTTCTCAAGTCGATTATCGCCTTGTTGGTTATGCCGACACATGTTGCTTATTTAACCCGCATAAGGCGCGCTCTCAAATGGGTTACGCCTTTACCATTAGAGGCACCGCAATATCTTAGAGGTCAACTAAATAGACCTTAGTTGCCACTTCATCTAACCATGTTGAAATACTCGCCTTACATGAAGCTACTCCGGAATGCTTCTGGCGGAGAGCAGTTGTGGGCCATATTCGAAGCTCTTGCGATCTTTACACCATCGTTGACGTCCCCATGACAATCTATAAAGATAACGTAGCATACATCAAATAGCTCAAGAGACAACACCAAGCACATTGCGCAAAATTTCTTCTTCTCACGTCAACAACAAAAACATCAAAAGATTGAAGTCAATCAAATTCGTTCACAAGACGACCTGGCGGACCTCTTTACTAAATCACTACCAAAGGCGACATTTTAGAAGCTTGTTCAAGGAATAGGTATGCATAAACTTTCTAAGTTGTAACATTGTTAGTTCTTTGGAATTATGTCAAACTCAGTGAAAGTATCCTAAAGTATACTTGCTTGACCTTAATGCACTTTTTTTCCCTACGATTAGGAGCATTTTTCCCTTTGGATTTTTGCGACTTAATGAGGTTTTGATGAGGCACCCACCTTGGGTTGATCATATCCCTGATGACGTCCCGCATACGTTTTATTTGACTTTGCATTTTCTCACGCACTTTTTCTTAAACTATGAGTTTTGTCCTTACTCGGGGTTTTATCATAGCCCATTGGGTTTTTTTTTTTTTTTTTTGAGACTTAGTTCAATATGCAAGTTCTTAACTTGTTTGAGACTAGTGTATTCCCAGAATTAGTGCCGATGAGTCGATTTTCTTAACTCTACATGATGCCGAATCTACTTGAGTATTTACACACTCAAGGGGGAGTGTTATAAACTTTGTATTAAAGTGTGATTATTTAAATCCTAACTAGTTATTCTTCCCTATTAGGACTTGTATTCCTTGGAGGAGAAGGATTATTCCCTCCCTTATTACTATAAATAAAGGCACTACGTAAGGGAAATAACACATCCTCTACATAATCCTACATACACATCTCTCTCCCTACTCTCTCTCTGCCGCGCCTCACCTCTCTCCCTGTCAGATTAAAATAAGCCACAACAAACTCAACCCACTCATCACCTTAGTGTAGATAATATCGTTTGTTCAAACGAAGAAAGAAAAAAAAATTCAAACTCAACTTTCTCATTTTCTAAAACAACCTTATCTCTTCATTTTCAGCCTTGCTCAAGGGTCCACGCTTGAATTTTAATATTTAACAAGTGAATAGTTGCACTCTAATTTTAAAGAGTGACCGTTTATTTTGTTATAATTGAAGATGTGTTATAAATAGGTAAATGTTTGAGAGATAACCTTTGTTATTTTTGTAATTATAACACAAAATGATTGCAGGTAAAGAGAAGAATGAAGGGATATTGATATTATTACTATCCACTTATTTTATTTTCTATGTGTTGTGATCATACACGAAATGCTCCTTATATAGAGTCCTATCTGTGAAGAATCACAAAAGTGAAATGAGTGCCTTTTGAAAAACATCATACAACAACAACAATGCTACTATTCTGAAGTCTTCCTCACTTTTATTCTTTGGCTAAAAACATGTGGGCATTCATTCCCACAACTTTTACAACACTCCCCTTTGGATGCCCACATATCAACATCAGTTGCCTCGTTAAAACCTTGCTTGGAAAAAACCAATGGGAACAAATTGTAGTGAAGGAAAAAGACTACAACTTTGCTTGGATTATTGATATGGTGTTAAGTATGCTTATGTTGCCTCGTTAAAACCTTGATAGGAAAAACTCAGTGGGAAAAATCCAAGTCGAAGGAAAAAGAATACAACATGCATGTATCATGAATTCTTCCCCCCGATATGTATCTTCCCCTAATTTCGCCTTCTTCAAATTTAACTGATTGGTAATTCGTTGTAATTCGAGACCATGAACTAGCTTTTGAAATGTGCACTTTGGTAGAGATTTGGTGAATAGGTCTACCAGATTTTCATTGGAACAGATTTATCTGACTTCAATAACTTTAGATTTTTGAAGCTTATGTGCACTAAAAAACTTTAGAGATATGTGTTTAGTCTTATCACTCTTGATGAATCCTTCCTTCATTTGGGCAACACACGCTACATTATCTTTATGAATGACAGTTGGAGTGTCTGTCTTTGAAGGTAGATCACATGAACTCTGGATGTGGTGGATCATTAATCTTAACTAAGAACATTCACGAATGGCTTCATGTAGAGCAAGTGTTTCTGAGTGATTGGAAGATGTAACAACTAATGGTTACTTCGTTAAGTGCCATGAATTTGCTGCATTTCCATAATTGAAAACATATCTAGTTTGTGAGCGGGCTTTATGCGAATCAGAGAGAAAACTAGCATCTGCATATCAAACAAGGCTCTAGTTATTTGTGGATTTCTCATAGTAGAAAAAACCCATGTCTATTGTCCCACAAAGGTATCGTAAAACATCTTTGACTCTCTTCCAATGAAGAATTGTTGGTGCAAAGCTATACCTTGCTAACAAGTTGACTGAAAAAGCTATATCTGGTCTAGTACATTGTGCTAAATACAATAAAGAATCTATTGCACTCAGATATGGTGCTTCTGGACCAAGGACTAGTTCATCATCTTCTTTTGGACGAAATGGATCTTTCTGAATATCCAGAGAACGAACGACCGGTGGTGTGATGAGTGGATAAGCCTTGTCCATGCCAATTCGCTTTAGGATTTTTTTTCAAAGTAAGCTGACTGATGAACCAAAATTTCATTAACACAATGCTTGATCTGCAGGCCGAGACAATATTTTGTTTTCCCAAGGTCTTTCATTTCAAATTCGTTTTTCAAAATTTTAGTAGTTTTATTGAGCTCTTCAGGCGTTCCAACTAAGTTCATATCATCGACATATACTGCCACTAAGTGGGGCTTAATATTATTTCAGTGGCTACTGCAAATGCGAACATGAAGTCGATCATTTCATTTAGATCCACAATTCATTATTACATGCATAATTATAGAGATTTCTTTGCTTTCACGTTCTTTTGTCTCTTCAGGGACATGTGTCTCATAAAGCGCATTTTCTTTTTCTGTAAGTACAAAATCATGGATTTTGATTTCGTCATCATTGTCTTTTCCTGAATGATTTAAATTGGATTTAGTTGTGCCCTTATCTTCCTCTTTCGAGGGACTGAATCTTTTGAACCGGGGGGTCTACCAAGCTTCAGCGTGCATCCGATGAATCATTTGCTGCCACTTTGTATTGTCCAACAGGGACATCAATTCTTGTAAGCGTATTTGCAGCTGGTGTATGTGATTTTGCACTTTCATAGCATCATTTAGTGCACATTTTGTTTCAATGTGATATCCATTTAAACGTATGTCTTTAAACTCAACAAATTTTGAGTAGATCGAGTAGCGTACAATGCATTTTGTATGGACAATATTGTTCCATTTGGTAACATGATCTAGGCTTTTCCTGAGCATTCAATTACATCTGATTAGCCTGGTATTATTGTTACCTTTACTTTTTTAAGCATCAAGCTTGAGAAATATTTTCAATCTCGAAGTATTGTATGCGTGGTTGCGCTATCTGCAAGACAAATATCTCTGCCATTGCTCTTGTTTTGAGAATAACCAAATTTTTTATCCATGCTTTCTGAGTAAAGGAATCATAGTTAAAAGAAATTTATTCATAATAAAAGGAAATTGAAATGTCTTTTATTGAATTGAAATGTGAGCTTTCAATTACACGTTCAGATAATAAGAGTACATCAAACACAAAAACGATTCAATCGTATCGATATACTTAATTCCCTATTTCCACAATGAAGTCTGAGACATCCAGGTGGGTTGTGTTCAATTGTCTTGATAAATCGCACTGGATCAGGTATATCCATTGGTTTAGCCTGGTCGATGAAATTGGTTTTGACACACTTCTCCATGAGGGAGGCTTGATACAAGTCCACTAGATGTTTTGGGGTACGGCAGACACGTGCCCAGTGCCCATTGCCACCACACCTATAACAAACTCCTTTAGGATTTATAGGAGTGCTTTTCATATGAGCTTTACCCTTGTGGCGATTTACATTTTTGAAGCTCAGGCCTCAATTATGCACTTTTAGGAATGACGCCGACCCAATAGATTGGGATTGATGATTTTTCATTAGAAGCTCATTGTTCTGTTCAGTTATAAAGAGCATCGATATCAGCTGGTAGTACTCAATAGAGCCTTGCTCTCTATACTGATGCTGCAGGAGCACGTTGGATGAATGAAAGGTGATGAAAGTCTTTTCCAGCATATCTTCCCCAGTGATATTCTCACCACAAAGTTTCATTTGGGAGCTAATTCTAAACATTGCAGAGTTATACTTAGCAACCGTCTTGAAATCCTGGATTCTCAAGTGCCTCTACTCATAACGAGTCATTGGGAGAATCACTGTTTTTTTTGGTGATTATATCTGCACTCGAAACTTCAGGCTCGAGATTTACATAATTAATGAGGAAGGCGATTGTACAACACCACTCTCATTGAAACAATATAACGTAGGATGGGCGATTATATCGCACCACTCAAGTAGCAGGAAAATTTAAATATGAAGTGTAGGGTGGGCGATTATACTGCACCACCTAAAATTGTAGTAAAATTAAATCTGCAGTTCAAGATGGGTGATTGTATTGCACCATATTTGATCGCAATAAAATTAACATAAATAAACACTGGGTTAGTAATCAGGAGCTACACCAAACAAGAACTCAAAAATATAAGTGATTGTTATATTGAGAACTAGGAAAAGGCATGGTGCTAGCAGATCTTGGCGATGGTACATCAAGCAGGTGAGGCAGATGAGGAAGAATAACAGTAAGATCCTTGGAGGAAGCATTTTTTGGCGAGAGGAAATGAGAACTGGTTAGAGTTAGAGAGTCATGCTGATAACGTGTTACAAATAGGCAAAAGTTAGATAGATAACATTTGCTGGGGACAGAAGTGAAGCGGGTGCAATGTATCACACTGTTTATTTTCGTAACTATAACACAAAAGGATTGCAAGGAATAGATATTGATATTATTGCTTTCCATTTATTTTCTTTTATGTGTATTGTGATCATATGTGGAATGCTCTTTATATAGAGTCATACCCGTGGAGAATCACAAAAGTGAAATGAATGCCTTTTGAAAAATATCATACAACAACAACAATAACAACAATGCTACTATTCTTAAGTCTTACTCACTTTTCATATATGGCTAAAAACATGTAGGCATTCACTTCCACAACTTTTACATCAAGATGAAAATTTTGGATTTTTCTTTATAAAGTAAAGTTTTGATTGTTTTACAAACAAAAAAAATACGGAATTCCAATTACGTATAGCATGGTGGTCCGAAAAATCTAGAAAATAAATTTATAAGGGTAGAGATCGGTATAGAATGAGTATATACTAAAATTTACTTTTTAAATTTTATTGCGTAAAATCTTCTTCTTGTTAAAAACCACAGTTTTGGTTGTTGACTTGGAAGTTAGCGGTGACCGGAGTTAGAAGGTTCAGATTGATCAGAAGATTAGAGAGTAATTCACTTAATGATAGGAGTCGCCTCTAGTACATATCTTTTCCAAACCTAGATATAAAATAGCCCCCCCTTCTCTAATAAGTCATTTTTTTTGGGGGGGGAGAATTGCATGCTCCACACAAAAGTCGTAGACCGACCGATCAGTTGAATCAAAGTAATGCTTTCACCTTGCAGTCCTTACGATTCCACCACGACATTCTGATTGAAGAAGTTCTATATTGCTCAATAAATTGACCTATATTTATTTGTTAACTACCACAATGTTAAGTAAGAAATCTAAAAAAAGGTTATGATAAAATAAACCTATATATACAAAAAAAATGAAAGCTACAAATATCTATTTTTTACGAACGGGGTCATAGAAGGGTTCCAACTTGCGACTGATTGTGGTTGAACACAACACTTTCCAGAAAGGGATGGAAAATGGGTTTCTGGTAGGCGGATTCCTTCTCCCCAAATAAAAAGGAATAAATCCCCCATGCACACAACACTTTGGATCATTGCTTTGTAATTACGCTCGTCGGCAGCCATGAGTGTGATAGGTTTTGTTTAGCGGAAGCTTCTTCTCGGTCAGTCAATGGCAAAGTCAATTTCACAGCAAGCAGCTTTGCAACTTGCTTGGTAAGTCAATGGGGACAGGGAAAAGTAAGTCAATGGATTCAACTCAGGAATTATTAGCCTCCCATTGAAGCAGAATCGGATTGTTCCTTATATCAAGAGAGCTTTTTTATTTGGGTTTTTCATACGGCTCTGTTCTTCTTTTGTCTCTAAGTTTTGATTTAAATTATTACAAGTTAGTTTTCGGATTTTTCGGTGTCGGTTTTTTTTTGAGAGAAGCTGGAATGGGAGGAGTTGGGGAGCTTTTTGCAGGTGCTGCTGTAGGAGCCTTGTTTACTGTGCTGTATGAGGTTGTTAAGGATGTCAAGGACAAGACTATGATGTTTAGAGAGCTCCTCGGAGATCTCGATTCCACGCTAGAAGGGTTAAAGCCGCTGATCAAAGACATAGCCAAGTACAAAGAGGTGTTGGATCAATCAAACAAGGAAGTAGAAAAAATTGTGAAACAAATGGCGAATGGGGACGAGCTAGTTCTCAAGTGCTGCAAACTTAACTGGTGGAAAGGCTTCAAAAAGTATAAATACGCCAAGCAACTTCTCGATTTGGACAAGTGTCTAAACAGGTTGTTGACGGTACTGACTGTGGAGGGAATAAGGAACGGGTTCGAGAACTTGGCTGTTTCGAGGGAGACCTTGGCTGCTGCGAAGGAGATCTTGGCTGCTGTCCAGAAAAATGGTTCGGTAGGAAACAAAGAAAATGTTGTGATACAAAAGCAAGAAGGATTTCATGATTTGGGTTCAGTTCCTGAACCTCCACATGTTACAGTTGGATTGGATGAGCCTTTGAGGGATTTGAAGGAGATGCTTCTTAAGGACGATGTCTCAATGTTAGTGCTGACTGCTACCGGAGGATGCGGGAAAACCACATTGGCAATGAAATTCTGTCAAGATGAGGAAGTCAAAGGTATAATAATACATTCTAATTGCTAATTGAGAAGTGTTATAGTAGAATTAATCTTTAATTTAACATCGTTTTCTCTTGATTACTACTAGTAGTATGTTATAGATGTCGTTCGTTGAGTTGAAGCCTTTTGTATGAGTTTACAGCACCTATTTATACCCAAATCAAACCCAGCTTCGGATATATATGTTGAACTATAAGTATTTGAGCTGAAAAGTTTTAGAATAAGTTTTGTTTAAATTGGTGTATCCACTTGTGCAGAATGAGGCAAAGTGTAAATGTCTAGTTTTGTAAAAAGGCCATGAGTGCCATGTGTTGATAGATCCATGAAATTAGAAAGATGTGTGTCTAGGATGAGATGTAGTGGTTTATGTGGTCCCAAGTTAAGGACCTTCAGTTAATGTAAAGCACGTTAGTGCTCCTTTCTGATATGAGAAGAAAGATTCCTCTGCAAAAGTTTCTGCAGAGCGAAGAACAAGAAACCATTCGTTTTCTCCAGTCTTTGTTCATTGTTTGTTTCTCTGTGAAGCTCCATCTACATCAAAACTTTCGTTGATTCAAGTAACACTAACATGGCCTCAGAGCCTGGTTGGGTCTAACAATCTGGGCGTAAATCTGTGAAGCTATTTTTGAGCTCAATCGAAGCTCTCTTGAAGCTCCGTGAAAGTTGTCGATTCAGATCAAAACATGTCTGGATCTGGAGGCTCGGAAGTGAGGACTCCAGTTTTCTCCGGTGAGAACTACGAGTTCTGGAAAATTAAAATGGCAACGATATTCAAATCCCTTGGGTTATGGAATCTGGTAGAGAAGGGGATTGCAACCTCCAATCCGAAGAAGAAGGAAGCTGGAGAAGCATCGAAGGATGATGAAGAAATGGTAGCTGTTCTGATGAAAGACGCAAAGGCTTTGGGAATCATTCAGAATGCAGTCTCGGATCAGATCTTCCCACGAATCGCCAATGCCGAGTCAGCTAAGATGGCATGGGATTTGTTGTACGGGGAGTATCACGGTGGTGATCAGGTACGATCTGTGAAATTGCAGAATCTTAGGAGAGAGTTTGAATATGCTAGGATGAGAGATGATGAGTCTTTATCTAGCTATCTTACACGGCTGAATGAGCTAATTAATCAAATGAGAACATTTGGTGAATCTCTGTCGAATGAGAGACTTGTGCAGAAGGTTCTGATTAGTCTTAGTAAACCTTATGATTCTATCTGTTTGGTTATAGAAAACACAAAGTGTCTAGAGACTGTAGAGTTGCAGGAAGTAGTTGCAATCTTAAAGAGTCAAGAACAACGGTTTGATCTGCATACTGTTGATACTACTGGGAAAGTATTCTCATCTTTCTCAGTGAGTTCAAAAGAGCATAATAGGGGTGAAGGTCAATCTGGTTCATCTCAGTTCCAAAAAAATTGGAATAATAAGGGCAAGAAATGGGGTTCAAAACCTAAGTTTCAGCAGAACTTTCCTGCTAATTCTGCACATAATGCACAGTCAATGGGGCATATAGGTACAAAACCACAGTGCAGGGTATGTTCTAAGTTTCACTTTGGAGAGTGTAGGTATAAAGGGAAACCTAAATGCTATAACTGTGAAAAGTTTGGTCACTGGGCTAGAGAGTGCACAGTAGGTAAATTAGTGCAAAAGGCAAATAGTGCTAATCAGGTAGAGGTGACAGGGAACCTGTTTTATGCAAATAGCACAATCACTGAATCAAAAGTGAATGGAGAATGGTATGTAGACAGTGGTTGTAGCAACCATATGACAGGGGATTCTAAGTTGTTGATAGACATGAAGACAAATGTGGTTGGCAAGGTTCAAATGCCCACAGGGGAACTCATGAATGTGGCAGGTTTTGGTACACTTGTGATAGACACTAGCAAAGGCAGAAAATATGTCAAAGAAGTAATGTACCTACCTGGGTTGAAGGAAAATCTGTTAAGTGTGGGGCAGATGGATGAACACGGTTACTACCTGTTATTTGGGGGAAAGATGTGTAGTATCTTTGATGGACCTTCATTGGATTGTCTTGTACTCAAAGTTGAAATGAAAAAGAACAGGTGTTATCCTTTGACACTGATACCAAATGATCAGGTTGTACTGAGAGCAGGTATTACTAAGTCTACTTGGATATGGCACAAGAGACTAGGCCATCTACATTTTAGAGGTCTTCAACAGCTTAAGAACAAAGAAATGGTGCATGGTCTCCCAGTTTTAGAAGAAATGGATGAAGTTTGTGCAGGTTGTCAGTTTGGGAAACAGCATAGAGAGTGGTTTCCAAAGAATCAAGCGTGGAGAGCAAGTAAACCTCTAGAACTGGTGCATGTGGATCTGTGTGGTCCTATGCAGAATGATTCTCTTGCGGGCAACAAATATTTCATGCTTCTTGTAGATGACTGTACAAGAATGATGTGGGTTTATTTTCTGAAATACAAGTCAGATGCATTGATCTGTTTTAGAAAATTCAAGTCCATGGTGGAATTACAAAGTGGCTTTAAGATAAAATGTTTGAGGAGTGACAGAGGGGGTGAATTCACATCTTGTGAATTCAACAAACTGTGTGAAGATGCAGGGATTCAAAGACAGTTATCTATGGCCTATACTCCACAACAGAATGGAGTGGTAGAGAGGAAGAACAGAGCTGTAGTTGAGATGGCAAAAGCTATGCTCCATGACAAAGGACTACCATACTACTTATGGGCAGAATCTGTACTCACAGCTGTCTACATATTGAACAGGTGTCCTACAAGAGCTCTTGGAGAAGTAACTCCATTTGAAGCATTCAGTGGTCGAAAACCTGGAATTGCACATCTTAGAATCTTTGGTTGTCTGTGTTATGTATACACACCAAATGAGTTGAGACAGAAACTAGATGCAAAGAGTGTCAAGGGCATATTTGTAGGTTATGCAACCTGTGAAAAGGGGTACAGAGTGTATGATCCTCTTAGTAAAAAGCTTATACTCTCAAGGGATGTAGTGTTTGATGAAAATGCAGCCTGGAAATGGAAGACAGCTCCTGAGAACTATGTAACTGTGTTTAATCCTAGTGAGTTATCTGTACTGCCTAAATGTATCTCATCAGAGACAACTCCAGAGGAAAATGATTATGCTTTGTCACCAAATCTGGCATTTTCTCATGAATCTGTAAGTGATGTGGACAGCAGCATGAGAAGGACTCAAGCCTTTGATCACACTCCATTGAAATGGAGGAATCTAGATGATGTCTTGGCACAATGCAATCTTTGTATTATGGAACCTGAAAAGTTTGAAGAGGCAGCCAAAGATGAAGCATGGATGAAGGCTATGAAAGATGAACTGTCAATGATTGAGAAGAATGCAACATGGGATCTGGTGAACAGACCAAGTGATAAACCCATAATTGGGGTTAAGTGGGTGTTCAAGACCAAGCTTAATCTCGATGGGACAGTGCAAAAGCATAAGGCAAGGCTGGTAGCCAAAGGATATGCTCAGAAACCAGGTGTGGATTACAATGAAACGTTTGCACCTGTAGCTAGACTGGATACAATTCGGACTCTAATTGCTTTGGCAGCTCAGAAAAGTTGGAAATTATACCAACTAGATGTGAAATCTGCTTTTCTGAATGGAGTACTCGAAGAAGAAGTTTATGTAGAACAACCAGATGGTTTTGTGATCAAGGGGAGTGAAGACAAGGTGTACAAGCTTTATAAAGCTTTGTATGGTCTAAAACAGGCGCCAAGAGCCTGGTATAGTGAAATTGATACCTATTTTGCTCACTGTGGGTTTGTGAAAAGTCAGAGTGAAGCTACTCTTTACATCAAAGCAAGGGGAGGAGAAATTCTGATTGTTTCAATCTATGTGGATGACATAGTGTATACTGGGAATAGCACTGAGATGTTGAAGGAGTTCAAGGAAGACATGATGACAAAATATGAGATGACAGATTTGGGGCTCCTTCACCATTTCCTTGGTATGGGAGTGATTCAAACTCACACAAGCATATTTATCCATCAAAGGAAGTATGCTGTTTCTTTGTTAGATAAGTTTGGTTTGAATGAGTGTAAATCTGTGTTTACACCACTGGTTTCATCAGAGAAGCTATGCAAAGATGATGGCAGTGGTTCAGCAAGTGAGGAACAGTATCGAAGAATTGTGGGAAGTTTGTTGTATCTCACAGCAACTCGACCAGATATAATGTATGCTGCAAGCCTTCTAGCTCGATTCATGCACTGCCCTACAAATAAACATCTTGGAACAGCCAAAAGAGTGCTTAGGTACATCAAGGGAACTTTAGATTATGGTTTGGAGTATGTAAAAGGAAAGAATGCAATGCTAATCGGATTCTGTGATAGTGATTGGGGAGGATCTGTTGATGATAGCAAGAGTACTTCTGGTTATGCATTTTCTTTTGGCAGTGGAGTGTTCTCATGGGCCTCAGTGAAGCAGAATTGTGTAGCACTCTCTACAGCAGAAGCAGAGTACATCAGTGCCTCTGAAGCAACTGCTCAAGCCATTTGGCTTAGATTTGTTCTTGAAGATTTTGGTGAGATGCAAACTGAAGCGACTCCAGTACACTGTGATAATACAGCAGCAATTGCAATTACTAAAAATCTTGTTTTCCATCAGAAAACCAAGCACATTGACAGAAGGTATCATTTTATCAAGAATGCACTCCAGGAAGGGATAATCAATTTGGTGTACTGTCCCACTGAAAAACAGGTAGCAGATATCTTCACAAAACCTTTGTCTAAGGATCGGTTCAACTATCTTCGCGATATGCTTGGTGTGAAATCAGCTCAAAACTTAAAGGGGAGTGTTGAACTATAAGTATTTGAGCTGAAAAGTTTTAGAATAAGTTTTGTTTAAATTGGTGTATCCACTTGTGCAGAATGAGGCAAAGTGTAAATGTCTAGTTTTGTAAAAAGGCCATGAGTGCCATGTGTTGATAGATCCATGAAATTAGAAAGATGTGTGTCTAGGATGAGATGTAGTGGTTTATGTGGTCCCAAGTTAAGGACCTTCAGTTAATGTAAAGCACGTTAGTGCTCCTTTCTGATATGAGAAGAAAGATTCCTCTGCAAAAGTTTCTGCAGAGCGAAGAACAAGAAACCATTCGTTTTCTCCAGTCTTTGTTCATTGTTTGTTTCTCTGTGAAGCTCCATCTACATCAAAACTTTCATTGATTCAAGTAACACTAACAATATATAACATCAAAGTTAATCCATAAATGTAATATTTCAAATGCTTGAATATCATATCTTATTGGATATCTGGTTTCGAAATTCAAGCTTTCTTTTTTCCATGACTAATATGTGGTATATCTCGGATATCATAGTTCACTCATGCATTATATAGTAAAGAATCGTCCCCATTTCTGTTATACAGTTCATATCTGAGTCATAGAGGAATATAATTGGAAAATCCCATGGGTAGGAAATTTTACTTGACAGGGTAACGAAGCATTGACTACACTAGCTTCATGATTGATCAGGTTCCATTAAGAAAATTGCTTCACTCGTTTCATACTCTTCAATGTTACCATAGTGTATTGTTCCTTGTTTTCGCATTTATCTAACATATTTCTTGTATTGTATTTTGATAGATAAATTCAAGAAAAATATCTTCTTTGTCACCGTTTCTAAAGAGCCCAACTTAGATGTTGTAGAAGAGCTATATCAACGCATGAAGTCTCAGGAAGCAACACAAGATCCTATACTGTTGGTCCTGGATGATGTTTGGTTCAAATCCAAATTTCTTCTTCAGCAGTTTGATGAATTGAAATCACGAAATTGCAAGATCTTGGTGACATCGAGATCTGAATTTCCAGGATTTGGCACTCCGTATAATCTCAAAGCTTTGAATGATGAAGATTCAATGACTCTTTTGCGTCATTCAGCATCCCTGGGAGATAGCTCGTCTGTTCCAGAAGATCTTCTGAGAAAGGTTTATTTCTCACTATGCAATTCACAACATATATACATATCAAGGCCTCACAAATTATAGGGGCAACAAAGTGGGGAAAATAAATTGTTTTGATCTTTTACGCTATGTATACACATACAGAAGCAAACACCCATTTTACCATATGAACCTGCAAATGATCATTCACTGATCGCATGTGATGTTAATTAAGAACCAAAACTAAAATAAGAATGAAGCTAAGTAGGTAGTCAATAACCATTTTCATGAAATCATTGAGATGTTAAAAGAAACTTGAACTTTCTGTCTGCAACCCAGATAGTAATTGACATCATTTGGTACAATTAACCTGCAGATACTAAAGCACTGTAAGGGAGTTCCCCTTGCCATTACAGTGACCGGGAAATCACTTCGCGGAAAAGCTACAGAATTCTGGCGTTCAAGACTAGCAGACTGGTCAAAAGGTTCTATTCTTGATTCTGAGACTGAGTTGCTTCTTCGCCTTCAAAGTAGCATAGATGCCTTAGATGAAAAAGAGGTTATCATCAGGGAATGTTTCACAGACCTTGTTTCATTTCCTGAAGATCAAAGAATCTCTGCTGCTGCTTTCATTGATATGTGGGCAGAGTTATATAACCTAGATGAGGACTTTCTGTCCATTAAGAACCTCCACGAACTTGCCAGCAGAGGTCTGGCAAATCTTGTGATCACTAGGTACGCAAGCTATTAAGTTTCTCCTGTATAATATTCTCATTGAAAATGTCCACATTCACGTGTCGCTCTGACCATAATATGAAACTGCAAGTCTGCAACTGACTGAGTTTGGCTTGTTACCAGGAAGGAGAATATAGAGATTCTGGATGACTACTACATCGAACATTTTGTTAGCCAGCATGATATGCTGAGAGAGCTGGCTATCTACAATGCAAAACTAGACCCAATAGAAGAAAGAAAAAGACTGATTGTCGTAAGTGGACACAATCAACCCAAGTGGTTGATGGAGCAGAAGTCTCAACCCATCAATGCTCGCCTATTGTCTATCTCCTCTGGTTGTCCCATCTCTCTCTTTATAAAATGCATATATGTGCACATTGCACGTCTACCTATGACCAGCACACTTACCCACGTACATTCACATTCGTCCATGCTCACACACACATGAACACAGACACAAGCATATGCATATATACACATGCACACACAGACACACACGCTAAAATTTGCACATAAGTTTCATATAATTTCTGTCCTACTCATATCTCGTAGCATATTGTCTGCAGATGGAATATTCCCAACACAATGGCAGAGTGTTCATCTACCACATGTTGAGGTTCTAGTTTTGAATTTTAAGACAGTGAACAATGCCTTACCTGAATTTGTGCAGAAAATTGACAAACTGAAGGTTCTAATAGTCACAAACTATGGTTTATTGCCTACTGAATTGAGTAATTTTGATATTCTGGAATCATTATCAAATCTGAAGAGAATCAGATTAGAGCGCATTTCAATTCATTCCATAACCAAGAACTTCGTACCATTGAAGAGTCTAAAGAAGATATCTTTGTTCATGTGTAACATGGGTCAAGCTTTCCACAATTGTTCCATCAAAATTTCAGATGCCTGGCCAGGTTTAGAGGAAATGAATATCGACTATTGCCATGATTTGGTGGAACTGCCTGCCGAGCTTTGTGATCTTGTTCATATGAAGATGCTCAGTATCACCAACTGCCATAAGCTATCTGCCTTGCCTGAAGAGATCGGAAAGCTGGAGAATTTGGATGTACTGAGACTAAGGTCCTGTACAGACTTGGTAAGGCTTCCGGTCTCCATTGAGAACCTCACTAAGTTGTGCTGTCTTGACATGTATGATTGTTTGGGCATTAGGAAGTTGCCTGAAGGCATTGGTAATATGAGCGGTTTAAGAAAGATCAACATGGGACAATGCTCAAGATTGGAAGAGTTGCCTCTATCAGTGTGGGATCTTGACGAGCAGTTAGAAGAAGTGATTTGTGATGAAGAGAAGAAACATTTGTGGGAATCCTTCTTAGCCAGAGACAAAATCAAGGTGGCAAAAGAAATAACCAATCTGAATTGGCTCGAAAAGCCTCTGTTGTGAGACCTGTCTTTCCTCAATAAATGATGGAGCAACGTCTTTCTGATTGTGTTGCATTGTTTTCTTTAGCTTTCATCTTCTTGTTTGATTTCGTTCTTTGGTTCTGTTCAATTTCTATGTTTCATCACATCAGTTTGTAAGACTATTTATATCAAACTCTCGCGTCTCAAGAAATTTTGTGTTATTTTTTCTTGTGTAATTATCATGTTACTGTTTTACACAATATAAATCATGTGTATTATATTTTCTTGGATTATACAAAAAATACGTTTTTACTGCACCTCATATGTAATTTTTTTTTTTTTTTTATATAGGGCTCATATGTAAATTATGCATCTGGTTATATCTATAAGTTTTCTTTTGTTGCTTCCTCTGATATAGATATTAGGGTAATGCTAGGGAGACTAAATGTGGAGACTAAATTTGCAAACTAAAAGATGTATCACCAATAGGAATGAACACGTTTATCAATGCTTAAGTAATAGATTAATCAACTTACATGTCATTTAGTTTTTAAAATTTTGTCTATATATTTAGTCTCCTAATATTATCGTAAATATTATATATTATAATATTTTAAGATGCAATTTACCGTATTTTAATTTAATGCAAACATTTAATCGATATGTCGTTTATATGCTACTACAGTTGATATTGTCGATATTGCAAAGTTAAAATGTTCAAAATATGATCGGTAGTGCTCGACTGTGAGCAGTTTACTACAACGTAGAAATAATGGGAATTTTTTTTTATTGTGATGGGAATACGGATGCTACATCATGTATTTTTATGTAAGTGGTGAGAAATTTTATTTTTTAAGTTATTAACTTTCACATATATCCCACAATTTATATAGTGACACATGGCACCTCGTGTACCGATCGTATTGAAAAATTTCTCAAATAATGGTTAAAAATTGATCATATATTGCTCATTGGTTCATGGTTAAATATTGATCGTTTATTGCTCTTTGGTTCGTGGTTAAATATTGATCGTTTGTTGCTCATTGGTTCTTCTGTCTTTATGCTTTTGTCTCCTTTCGAACGAGAGATTTTTGAGTGTGATCGTCACACGAAATGATACATCACGTGTTTTCATATAAATAGTGGGATATGTGTGTTAAAAAAGTTAATAACTTAAAAATTAAAAATTTTCACCACTTACATAGAAACACATGGTATACCATCCATATTGCCGTCATAACTAAAAATTTCTTCTTTCGAACCTTGCTTTCACAATTTAATAATATGGTTGGTGGGTTCTCTCTCTCTCACCGTGAATGCTTCTCAGAAATGGTGATGCAATTTCCTGGTGAATTTCCAAGTCTCCCTCGACACTCAATCAGCTAAAGTCAACGCGCTCCAACTCCGAAATTTCTATCGGGCTTCAATAGCAAGTATTTATATGCTAAAACCCAGATAGTTTGGAGAAGAAAACCTGGGTTTGTATTGCAAGTTTATGATATCTTGCTTGATCACCAACAACGTAAGAGAGTCTTTATTATGGCAAATCCAACTTTGTATTGCTTGTTTTCTGAATCTCTTTATTTTGGAAACCAAATATAAGAGTGTCTCACTTTTCCACAGTTTCTGATCTGTTATTTTGGAAAAGTGACTAAAATGGTCCGAAATCAAATCTCAAATTCTCAATAGGAAAAATATACTTTTGTTTATCCTCTCTTGCTTTGATCTCCAGCAACGAAAGAGAAAATCCAACTTTGTATTGCTTGTGTTCTTAATCTCTGTATTTTGGAAACCAAATTTAAGTGTCTCACCTTTCTACAGCTTCTAATCTGTTATTGTTTTGGGAAAGTGGCTTGTTGGGCTAGGATAGCACCAAATCAATTGGAACCAACTCAAGTTAACCCATAGATAATATATCAAATAAAATGCAAGAACAAAATATAAAAGACGAGGTTCATCAACAGTCAGTGTAACTGGAGTACGTCCTCGGAGCAGTAGGAGCTCACCCAATAATTCACTATCAATCAAATGGGAGTTTACAAAATGTTGGCAATCTTACAATCCAAAACCCCAATACACCCAATAACTCTCACTCACCAAATAAACAAATAGATAAGGAAATATAATAAATAATTTCATCTTTATACAAAACTCAAAGCTAATACAACAAATACAAATTTGATGGAGTGATAGCTAACCAATGAGAGGGCACACTTTCTTCTTCTCTCAAAAAATTGGGGCCGCGGCACCTTTTTTGTTTTGCTCTCCTGCTCTTCTATTTTCTTGGTCCACTTTAAAAGTTATAATAACTTTAATCGTTTGATTAAATTTTAATATTTCGAATTATTTGATAAGGATGATTAGGTGAAAGGAATCCGGAAAGATCATTTTTCCATTTATATGCTACTACAGTTGATATCGTCGATATTGCAAAGTTAAAATTTTCAAAATATGATCGGTACCAAAGAATGTTTCTTAGACTTAGGTTCATTTCCGGAAGACCAAAGAATCCCAGCTGCTGCCCTCATTGATATCTGGGCAGAGTTATATGATGTAGATACAGATATAGAAAAACCTTTAGACCATTCAATTACTCTTTTTTGCCATATCTCTATAGGCTTCCCGCAAAGTGATTTCCCCACCACTGTAATCGCAAGTGGAAATCCCTTGCAACGCTCAACTATCTGCAGGAAAATTTTCCAAAACAAAGTAAACTGCCTTTTTAGTTGCAAAGCGAAAATTCAAGTTATGGAGATGAGAAAATGGCAAAATAACCATCTACATAAATCTAATTTTAGTTTTAGGCCACAAGTATGCTCAAATGCATGATTACTCACAGGTTTATATGGTAAAGTGAACATAATATCTTGATAATTTTCCAAAACCAAGTCAACTAACTTTTGACTATACATTTTTGTGCACTGCAGCAACTAAAAAGTACCTTTTCTGGAAGATCTTTTGGAATATGAGAGCTCTTATCTCCAAGGGATGCTGAATGATGAAAAAGTTTCATCGCATTGTCATGATCCAATGATTGCAAATGATAAGGGAAACCATATCCCCGAAATTCAGACCTAGATGTTACCAAAAACTTGTGATTTTCTGTTTTGAATTGATCAAACTTCTCCACAAGGGATTCTGATCCAGACCAAACATCATCCAGGACAATCAGGAAAGGATTCTGCCCTTCTTCCTTCAGAAAACGTTGCAGCAACATCACTGCACTGACTTCGTTTTCGAAAGTAGATGCCGGGACACCCTTGCGTTGATATAGATCTTGAACAATATTTTCCAATTTAGGCTTTTTTGAAACCGTGACGAAGAAGATATTATCCTTGAATGTATCTATCCAAAGAAAACATAATAAATCTGTCATTGAGGCGTCATTTAAATCTGCCATAGTTGTACAAAGTTAAAAACATATAGAATTCCGAGTGCTAACTTATAAATATATGATCGATACCTTTGATATCCTTGTCTTGACAAAACTTTGTAGCCAAAGTGGTTTTCCCACATCCTCCGGGAGCAGTCAGCACAACCATTGAAACATTTTTGTCCTTAAGAAGCTTCATCTTCATCTCCTTTAGAGGAAAATCCAATCCAACCACAAGCGGCGGAAGTTGAGGTACTGCACACCAAGCTTCACTGTCGGGTTGTTTTGGTATCACCATATTCGATTCAATTCTGCTGAGCACATTCTCTATATTCCTCACCGAAAGGGAGCTGTCCTTCATATCCCTTATTCCCTGAACGTTTAGTATTTCCAAAAGTCGTTGAAGAGATTCATCCCATTCAATCAGCCTGTTGGCGTATTTGTATCTTTTGTACAAGCTCCACCATCGAACCTTTTTGCACTTCTGAACGACCTCTACGCCCTCCTCCAAATGTACTTTCAAGTTTCCCAGTTCCTTATCCGATAGATCAAATTTCTTGTTGGATTTTTCTATATCTTTCAACAATGGTGCCAAAGAGTCTAACCTGGATTTGATGTCTTTGAGGAGGGGCTTAAAAATTACATTCTTAGTAATCAGCTCATTGAGGACATCATACAGCACATTGAATGCTGTTCCGAGAGCAGCCCCGCCGATAAGACCGCCTGCTCCACTCATTCCTTGATTCTTAACAACAAAAACCAGCACCAAAATCAGAAAAAACTTACATAAGTACAGGAAAATTGGCCGAAATGATCATTTTTCACCCAATTGCGGAACAGTATGTCGCCGATATTTGATTTTGATGAGAATTGAGAATTTGAGATTTGATTTCGGACCATTTTAGCCGCTTTCCCAAAACAATAGCAGATTAGAAACTGTGGTAACTGTGGAAAAGTGAGAACCTTAAATTTGGTTGCCGAAATAAAGAGATTCAGAAAACAAGCAATACAAAGTTGGACCTTCTCTTTCGTTGTTGGAGATCAAGCAAGAGAGGATAAACAAAAGTAAATTTTTTTCTCCAAACTATCTGGGTTTTAGCATATAAATACTTACTCTTGAAGCTCGATAGAAATTTCGGAGATTGGAGAGCGTTAACTTCAACAGTAGCTGCATCACCATGTCTGGGAAATTTCGGAGTTGGAGTGTGGAGGGAGACTAGGAAATTCACCGGGAAACTGCATCATGTCTGGGAAGCTTTCACAGTGAGAGAGAGAACCCACCAACCATATTATTAAATTGTGAAAGCAGCTTTCAAAAGGAGACAAAACGATCGTTTTGAACCAATGAACAATAAACGATCAATATTTAACCATGAACCAATGAGCAATAAATGATCAATTTTTAACCATTCTTTCTACTGCTCCTTCCAGTCGAGATATCAACTGCTGCCCTCATTGATATCTGGGCAGAGTTATATGATGTAGATACAGATATAAAGTGCATTGCAAACCTCTACGAGCTAACCACACGAAGTCTAGCTAATCTTGTTGTTACAAGGTGTGCATGCTTTGTTTTCTCTTGTATAATATTTTCGCTCTATTTTCCCCTTTATATTCACGACTGGTTGATGCTAATAACTTGTTATTGCAATATGTTGGTTGAAGAATCTCTTCTAAGAAAATTAGTTTTGATCATCACCAGGAAGGACAAGATGGAGGGGGACGGGTACTATAGTGAGCACTTTGTTACCCAACATGATGTTCTTCGGGAGCTGGCTATATACAACACAAAAAAAGGACCGGTGGAACATAGAAAAAGACTGATTATTGACATATGTGGAGACAATCTTCCAAAATGGTGGGGAGAACATAAGCATCAGCCTATGAAGGCCCGCTTATTATCCATAACAACTGGTTGTTCCATCTCTCCCTTTCTCTTTAGTAATTACGTAGACATGCACAAATAACTAGTCATTCTTGCACACGGTCGCACGCGCACACATTAATACTTTCATTTTAGTTTCCCCTCCTCACACTTACAGTTGTTACTTTGCAGATGAAGGGTTTTCAACAAAATGGCACGACATGCAAATGCCAGAAGTTGAGGTTTTAGTGTTGAATTTCCAGACAAAGAACTATGCCTTACCCGAATCCGTGGTCAACATGGATGAATTGAAGGTTGTGATAGTCACAAATTATGGTTTCTTACCGGCTGAATTGAGTAACTTCCAACTTTTGAGTTCGTTACCAAATCTTAGGAGAATCAGATTAGAACGCATCTCAATTCCTTCAATAACCAAGAATCTCACACAATTGGCGAGTCTGAAGAAGATATCCTTGTTCATGTGTAACATTGGTCAAGCTTTCAACAACTGTTCCAACCAAATCTCGTCAGCATTCCCAAATCTAGAGGAAATGAACATCGACTATTGCAGTGATTTAATTGAATTGCCCGCAGAGGTTTGTGATCTTAGTAAACTAGGGAAGCTCAGTGTCACTAACTGTCATAAGTTATCTGCCTTGCCTGAAGGGATTGGAAAGTTGGAAAATTTAGAATTGTTGAGGCTAAGATCGTGCACAGAACTATCGAAGCTTCCAACCTCAATGAAGAACCTTGGAAAGGTAAACTTTCTTGATATATCTGATTACTTCAGCATCAAGGTGTTGCCCGAAGACATTGGTGAAATGAGTAGTTTAAGAAGGATCAACATGAGGCAATGCTTACGGTTGCAGGAGCTGCCTCCATCAGTCGTAGATCTTGAGCAGTTAGAGGAAGTGGTCTGTGATGAAGAGACAAAATATTTGTGGGAATCTTTCTTGTCGTGTCTCAACAACGTAAGGATAATTGTGGCCAAAGAGAATATCAACCTAAATTGGCTCCACAAGACTCAGTTCTGATATACGTGTATCCTCAGTGAAGGTTGTTCTTTAAACTCTTTGGTTTGTGTTTTTAGTGGGACTTATGTAAACTCCACTGTAACATAGTTTCAAATTCAATCGCTGTACATTTGCTTGACTTTCTTGTTTGAAAATCTGTATGTGTAATCCAACGCCACAATCTGATTCATGTTCTCCCAAAATAAATTCAACGCCGCAAGGTTGAAGAGTCCCATAAAATAAAGAACTTTCATGTCTCAGGATCAGGTGTTAATCTTGTTGTGGATAAGTTTCTCTGGTATTTATATTAATATCAAGTGGTCAAGTTTCCAGAACTGTTCATATAATCGAGATGTTGTTGAACCATATATTTACCCAAAGGAAAATATATTAATAAGAAAAAAGAGAGAATCTCTACCATTCATATACGCACGTGGACCTCGATGTGTGACAAGTTTGAGTTCGTGTATGTATGGAACTCTCCCAAAACTCTCACGTTCTCCACTAGGTGATGGCATTCTCTCAACCTCTCTACATCCTCGGAAAGTGGCACACGTAACAGAGTGGAAAAGGATCTCTGAACAGCTCCTTGCGTCTATAAAATGACGAAGGCTAGATTCAAATAAAAGGAGGAGACTGACGACCAAGAGCTGAGAGAGTGTAAAGAGGGCACCGGAGGAGAGAAGAACGAAAACTAAAAAAATAGAAAGAGAGAGGCTTAACAGAAAGAGAAGAAAGGAGCAAAGGGCTGTAATTACGCAGAACTTTCATGAGGAAGAAGAATCAAAGGTAAAAGTTTTATTCTTCTTTATTATTTATTTCCTTACACTAATCTCCACTTCATGGCACAGGACCTTCGAAGCAAAGTTAGTTTCCTACATGCTCCTACAAGGAGATGCTCCAGTGAAGGACCTCTCTCTATAACAAATCAAAACGGTGCCAATCCCTCTTTGCTCTAGAAGCAATCTTCCGGATCAAAGCCGCTGGGCAAGAAGAAAAACCAGAAGCAATAACCCTTCTCCGCTATCAAAGTGCTCTTCGAAATTAGACTGACAAGGTTAGCTTTCCTGTGATTGTAGCAGTTCGCATGCAAGAACAAAAATGGTTCCTGCCACAAGAAAAGCACAGCAATTCTTGCCTTTTTTTCGAAAGAACGTAACCAATTGGCATAGAAGGATGGTCGAAGTCTTCTCGTCAAGACTTTCTCGGCACAGCATATCTGCACGCAGACACAGAGGTGCCGGAAAGTGAACTCCTTCAAGGTGTTCATCTTTAGCAACTCGGATCTACTCATCAAGCATTTTTTCGGCACAGCATGTCTTCACGTAGACACAAAGGCGCCGGAAATTGATCTTTATAGGGAATGTCGAAACCTACTCGTCAATAATTTTTTCGGCATAGCCTGTCTCTATGTAGACACAGAGGTGCCGGAAAGTGATCTTTAAGGGAAAAGTCAAAATTTACTCGTCAAGAATTTTCTCGGCACAGCATGTCTCCACGTACACACGGAGGTGCTGGAAAGTGATATTTACAGGGAATCATGGACGGAGCCAATAAAGGCTCACTGAGGGCAGATGCTCCCACTCAAGTAATTCATTTGTTTAGTTGCAGACTACAATTATATAATATACACAGGTTATCTTTGAAGAAAATATATGTATCTAATATCTAACATACATTCATTCTACTTATACTCCATATCAAATATTATATGAGCAATAATGCTCTTCTTCTGTCATTCAAACCGAAAAAACCATCTCCCGCCTATCAAGTACTTATACTTTTCTCATCAATTTGCCACTTTCCACTACTATATTGAAATTTTTGTAACATTGGAATTGTGATACATCATCATTTGAAACCATCCTTAATATCATAATGCGTACAACCATACTATAATAAGGGTTTCTTAGTTGTTTTTGGTTGCCCCCACTAGAAGAAATTTATGCTCTGTCTCTGCAAGGAATGTCGAAATTTACTTGTCAAAATTTTTTTTCGGCACAACATGTCTCTATGTAGATACGGAGGTGCCAGAAAGTGATATTTACGGGAAAAGTCGAAATCTACTCGTCAAAAATGGTCTTGGCACAACTTGTCTCCACGTAGACACGGAAGTGTCGGAAAGTGATCTTTACGGGAAAGGTCGAAATTTGCTAATCAAAGAATTTCCAGCACAACATGTCTATACATGGACATGGAGGTGCTAGGAAATTCACATCTCTACACTACGACATTTGTACACTAACACCAGGGCCTGCCCAGGCCCAGTGTGGGTAGGGCTAGCGTTCGGGGTCCAAAAAAATTGGGGCACCAAAATTATTAGGGTGATATATTGATATATGTTTTCATAAGAGTATAAATTTATAAAATTTGGCTCAATGATAAAGAAATTTAATTAGAAGTGGTGGTTTTGTCATTTGAAATTAATGAGGAGGTCTTAGGTTCAAAACATCATGTGTGCTTATTTACTTTTCAATTTTTACAAATTTCTTTTCATATAAGTATAAATTTATAAAATTTGGTTAAATGATCATTAAGTTTAATTAGAAGCAATGATTTTTGTTGTTTAAAATTAACGAGAGGTCCTAAGTTCAAAATGCTATGTGCGTGTTTATTCTTTTCAATTTTTATTTGGTTGTAACAAATTAGTCTTTCTGTGTTTTTAAATTATTGATTTTGAAGTGCTTTTCTAAGTACAATTTTATCGATGTCTTACGTGTGAAAATAAATAATTTTCTTAGTTAGGGCACATTTTTTACTGTCGTCCCGATTCTCAAAAATCTCTGGATCGGCCCTAACTAACACTGTGAAAAAATTATGAAGACCACGAATGTTTTGAATACTGCATCTCGTATAGAACAAGGAAGCAGCAGCCAAATGACGATGTCATCGCCAGTCCCCACTATAGCAACAGGGAACAGCAATCCCCACTGCATCACGTTCGATTCCAAACGTCAACGGCGGAATGTTCTTATCTAAATCACCAATTGTGCAGAAGAAAAGACGTCTAGATCCTTCCCACCAAATACCAAGATGAGCCGAAGTGGGCTCTCACTGGAACAGATGAAGAAAAGACAATGAAATTGTTTGTTGTAGGTTGCTACCTTCAAAGTTATCTAATCCAGGGATTAAAAATGATAAGAGACGATCTGCAACAAAGAAAAGGGATGGAGGTCCTCATGTTCACGTGGTCCTAGGTCTGGCAAACGGGTCATGTCTGTTGTGTTCGTGTCGTTTTCGTGTAACACCTGTTATCTTAAAAGATCGTGTTGTGTCACACCCGTTATCTTAACGGGTTCGTAATAGGTTGGGTCACTTTACCCACGGGTAAAGTGACCCGACCCGTTATGACCCGTTAAGAAAAATATATTTTTTTTTCTTAAATTTACATATACCACACATTGCCACATAAATATTACTTCAAAACATTAAAACACATTTGTTGTTTAAGTACTACATCTACACTCGAAAATAAGAGCCTAATAAAAAAACATTCATACACTAGTCTATTACAAAATATTAAATGTGCAAGGATATGCAAAATGAAAGAGTTTTTGTTTTCGAGATTGTGAAGCCTTTCTCAAAAGTTTAAACCTTACCAATGGAACTCAAGACTTGCATGTTATTCCTTTTACAAAATCCTTAATTTTCATCAATCATCATGAGGAAATTGTTGACACACCCCGACCGAGATCGAGGCATGCTGGCTGTCACGTGAGGGTGACGTAACCTTGTGCACAGTGCTGAAGCAATAAGGATAAGAAATATACGAATAAATAAAACAGAAAGCTACTAAAGTGCACTAATAAGCAGGAAGTGTTAGGAGTGATATACAAGAGTAAATACTCCTAATCAGAGCATAGAAAGTCTAGGTGCAGTCCAGTAGGACAAGTACTCATTATACAGTACCAGAAGATGTCCTACAATATTTTATTATGTTAGAACCACCGAAATCCTCATACGCCACCAACAGCAAGCTTATCTAAAACCTGGAGGGGCGCAAAACAGAAAACGTGAGTGGGCAAAAACAAATGTTTTTCAAAACCATTTCATCATTAAAATGCTCTAACCCCTTGCCGTAAAACATGTATAATTTTCCCCATAATAGATTATAAACATATGCATAAATATATATATATATATATCTCAATTCAATTCATGCTTCACATAACCATATTCATAAGTATGTCATGCCAAGATATAAACAGAATAAGTAATTCAGGTGAGAATAAATTCACAGAAACTAACATATTAGTCGGAACCTCTGTAGAAATCTGTACGGCTGAATTCATAGCTCATTAGTCAATCTAGCCGGAGTCACTACAATGACCTATATGGCACTACACTGCACACAAGTCGGAACCACTAAAAGGGTCTATACGACAAGACTGAGTATAATATAATTATGCTCAATACTACGCTTTCATGATAACTAGGCGATAAATCGCTAGTCACCTACGAGTCGGAACCACTATAATGGTCTGTACGACAAGACTGTGCACCTAAATTGGATCCAATGTGAGCATATGGTGCGGGATGTGACATTATATACAGGCATATACCATATCTCTGGCTAATCACTAACACCGGGGTGCAGGTTTATGAGCTATATGCTTCTCAATTAATCACAACCATTCAATACACATTCACAATTCATAAACTCACCTGGAACTTACCTGAGCTTCCACAGCACCACAATTATATATTATGCATCAATTCTAACTCATGGTTTAAGCATAAATCAATAGGCATGGCATTTTCAAAGCATAACTCATTTAAATGCATTTTCTGGGAAAATATCAAGCATATACGTATATACTTAAAACCAAAAGGCCACTCATTGGTATGTCGAAGGGTCGTAGCCCTCGAGTCGCCCTTGATTGCGCTCGTCCTCAGGATAAGTCTCACTTATATGCTAAATGACTGAATAAACGTTATTTAAAGCACATAAACAAAACTAGCTAATAACTTCTCATACAATGCTCAAATGGGGTGTTTGAATATACCAACGTGATCTACACAACCTCACAAACATCCCCATATTTTTAGAAAAATTTTCCGACGTCCCACGCGCCACCACGCACCGGTCAAGGCACGGCCAGACGCGCCGCCCAAGCGCGGGCACGTGCCTGGCACACTGACGGTGGCAGTAACGGTGTTAGGGAATATTCCGTCCAAAAGCAAGCATATACCATTAATTATTAACGGCGTCATCCAACGCCGTTAGCATATTCCGTCAAAACTGACGAAATATACCCTCATCTTCTCCGACGAGTCGCCGGATGCCGGTGACTTCGCCGGTTTCTGGATTTTATTTCAAAGCAATCTTCTTCATTTCTTAACCAAATTCCATGAAACTTGACTCATTTTGAAGATCTCACCAAGATGAACAAAACCATACCTGAGTCGAGCCTTGAAACCATCGGAAACCCGCCGGAAAAAGCCTCGATATTCAGGCAAATTTTAAAACTCGTCGTTCTCGATAATCCGACGTCCAAATTCTTCCAACGAACCACTCCAAGCCTCATGGGGACATCCTTAAGCTACCTATAAGCTTGAAATCCCTAAAAACACACAATTTTACGATTGCATGAATAGTGACATAAATCGGGTTAGGGTTTTCACGAGTTTTCGAAGGAGTTCTTACCTAAAAATGGTACCATTGAACTCGTATGAACCTCAGGAACACGATGATGCCCTTTAAACCCTCGATCTGCAAACTTTCCACTAGTTTTGTTGTTGATCCGTACGGGAGGGAAGGAGAGAGAGTGAGTCTGAGGGAGAGAGAGCACGGGAGAGAAGAGAGAGAAAGGTACTTTTGTGTGTGTGTGGTCCTAGTTTTTGGGTCATTCACCACCACCAAAAATATTAACTTAAGTTCCAAAAACTTAGAAACTAACCAATTAAGTTTAAACCCAAATTTAACCACAACACTACATAACAAACTCAATGTCCAAGGGCAATTTAGACATTTCACACCATCGAAACTAAATATTTCGGGATGGGCTGTGACAATTGTATTGGAACTTTGGGTTGATCTATTGCCTTCAAGAGTTATGTTGATGATGTTTTCAGTAAGGTTTTCCACGTCAGAATTCTCTTCCACATAAACTAAGTATAGAAAAACCAAATATTAAAAACCATTCAAATTATGAAAAGTTTACCAAAATAATTATGAAAAGAAATAAAACAATAGTACTATACCATATAAAATTATATTAGCCTCCAACCTAATGAACAATGGACGGCTGAGATTAAATCTCAGCCGATCCAATGGTCACCAATTTTTTAAATTTAAATTAATATATATATATATATATAATTATTATAGTTTGTAAGGGTATAAAATTGTTAAATTAATATATATAATTATTATAGTATTTTTTTATGGTTATAAAATTATAAAATTAATATTTTGCTTATCGTGTATCGTGTTACTCACGTATACACCCGAACCAACCCGTTATCTTAACAGGTGCTTATCGGGTTACCTGATAACGACCCGATTCGTTATCGTGTTATCCCAAACACCTGTTAATTTCGTGTCGGGTTATCGGGTCGTGTCAGGAATTGTCAGGCCTACATGGTCCCCAACAACCCAGGTCCCATCTGCAGAGTGATTAGGTCATCTCAATTGAAGAGGGCTAAATGTTCAAAAGTTAAAAAATGTCTTGATTTATTCAAAATATCATCTCCAACCGATGACTGGACTAAACTTTATGAAGTCCACCATACCATTATTTGGTCAAAGGAGCATCAGGCTGGCCAAACGTAGCCCCCTTTTAGCCCTTTTTTTGGAGCCTAGCTTCTCAGTTACAATAATTGATTCAAATCCAACGACTATATTTGAAAACATCTAACATTAGTTTAATTAAATTAACTAATAAAGCTAAAGTATAAACTTAAAACTAATTAATAATTGAGAAGCTATGTTTAGTCTCTTCAGTTGGAGATGATATATGAATATGACCTGACATTATTTATTTAAATTGTTTTTTTACAGACTACAATTTTGGACGGAGTTAGGTTTAGTTTTTTCGGTTAGAAATGACCTTAGGCACTCAGAAGTTTGATGTATACCGCAAGCGTGATCTCTCAAAAAGAAAAGGGGAGAATCCAAATAGCCTTAGAGCTTAAGGAGGGGTTTATTTGAAATCAAAATTTTTTATCCCTCTTTGATGCCGTGGCAAGTATGCAAGGAAACAAAATTCCTTGCGGCAAAATAAAAGCATACCAATTAGGATTCAATATGATCAAAGAATGCCTTTGCCGCATCTCCAAATAAATAGCTAAAAGATGTTTATTTTGTCTGCCATGTGAAGTCAAAGTCCAAGTTCACAGAGAAGAGAAGAAAAAAAAAAAATTAATGAAAATGTATGAAAATTTTGAGTTTTAATAATAAGAATAAAATAAAGAGTAAATTGACTAGTATCAAGATTGACTTTTTAGTGTGAAAATGTGATTTTTCGTTAAAGTAAACAGTACCATGAGCTTTTGATTAAAATTCCCCAAAAAAAAAGGGTGTGATATCTACACACTCCATTTTACTTCTAACACACCTTTTTAATTTTCGGTTATTAGATTGAATGAATAAAAAAAGATCAACGAACAGAAATTATTAAGGAGTTTGTGAGAATTAAAATAAGATGTGTGGATAACATATCCAAAAAAAAAAAAAGCTTGCCGACAACTTCCCAAATTAATTGGGAAAGACACTCACGTGGCAACCTTTAATAAAAAAAGGCCACAGCTCTCAAATTTGAAATCACGTGGTTTCTTTTCTAACTTTGGGCCTACCCTTGCCTAGAGGTTGTAAATTTTACAAGAAGAAGAAAGAAGTCTGCAAATAAAGTTCCCAATTTTATGGGGAATGCTGCCTGCTCCCATGGGATATTGCCCCACTATGACACAAAGATGCATCAAATTTCAAACGGCACAAGGCCTTTTCAAATTTTAAATGGGACAAAACGGATTTAAATTTCAAATGGCACAAAAGCGGTATCAAATCTTAAATAAAACAAAGTCGCTCCAAATGATACAAAGTTCTTTCCTTGCACGATCTGAAATTGCACAAGGCATCAAATCCAAACCAAAATACTTGTCTTTTTTAGTGGGTCATTTACTCATTGGAAATAATGAAATGAACTACACCGGTTTGATTCTACCAAAGATACATAGGCAATCTAGAGATTCAGTCCAGATGCAATAGTACAAACACAAAAACTCAAAATCGAATCCCTGGTTCATCTCAACCAAATTCACCGTAAAATCCAAATCGAGTCCCTGGTTCATCTCAGCCAAATTAACCACAAAGTCCAAATCAAATATCTGGTTTATTCAACCAAATTCACTCAAATAAATTTTAAGTATTCAAATAAACAAACACAAAACCTTTTTTAGTCACTCACTGAAAATCCCAAACCAAATCATCCAAGAACAAGGAAGGAGGTCCAAACAGCTAAATGCGCACCCACGGCGCATGTTAGCAAATGCTGGTAAAGGATAGAGTGGAACCCTGTCCCTCGAAAGGAGGGGAGCGGTGCGCGGAGCGGCGCGCTTTGACGGAGGGATCCTTCAGTCAGGACCTTCCTTCTTAGATCAAGGAGAACCCTCTGGCTTATTTCCGTGAATGAAACGAGCGAGCCGACTATTACTCAGGGTGGGTGTGGTGGGGGAGTGCAGGGTTTGGGTTGAATCTCTGCGATTTGGGGTAGATCTGAAAGTTTTGGTCTTCCCAGATCTAGTTACGAGGGGGACATAGGGCAGTCTGCCTGGAGAGGGCCTTGTCTCCTGCATGGTAGGAAGTATCAACAAGGACGAGATGGACGAGCTAGGCTCCAGATTTGGATCTAAGCTGAAGTTGTCAGAGAAAGAACGCGGTGGCATCATAATAGAGAAGAAGGATGTTGAAGGCGCTATTCTTGGACTCCAATATACTTTGATTGCTGAAGTACTTACATCTAAGGAGGTCAATGAGGAGGTCTTTACAGATCGTTTCATGTCTCTCTGGAGGGGTCGCGAGGGGGTCTCAATCAGAGACATCGGAAATCGAAGATTTTTAGCCAGGTTTGCCGGCCATCGAGATCTACTGAGAGTGGTGGAGGCAGATCAGTCGTGGACATTCAAAAATGACCTAGTAATGGTGGCGGACCGAACGGAAAATGGCAGGAACCGATGGGCACCCTTATCCGGTGTTAAGTATGACTCAGGCAGTAGCAGAATCTATTGGAGGACTGATGGGTGTCGTTTGTAAGGTGGATAAATCCGGAAGCAGAGATTGTATTGGAAGATTTCTCAGGGCAAAAATCAATTTCAATGTCCGCGAACCCCTTATGCGTGGGACTTTTGTGAATTTTCCTGACGATGGCAAGATATGGGTTGACTTCAAATATGAAGCTTTACCCAAATATTGCCTGGTCTGTGGAATGCTTGGACATGCTACCAGGATATGCCATGAAAATCAGAATGCTAACAGGGATGATGGAGGGAGCCCAGAAGAGAGGAATGAAGAGTTTGCGTTCCGGGGTTTAGACGCAACATGTGACTTACGAGGAAATCTTTTGAGCTCTGGAGGCAAGAGTAAAGTGTCTCAGGGATCAAATGGGGGGAGGAAAAGCTCTGACAGATGGCAGGATGAGAAGAGCGAGGACAGGGATGAGGGATGGCGATCAGCTCGTTCCTCCACAACCTCTGGAGCAGGAACACAAGCACAACATTTCGGATCTAGAGCCCATAGTGAAAATGGTTGCACTGACAAGGCAGATGAGGAAGAGATGGATACAGCTATTTCCCCAAATAAGCCTAGAGGTTCATCAAACAAACAAAAAAATGACCGTCTAGAGCTAGAAACGAAGCTCCGGAACCAAAGGAAGGGGGCAGAAATTGCCAGGGAAGCAAGAGAATTAGCTTTTGACCCTGGTCTCATTGGACCGGGAGGAGTCGTTGCTCCTGGAGCTGAACATATCACCCTTCACGACCCCCTTGAGCATGAAGCTTGGATGCATGTACCTGAGGCAATTCTAGTAAATGAACCGGGTTTTGATCTAAATGTCGAGCCTGATACGGTTGGTGTGGGAACTTTTGTCGCAACGGAAGGGGGGCTGACGACTGCTGACACGACTAATGGGGAACTACCTGCAGGAAACGGGAAGCACATTGAGGATGATCCATTCGATCTGGAGGAAATCATTGAAGCAGTAACAAAGGAAAGTAAAAGCAGGAAAAAATCTTTCCGTGATACTGAATCCACGACGCCGGTTCTCTGCTTAGAACCGAATAGCACTAAACAAAGAAGGAGCTTATTTGCAGAGGCGGAGGAGACCAGCCTTAAGGGGTCTTCCAATGCCCCATAAAGCTAATCACATGGAACTGTCAGGGTATCGGGGGTGACCTGACAGTTGACAATCTGCTGGAATCAAACCGGCTTCACACCCCTGACATAGTGATACTGTTGGAAACAAAAAACAAGAGTCATCGATATGAGTTTTTTAAAAAGAGTCTAGGTCTGGAATATATATTTGCTGTGGAACCTTAAGGTCTCGGTGGCGGACTTTGTGTATTCTGGAAAGATGGTTCTCAGGTTACTTTGCTAAAGTATGAGGAGTTTGTGATTGAAGTGAAGATATGGGATGAAAATTTAAACAAACAGTGGCGTCTCTTCGCTATCTATGCTAGTACGGATGAGAAGAAGAGGAAGGAACAATGGAAGAGGTTGGGTAAAAGAATCGAGCAGGATTTGGATGGCTGCCTTCTAATTGGAGATTTTAACGACATTCTTTGCAATGAAGAAAAGGAAGGAGGAAATTACAGACCGACTTCCAGTATGAGAGACTTCAGGGAGTTCGTGGCCAGGAATGAACTCATGGACCTTGGTTACGAAGGATATCCCTTCACTTGGAGAAATAATAGAGAGTCCCTACCTATCCAACAAAGGCTTGACCGGGGGCTAGCAACGATGGGTTGGAATAACATCTATCCGGACACTACAATCAGACATATGGTGCTAGAAGGATCTGATCATGCCATGTTTTTTCTCTCCACTGAAAAGTTGAAAGCGCGGAGAGGAAGAAAGTTCTCTTATGATGCCCGGTGGAGCAAACTGGAGGAATGTCGGGAGCTTGTGGCACATGAATGGGAAGGTAATCTTGGTGGTTCCCATGCTTTCCGGATCTGTGAAAAATTAAAAATGCTCAGGAAGAGCCTTAAGGTGTGGTATCAAGGCAGGGGTAGAAATTCAAAAAAAGCCATTGATAAATTGAAAGACGAGATCAGGAGGGCTTACACGTCTAATCAATTTGCCTCTGAGGAGGTCAAACTGAAAGAAAGAGATCTTCGGTTTGCCCTTAGAAACGAAGAAGCCTATTGGAAAGCTAAGTCCAGAGTTCAGTGGCTACGAGAGGGAGACAAAAACACAAAATTTTTTCATGCTCAAACTTTGAAAAGAATGAGATACAATCAGATAAAGGGTCTGGAGGACTCCAAAGGGAAGTGGCATGACAATGACAAAGATATCTGTGATATTGCCAACTCTTATTTTATTGGTTTATTTCAGTCCTGCAGGCCCAGCCAAATCAGGGATGTAGAAGACTGTATGGAGACCAGGGTGTCACCGGAGGACAACAGCGACCTTGTGGCACCTATCACTGATGAGGAAATAAAGGAGGCGGCGTTTCAAATTCCTTCCGCAAGAGCCCCGGGGCCTGAAGGATTCTCTGGATGCTTCTATAAAGATCACTGGACGACAGTGGGAGAGGATGTGACGAAGGCTATCAAAGCTTTTTGGCATTCTGGAAATATGCTGAGGAAAATAAACCACACAAATTTAGTACTTATTCCCAAGGTCAAATGTCCAAAGAACATGACACAATTCAGACCTATTGCCCTCTGCAATGTTATATACAAGATCTTGGCAAAGGTGATCACCAACAGACTAAAAAAGATAATGCCGAAGGTGATTGGCGAAAATCAATCTGCTTTTGTTGCTGGGAAGCAAATTCAGGACAATATTCTGGTGGTACACGAGATTCTTCACTCCTTGAACCATCAAAGCAAAGATGTTCAGAAAGGAATGGCCATTAAGTTGGACATGGCAAAGGCTTATGATCGTGTAGAGTGGGATTTTCTTCTCTCCATGATGTCTAAATTGGGGTTTGCGCCGATGTTCTGCAATAGGGTAAAAGAATGTATTTCTACTGTATCTTTTAGTATTCTCATCAATGGCTCACCGACGGGTTACATCCAACCGAAGAGAGGCTTGAGACAAGGGGATCCCTTATCTCCTTTCCTTTTCTTAATCTGCACTGAGGGTTTCTCCAGTCTGATCAGGAAAGGGATGGAGCGTGGAATCTTTCACGGCTACAAGTTTACACCTAACGGGACTCCTCTCACCCATCTCTTCTTCGCAGACGATTTGGTCCTCTTTGGGAATGCTACGGTTGAGGAGGCCCAAGGTATGGCAGATATCCTGAATATGTATGCTAGCGGATCTGGGCAAGAAATTAATTTGTCCAAAAGTTCGATTTTCTTTGGAGCTTCGACTTCTAAAAGGACCAAGACGAGGATTGGGAATACGCTGGGGATACCATACAATGATGGTTTCGGGAAGTACCTTGGCCTGCAGGCTGATTTTGGACTCTCCAAAAAAGCTGTCTTTGCGAAGATTCGGGATAAGATTGAAGCCAGGTTAACAGGTTGGTCGGAGCAATTCCTATCCCAAGCTGGAAAGGAAGTCCTGGTAAAGGCAGTTGCTATGGCTCTGCCAAATTTTGCCATGAGCTGCTTCAAACTCCCCATTGGGGTATGTAGGGATGTGGAGAAAGCAGTCCGGAGCTACTGGTGGAGAGGCAATGATCAGAAAAGGGGATGTCATTGGATTTCATGGGATCGGCTAATGAAACAAAAATTGGCCGGTGGTTTGGGTTTTAAGGATATCCAGTGCTTTAACCTTGCTTTCCTAGCTAAGATTGGCTGGCGTTTGATCCAAAACCCCACTTCCCTACTTGCAACTGTCTTAAGAGATAAATACTTCCCGGGGAAAAGCTTCAAGGATGCTGGAAGAGGGAGGAACACTTCGTGGGGATGGAAAGGCATCTTTGAAGGTCGAAAGGTTCTTCAACAAGGTGTCAGGTGGCGGGTAGGAGACGGGGAAAGCATAAATATCCGAAAGGATCCGTGGTTACCGACACCTACCACCTTCTTGGCTAACCCGATGGATAGTCTAGAAGAAATTAAGGTACGGGATTTGATCGACCCGGTCTCAAAGTCTTGGAAGGAAGAAGTCATCTCGGCGGGTTTCAATCGGGATGAAGTTAGGAAAATTTTAAGTATACCCCTAAGCAAATCTGGCTGTCATGACAGATTAGTTTGGCATTATACGGTGAATGGTGATTACTCCGTTAAAACTGGATATGGAGTGGCAATGAACTTGATGGAGAATGGCGCCCTGGGTAGAAAAGGACGGGGTGCGCCTAGCGAGCACCGAAAGAACAATTTGATATGGAAAAAGATTTGGTCATTGCAGGTTCCTAACAAAATCAAATTTTTCATATGGAAGTGCTGCAATAAGGCTCTGGCGGTGCGACACAATCTTCAACGTCGTCAAATTCGAGTCGAAAACATCTGTGGGGTATGTAACACCTTTGATGAATCGGAAAATCATTTATTTTTCCATTGTGATTTTAGCCATCGAATCTGGTTTGGTTCTCCTCTACACATAAATTCTCATGAGTTGGCCGGTGCCGACTTCATGGAAAGTTGGGAGAAAATTTGTACTAGAATCAAGAATGCGGAAATGAAAGAGGAGATTCTCCAGGAGGTTGCGTTTGGTCTGTGGCGACTCTGGAAAAATAGAAATGAAGTGGTTTTTAATGGTGTACATAGACAACACTTGGAAGTCATGACGCTATGGAGAAAGAACATTTCTGAGTACCGTGAGGCTCTGTCCCTGAGTCTCGAGGGCGAATGTCAATTGAACTCCAAACCCCACAAGTTGGAGAAGCGTCCGCAGCTCAAATGGAAGAAACCAAAATTTGGAATCATCAAGGTGAATACCGATGCGGCCTGGTGCAGGTCTTCTTTGCGAGCTGGAGTGGGATGGGTGGGCCGCGACTTTGCGGGTCTGCTTCAATTTGCTGGAGGATCGGGAACTAGTATTTGTCATAGCGCGGCGGCTGCTGAGGCATGTGCTATTCGGAGCGCTCTGATAGCTTGTATTGATAATGGTTTTGATAAGGTGGTAATTGAATCTAATGCTTTAGTTATCATTCAGATGCTAAAAAAGGTATCTCCACAAGACTACAACATTGAATGCATCCTTGGTGACATCGAGATTCTAGTACAGAGGTTAATGTCAGTGACGTTTTCGTTTGTACCTAGGGATAGCAACCATGCGGCTCACTCGGTGGCGAAGTTTGCCTTGCAGCAAGGTGGTGATTATGTTTGGGATTGTATTGGGCCGAAGTTTTTGTTTAATGTTTTAGCCCACGATGTAAACATTCCTATTCGCCTTTAATATATTCTATCTTCGGATTAAAAAAAAAAAAATCATCCAAGAACAACGAGTGGATTGATCCCTCCAAAAAGATCACGTATGTAATCTAGGGCTCGACCTAAGTGCAACCGCAAAACCAAACAAACACCCAAATCCCAAAGTTACGATTTATTCATATTGGAATCAAAGAGTTTTTTTTTTTTTTAATTTTTTTTTATGAAGGATTGTAATTAATAGATGCATAGTCTAGAATGGGCTAAAATTAATAAAACTCTCTTCGGAAAAATGAACGAAGGTAAGATTATGTTTAGTGAATTATTTGTTACATCTCTTGTCCAATTTTTCTCAACAGATGCATTACCAAATCTAAAGAATTGATTGGTTATTATTGACTAGTGCGATGAATCGGTCTCAAACTATGTTTTCCAACAAATACAGCTTGATTAATCTCGTTCAATGTTAATGGTTGAAACAAAAAGAAAGGGTCATATTTTCTCTTTTGGTTACAAGAACGGGCCATATTTTCTTCCTTTTAAAAGTTGTTCTGATGATATATTTAAGAAAAACAAACAATAGGCTTTTCACGTAGAAGTCATTGACAAATTAGATAATAAATAACATTATACTTTAGAAGAAAATACACAAACTCAATACTTTAGAAAATGAACAACATCTATTATACTTTAGATAAAAAATACAAATTTAATACTTTGTAATGGAAGAACGGCACAATAGAAATTTCACAACTAAGAAATAATTAGAGCATGTCAATACTTAAAAAAAAAAAAAACAGGGACTTGACTTTGTAATGGGAAGGGCACAAAGAAATTTCACAGCAAAAAATCAATTAAAGCGTGACAAATAGGGAAATGAGGGGTTCTTTTCTCTAATCAAGCTCTTGAAGTATTTTTGTATAGAACTTATAGTTTTGGAACAAATAATTGTACATTAGAAAGGATAGCTGATATTTTCAATAAAAAGAAAGCTGATTTTTATTAATCAATGTTGAAGTTTTGAAGACATAAGGGAATAATACTACAGTCTCCCCACATAAAATTCTCAACTCTGTCATTTTTCGTCAATCTATGATTCACGCAAATAAGAATTTGTCAAAGGATGTATGATACACGTAAATGAGATCAATTCATATGTGCATTAAACATATAAAGCTCATGTGAGTAGAAAAGCATACAATTTCCTTACGTTTCCATAACACATGCACACAAAAATTTCATATGTATAATTTCTCATCTTCTAGTATACCAAAAAGAAAGAGGAAAGTAACATCTTCACAATAAATTTTCTTAACCAACTTACATTAGGCCTATGAATTCGCTCGTAATAAAATTTGCACTAAAGAAAAAATCATCATGCACTGCTCTATAATAAATTAAACAAGGTCAAAAGGAGGACAAACTGGCCTTCTTTTAGAGCTAATACCACTCTTTAGAAACTATCTATTTGATCGCATGAACAATAAAGTCATTGTACAATTTAAATTTAAAACTCAACATTGAAATTTTTATGCATATTCTAGGAAAAAAATAAGGAAGTTATACTATTGTCTCCTCACAAGAAAATTTCAACTCTGTCATATTTTGTGAGCTTGTAATACACGCTAAAATGGGATGAATTCGTCAATGAACTATTGATACATGTAAATGAGAGATATTTGTAAGTCTATTGAAAATGATGAAGCTCATGTGAATAGGTCAAACACATTCGTAATCATATTAGCTAGAATAAATAAGTTTCCCCTAACAACCATTTTTGTGCATATTCTACGAAAATATAACAAAATTATATGATATTTTCCTCACAAGAAATTCTCAGCTTTGTTTTTTGTTAACCCATAATTCATGCAAACGGGGTCAATTTATCAATGGACGTATGATACACAAAAGAGATCAATTCATAAGTGCATTGAACATGACAACCCATGTGAGTGGAGAAGTATATAATTCCTTATGTTTTCATAGCAAGTGCATAAAAAGTATTAATGTTGTTAAATAAATCTTATATCTATTTAAGTATAGTTTATCTTCTAGTATACCAAAAGGAAACCATATACTAGCATTTTCACAATAAATTCTCTAACTTACACTAGACCTATGAATTCACTCGTAACAAAATTTGAACTAAAAGAATCATCTTGCACTACACACAAATGAAATAAATAAGGTCAAAAGGAGGGCAAGGTGACTTTCTTTTAGCCCTAATTATAGTTCTTCTAAAAATTATATATTTGATTGCATGAACAATAAAGTCATTATACGATATATATTTAATATTGTGCATATTCCATGAAAACATAATGAAATAAAACCATGGTCTCCTGCATAAAATTCTCAACTTTGTCAACTTTTATGAGCTAGTGATACACGCTAAATGGGTGAATTCTTCAATAAACTTTTTTTTTTTGTGGGCAAACTGAACTTTTGATACACGTAAATGAGATGTATTCTTTAGTTTACTAAAAATGACGAAGCTCATGTGAGTACACATGAGCATGTTAGAATACAGTTTCCTTGATAAACAAGCTTTTATATGTATATAAGTATAATATTTTCTCCCTTAAACAGAGGGCAATTTTGTCATTTTATGAAAATTTAATCATAAGGGCTTCACAGAGAGATTGCCGGCAATGAGATTCAAATTTAAGTCTTAGTCTAGCGAAGAAAACGATCATTATCACTCTCAAAATTAGAACACCGCGCCATAATAAGTAATTGAAATTTATTGAATTAGCTAAGCTAGTTGCATGTTAGTTATCTCTTTACCATTTCTTCGAAGTCGGGAAAAGGAACCATGAAGGGAAAGAAGGCCAAATGTCTGTTAACTTTGTTGAGGTCGCCTACTACGCTTTTGTTTACTTGGCTCCGACGTGTGCGGGCTCGGATTGCAGGACGTTTTCAAGAAACGATACAGTAGAATAATTGAAAGGTCAGTTAGCGATTTCGCAACCATTTCATATACAATTCACGGTGAGTGCGATGCATCATCAGCTTTGTCAATGCATGACTTTTATGGATGTATTTTTGTTCTGAAGTCCTACCAAATGACACGATAGCTGACACACTCCGATCAGAATTAAGGCGTGTTGGCCGTCACGTGAAGGTGACGTAACCAAAGTGCAAGTGATGAAAGAAAATTGTGAATAAATTAAAAACGAAACTAGAAATTAATTAACTAATAACGTGAGTGCGCAGTAGTGGTTACAACCCATAACTACAAATATTCAGAGCATAGATAACATAAGGGTAAAACAGTCGAATGAGAGAAATACTTACACAACTAGAGATAAGTTCATACGTTAAGATGGAGATATGTCAGAATCCACCAGCTATTCCTCGTACGCCACATAGATTAATCAGCTAACTAGGACCTGGAGGAGCGAAAAACAGAAGGGTGAGTGGGCACAAAAATAAAGGTATATAAAATCCATTTACTTTTCAATCATACTAACCCCTCGCTGTAAAACAAGTATAGTTTCCAAAATATCATACTATGTATAAGTATGAAAATCAAATGCATGTCAAATGTAAGTCCAGAAGTATGCCACAACATATATTCTCAACAACAGTATAGATATGATTATGTGCTGTAATCTACACTAACATGATAGTCGGAGTCACCTAATGTGACCTGTACAACATGACTAGGTGTAATAATAATCGCTCTAGTGCTACGATCACGTGAAGACTAATGCTATGCTCGGGTCACCTACAAGTTGGAGTCACCTAATGTGACTTTTACGACAGGACTAGCACCTACTTGAATCCAAGGCGAGCGTGCGGTGCGGGAGGTGAACATACACATGAAGGACTAGCCCTGGCCCTGGGCGGCAGCACTAACACTAAGGTGTATCAATGATGAGCAGACTATATGTAAGCATGCCATAATGATTCAAACATTCAATTCATGCCATAACCTTACCTAGACTTACTTTCGTGTCCCGCATTCACATTAGCATTTCAAACAATTCACATCAATTGCATGCAGGTAATATGCATATGGATATGCCATGATGTAATAAAAAACTCAACCATGTCATAGAATTTAGAAAAATATATAATTCATGCTAGTTAAACCTGTCCCTGTTTCCCCTTCTCTCCATGTGCCATTTCGTTGGATTCTCCCACCATTAGGGTGGGTTAAAGTTAATGGTGATGGTTCTTTCTTTGTTGGTTCTAATTTGGGTGGTATGGGTGGGGTATTTCGCAACGAAGCTGGTAGTTATGATGGAGGTTTTGTTCACAAAATATCCCATGCATTGAACCCAATTACGGTGGAACATGTTATTATGGATGTGGATAGACTTTTGGAACACGTTATTATGGAGAGTGACTCATTGCAGGTGGTTTAGGCTATTGGGAATTGCATTCAGGGGTCTTCTCTGATTGATCTTCTGGTGGACGATATTCAGGATCTTTTGCGGGGTTTTGTGGACTCGAAAGTGCGTTATGTGCGGCGTACTGCTAATGGCATGGCACATAGTATGGCTAAGTTGGCTCTTTCCATTTCTAAGGATTTTTGTTGGTTTGAGGAGCCTCCGGATGTGATTGTGGAGGCCCTCTCTAATGATGTATGATTTTCCATCCTCTAAATAAACTACTATCGTTTCTTTTCAAATATATATATATATAATTCATGGCATAAATGCATAAAATCATTTAAAAACATTTATGGAAACTATGAGGTATATACATAATATACAAAAACAAAATGCCCACTCATTAGTATGTCATAGGATCGTAGCCCCCTAGTCTCGCTTGTTCACGTACGTCCTCAGGATAAGTTTCCCCTATATGCGAAACAACTATTGATAATTAATTAATAAGGACATATGCTAAAAACTAGGAATAACTTCCCATAATTTGGTCAAATGTAGGGTTTGAATATATGAAATCAATCTACTTGACGTCACGACCTACACATAAAAAACCACTAACCAACCGAAGGCCAGACATGCCCTCATGGGCCGTCCAACCCACAACCACATGCGCGGCCACGCGCAGGCACGTGCATGGCAGGTGATTGATGGAACAGAAGAATATTTTGTTAAATAGTAACGAATGTTAACAACGTTACCTGATGTCGTTAGAATATTCCATCAACTTTGACGGAATATTCTCCTTCTTCTCCGGTTGCTCTTGCCATCTGTAACTTGAATTTTCGCCGGAAACTGGAAAATTTTCAAATCTTTATATCTTGCTCAATTCTCAACCATTTTTTACGAAATTTATATGGATTTGAAACTCGTGATGAATGGAACAAAATCATACCTTTTGAAAGTAAAAAAACGGTCGAAGATTGACCTGAAAATAGCTCGATAGCTCCGGCCAAAAAGTCAACTTCTTGAACTCGCTTGTTTCAACTTCAACGGTTCACGAAAACTACTCTAGGGACCTTAGGGAGTTGCGTGGATGCTTCCAAAACCTTCAAAACTTGGTAACACAGCCGCGATCACGTCGACACAAAAACCACTGAGTTGGAGCTTTTGAGTTGCTCCACGTTGACCACTCAAAACTCAACCAACACGTGATCTAAAGGTATGGTTAAGTTCGTGGTGACGAAAGGAGTCCAAATATGTGGTTTTCAGGTTCGATCTGTTAAGAGATGGTGGTGGTCTTCTTTGTTGCAGAGAAGAGCGAGGTACGAATTTGAGAGAGAGAAGTGATGGTTTCTGATTGGGCAGAGAGAAGACAGTCTGATTGGGTGCCAGAAAGAGGGAAGAAGATTGATTGGTGAAAAACATAAGGCACATACCAAATTTTAAAGAAGTAAAAGGATAGGCTTTTATAGATTTCCCATAGTAAAAGCAAATCAGAAAATCTATCTGGAATAGTTTTTCTAATACTGATAAAATTAACATACACTCATAACAACGAGTACAATTTAATTACGATAGCGAGAATACTAATTTAAGAGCGAATAAATACATCCACGTCACTTGCCAACAAGGGCATAAACAATAATTTACATATTCGGGGAGAAATTGCATAGAAAATTAGGGACCGGTCGTCACAATAACTCTAACAACTACACACAAGAAATATATATATATATATATGTATATATATTATTTTTTTAAATGAAATTATCTACCCTAAGAGAAAGGGATGAGTTTAATATCACATTGAGCTAGTAATAGTGTGGTTTAAATTCGCCTTTGACAATAATTGAACCTAAGATCTCTCACTTACAAGCAAAAAGGAATACAATTAGACCATAGTACTAAGTGGCAATACGCACAAGAAATATTAAAATATGTTTGATTATTATTTTTAAACTCTGGAGTTTTATTTAATTTAAAAGCTAAAAAATTATTTAATAACTAATTTGAATTTTCTAAAGAATAAAAATTAAAAGTCAAAATTTAAAATTTAAAGAATTAAAAGAAAAAAAAACTTAAAGAATTAGCTTTAAAAAACTGCATAATTGAAAGTAATTATCTAATGAATTTTTAATTTTCAAAAAGACAAAACAAAAATTGAAAGTGAAATGATAATCAATTGGCCTTGTAGCTTTCAATTTTCATATTTTAGAATAAAAAGCTGAAAGCAGTTACCAAAAGATTTTTAGTTTTAAAAAATAACTGCAAACAAAAATTGAATATGAAATGATTATAAAATGGTCCCTAAACGTTCTAAAGGCCAACTTGGCTAAACAAGTTGCCACCATAGTGGTGGGTTTGAGAGTGAAAAATGTACGAGAAGAAGCAAACGAATGTATCTAAACTCAAAAGATTGAGATTGCACTCATGATGAAATGGTCAAACACTTCACTAATTATACACACAAAAATTGCAATATAACAAACATGAAGACACTATTTGACAACAAGCAGTACTGATTTGAAGAGGAACTGGCAGTGAACCAACTAGTGTCTACCCATGTCAATTTTGTTCCCAACATCTATCAAGAACAGCGAAGTAGACCCAAGAGATGCCAATAACACACTAACACAAAACTAAAATACTCACTAGGAGAGACTTAAAAAAAAATCCCCACCAAGAAGCCTCTTATTGACGTAACTATTAAAATGAAAAATAAATCTACGACAGTCCAGAAGAAGGGAAAATAGTAAAGCTAGGAGAGGGGAGAGAGGGGCTGTCACCGGCCACTAGCTGGAGCAAGGAGTCATTTGATAGGTGAGAGAAGAAAGAGGCTAGCAGCAGTTTCTCATATCTTAGCATTCCAAGAGTCCATGCTTTCGAGTTATAGTAACAAAAGATAAAGCAAAAACAATTGTAATTTAAACAAGGTCATTGTGCAGAAAATTGACGACGTCCACAATTGTTCATCAAAATTTCTGATTGCTGGCCAGGTCCTATAGTAGAAAAAATGAATATCGACTATTGCCATGATTTGGTGGAACTGCCTGTTGGAAATTTTGAGTAGAAATTTCTTTGTCCCACATTGGTCATTCCCAAAATATTTTATCACTTTATAAGGCTTTGTCCTTTATAGAAAGTAATTGGAGTAATAGGCCTGAAAACTAAAATTGGGCTCACCCTTGGGGTTGGGCTTTGGGGTGTACTAATTAATTGGTAATTAATATATATAATTAATTATATTAATATATAATTAATTATATATATTTAATTGTCAAAAGATGGGCCTTGGGCCTTGGGGCTCTAATAATTAAATTAATTAATTATTTTCGGAATTAATTATTTATTTTTAAATTTCGAATTTAAATTAATTAATTAATTATTTTTTCCAACGGAATCATCTTTTCAGATGAAGTCTGAAGTGTGAAAATGCAGAAACAAAAACACCCTTTTGAGCAGATGTCTCCCAACAGATGCATCCCTTCCTCATACCTGTTGCGAACAGGTATAATCACATTATATATACATTCATCTGCATGGCATTTAGAACGCAGAAAAATCATAAATCTTCTCCTGCAATCATAAACATCCTTTCTGAGAGAACCACATTAATATTCGCCAGAAGTCAATTTTCCGGTGCTGGAATTTCTGACTTAGATTGTTAAATCCTGGTGAAGCAGACGTCCGTAGAACTACAAGCACTGAGTAGGGACGAAATTTCTGTTTCAAGGACATTGCGGTACGCAAGCCTCGATCTTCAAGTTATTTGTTTTATATTTTTGTTTCTTGATACTCTGTTAATTTTTATTTGCATTTATTGTTTATTAGCATATCTCTATTTAAATCACAGATTGTTGACCTATATCTAACACTGTCTGCCGAGCTCTGTGATCTTGTTCATAAGAAGATGCTCAGTGTCACCAACTGCCACAAGCTATCTGCCTTGCATGAAAAGATTGGAAAGCTGGAAAATTTGGGAGTATTGAGACTAAGGTCCTGTACAGGCTTGGTAAGGCTTCCGGTCTCGATTGAGAAGCTCACTAAATTGTGCAATCTTGACATGTATAATTGTTTCGCCATCCGGGAGTTGCCTGTTGAATTGAGTAACTTCCAACTTTTGAGTTCGTTACCAAATCTGAAGAGAATCAGATTAGAGCGCATTTCAATTCATTCCTTAACCAAGAACTTCGTGCCATTGAAGAGTCTAAAAAAGATATCTTTGTTCATGTGTAACATGTGTCAAGCTTTCCACAATTGTTCCATCAAAATTTCAGATGCCTGGCCAGGTTTAGAGGAAATGAATATCGACTATTGCCATGATTTGGTGGAACTGCCTGCCGAGCTCTGTGATCTTGTTCATATGAAGATGCTCAGTATCACCAACTGCCGAGCTCTGGGATCTTGACGAGCAGTTAGAGGAAGTGATTTGTGATGAAGAGAAGAAACATTTGTGGGAATCCTTCTTAGCCAGAGACAAAATCAAGGTGGCAAAAGAAAAACCAATCTGAATTGGCTCGGAAAGCCTCAGTTGTGAGACCTGTCTTTCCTCAATAAATGAAGGAGCAACGCCAATCTGAATTAGCTTTCATCTTCTTGTTAGATTTTTCTTGTTTGATTTCGTTCTTTGGTTCTGTTCAATTTCTATGTTTCATCACATCAGTTTGTAAGACTATTTATATCAAACTCTCGCGTCTCAAGAAATTTCGTGTTATTTTTTTCTTATGTAATTATCATGTTATTGTTTTACACAATATAAATCATGTGTATTATATTTTCTTGGATTATACAAAAAATACGTTTTTACTGCACCTCATATGTAAATTTTTTATTTTTATTTTTTATGGAGCTCATATGTAAATCATGCATCTGGTTATATCTATAAGTTTTCTTTGGTTGCTTACTCTGGTATAGATATTAGGGTAATGCTAGAGATACTAAATTTGGAGACAAAATTTACAAACTAAATGATGTATCACCAATAGGAATGAACACGTTTATCAACGGTTAAGTAATAAATCAATTATCAACTTACATATCATTTAATTTTTAAAATTTTATCTACATATTTAGTCTTCCTAGTTAGATATTATATACTAAGATATTTTAAGATGTAGTTTACCATATTTTAATTTAATGCATACATATAATCGATATGCCATTTATATGCTACTCCAGTTGATATTGTCGATATTGCAAAGTTAAAATTTTCAAAATATGATCAGTAGTGCTCGAAGAGCAGTTTACTGCAACGTAGAAAGAATGGTTAAAATTTGAGGAAAAGGATCATCGTGAATCCTTTTCTTAGGAATTCCGTGATCGGGATCGTTCATTGTACATGTTTTCGTTATGTGTTATTTACATTTAATTTTAAATTTTAAAATAATTTCTAACCGAACGATATACGATGAACGGCTTCGACCATGGGATCTCCAGGATCTTCAGAAAAGAGATCCGTAGAGGATTCTTTTACAAAAATTGATATTTATTGCTCATCGGTTCATGGTTAAATATTGACCGTTTATTGCTCATCTTTATGCTTTTGTCTCCTTTCGAAAGTTGGTTTCACAATTTAATAATATGGTTGGTGGGTTATCTCTATCACTGTGAAAGATTCCCACACACGATGCAGTTTCGTGGTGACTTTCCAAGTCTCCCTCCACACTCCAACTCGGAAATTTCCCAGACATGGTGGTGCAGCTACTGTTGAAGTCAACGCGCTCCAGCCCCGAAATTTCTATCGAGCTTCAATAGTAAGTATATATATTTGTATTGCTAGTTTTCTTAATCTCTTTATTTTGGAAACCAAATTTATTTGGCTCACTTTTCTACAGTTTCTAATCCGTTATTGTTTTGGGAAAGTGGCTATGGTCCGAAATCAAATCTCAAATTCCCAATTCTTATCAAGTATCGGCGACATACTGAAAACTGATAATTTCCGCAATTGGGTGAAAAATGATCGTTTCGGCCAATTTTCCTCTACTTTTGTAAGTTTTTTCTGATTTTGGTGTTGGTTTTTGTTGTTAAGAATCAAGGAATGAATGGAGCAGGAGGCCTTATCGGCGGGGCTGCTCTCGGAACAGCGTTCAATGTGCTGTATGATGTCCTCGATGAGCTGATTACCAAGAATGTAATTTTTAAGCCCCTCCTCAAAGAGATCAAATCCAGGTTAGACTCTTTGGCACCATTGTTGAAAGATATAGAAAAATCCAACAAGAAATTGGATCTATCGGATAAGGAACTGGTAAACTTGAAAGAACATTTGGAGGAGGGCGTAGAGGTCGTTCAGAAGTGCAAAAAGGTTCGATGGTGGAGCTTGTACAAAAGATACAAATACGCCAACAGGCTGATTGACTGGGATGGATCTCTTCAACGACTTTTGGAAATACTAAACGTTCAGGGAATAAGGGATATGAAGGACAGCTCCCTTTCGGTGAGGAATATAGAGAATGTGCTCAGCAGAATCGAATCGAATATGGTGATACCAAAACAACCCGACAGTGAAGCTTGGTGTGCAGTACCTCAACTTCCGCCGCTTGTGGTTGGATTGGATGTTCCTCTAAGGGAGTTGAAGAGGATTCTTCTAAAGGACCAAAATGTTTCAATGGTTGTGCTGACTGCTCCCGGAGGATGTGGGAAAACTACTTTGGCTACAAAGTTTTGTCAAGATACGGATGTCAAAGGTATCATATATTATACGTTAGCACTCGGAATTGTGTATGTTTTTTTTTTCTTTGTACAACTATGGCAGATTTAAATGACCCCTCAATGACAGATTTGTTATGTTTATTTTGAATAGATACATTCAAGGATAATATCTTCTTCGTCACGGTTTCAAAAAAGCCTAAATTGGAAAATATTGTTCACGATCTATATCAACGCAAGGGTTTCCCGGTACCTACTTTCCAAAACGAAGTCGGTGCAGTGACGTTGCTGCAACTTTTTCTGAAGGAAGTAGGGCAGAATCCTTTACTGCTTGTCCTGGATGATGTTTGGTCTGGATCAGAATCCCTTGTGGAGAAGTTTCATCAAATCAAAACGGAAAATCACAAGTTTTTGGTGACATCTAGGTCTGAATTTCGGGGATATGGTATCCCTTATCATTTGCAATCATTGGATCATGACAATGCGATGAAGCTTTTTCATCATTCAGCATCCCTTGGAGATAAGAGCTCTCATATTCCAAAAGATCTTTCAGAAAAGGTACTTTTTAGTTGCAATGCACAAAATGTATAGTCAAAAGTTAGTTGACTTGGTCTTGGAAAATTATCAAGATATTATGTTCCCCTTACGCAAAGCATCCACAATCGAGTGAATGAACATATCCATTTGCCATATAAACCTAAGATTAATCATGCATTTAAGCATACTTACTTGTGGCCTAAAACTAAAATTAGAATAATGTAGATAGTTATTTAGCCATTTTCTCATCTTAGTAACTTGAATTTTGGTTCTGCAATTTAAAAGGTAGTTGACTTTGTTTTGGAAAATTATCCTGCAGATAGTTGAGCGTTGCAAGGGATTTCCACTTGCCATTACAGTGGTGGGGAGATCGCTTTGTGGGGAGCCTATAGAGATATGGCAAAAAAGAGTAATTGAATGGTCCAAAGGTTTTTCTATTCTTGATTCAGAGACTGAATTGCTTTTGTGCCTTGAACGAAGCTTGGGTGCCTTGGATAAAGAAATGGCTGCCATCAAGGAATGTTTCTTAGACTTAGGTTCATTTCCGGAAGACCAAAGAATTCCAGCTGCTGCCCTCATTGATATCTGGGCAGAGTTACATGATGTAGATACAGATATAGAGTGCATTGCAAACCTGTACGAGCTAACCAAACGAAGTCTAGCCAATCTTCTTGTTACAAGGTGTGCATGTTTTGTTTTCTCTTGTATAATATTTTCGCTCTATTTTCCCCCTTATATTCACGACTGGTTGATGCTAATAACTTGTTATTGCAATATGTTGGTTAAAGAAATCTCTTCTAAGAAAATTAGTTTTGATCATGACCAGGAAGGACAAGATGGAGGGGGACGGATACTATAGTGAGCACTTTGTTACCCAGCATGATGTTCTTCGGGAGCTGGCTATCTACAACACAAAAAAAGGACCGGTTGAACATAGAAAAAGACTGATTATTGACATGTGTGGAGACAATCTTCCAAAATGGTGGAGAGAACAGAAGCATCAGCCGATGAAGGCCCGCTTATTATCCATAACAACTGGTTGTTCCATCTCTCCCTTTCTCTTTAGCAATTACATAGACATGCACAAATAACTAGTCATCCTTGCACACACTCGGTCGCGCACACATTACGTAATGGTTTCTTTTTAGTTTCTACTCCTCACACTTATGGTTGTTACTTTGCAGATGAAGGGTTTTCAACTAAATGGCACAAAATGCAAATGCCAGAAGTTGAGGTTTTAGTATTGAATTTCCAGACAAAGAACTATGGTTTACCCGAATCTGTGGTGAACATGGATGAATTGAAGGCTGTGATAGTCACAAATTATGGTTTCTTACCTGCTGAATTGAGTAACTTCCAACTTTTGAGTTCGTTACCAAATCTTAAGAGAATCAGATTAGAACGCATCTCAATTCTTTCCATAACCAAGAATCCCATACAATTGGCGAGTCTGAAGAAGATATCCTTGTTCATGTGTAATATTGGTCAAGCTTTCAATAACTGTTCCATCTCAATCTCGTCAGCATTCCCGAATCTAGAGGAAATGAACATCGACTATTGCAGTGATTTAATTGAATTACCCGCCGAGGTTTGTGATCTTAGTAAACTAAGGAAGCTCAGTGTCACCAACTGTCATAAGCTCTCTGCCTTGCCTGAAGGGATTGGAAAGTTGGAAAATTTAGAATTGTTGAGGCTAAGATCCTGCACAGAACTGTCAAAGCTTCCAACCTCGATGAAGAACCTTGGAAAGGTAAACTTTCTTGATATATCTGATTGCTTCAGCATCAAGGTGTTGCCCGAAGACATTGGTGAAATGAGTAGTTTAAGAAAGATCAACATGAGGCAATGCTCAAGGTTGCAAGAGCTACCTCCATCAGTCATGGATCTTGAGCAGTTAGAGGAAGTGGTCTGTGATGAAGAGACAAAAGATTTATGGGAATCTTTCTCGTCGTGTCTCAACAACGTAAGGATAATTGTGGCCAAAGAGAATATCAACCTAAATTGGCTCCACAAGACTCACTTCTGATATGTGTATCCTCAGTGAACGTTGTTCTTCAAACTCTGGTGTGTTTTTAGTGGGACTTATGTAAACTCGACTGTAACATAGTTTCTGTTGGTGTATAAATTGTGATCTGATGTGACAGTTATATTTCTAGCTTATATTGCTAGAATAATTAGCTAAGTGCTGATTTGGTTGTATCTTGTTTCTGTTAGTGTGTAAATTGTGATCTGATGTGACAGTTATAATTCTAGCTTATATTGCTAGAATAATTAGCTAAGTGCTGATTTGGTTGTATCTTGTTTCTGTTAGTGTGTAAATTGTGATCTGATGTGACAGTTATAATTCTAGCTTATATTGCTAGAATAAGTAGCTAAGTGCTGATTTGGTTGTATCTTGTTTCTGTTAGTGTGTAAATTGTGATCTGATGTGCCAGTTATAATTCTAGCTTATATTGCTAGAATAATTAGCTAAGTGCTGATTTGGTTGTATCTTTCTTATTTGAGTCTCGCAGGTCTTAAATAAGTAAGGTGCTAAGTGTCTACATCTCATAGGGTGTAAGATGGAAGGTTGAGATTGCTTTGATGTATTTTGAATACTACCAAAAGTGTATAACTGGTAGAATTGGAGTGATATTCCTTCAGTATCTCTCTAGCGAATGTCATGGTGAATGTGTGAATGAAATCTTAAGAGTCATATTGACGCAGGACAAAACCAAAGGTCTTGAGAAGAAGGGGATAGATAACCTGGGATTCGCTCAATTAGGGGTAACAGGGCTCGCTCACGTCGCTAATCGTGGATTCATACATACGATCAAGCCAAATGCTTGATTTTAGAAGGAGAAATCACTCTCTTCAAATGCACAAGGCAAATACAATTTTAATTCATTCATGTCTCCCTAAACATACATACGGAGTCCCTTAAATAGAGAGATTACAATACATTGGTAGGATAAATACTTATTACTATCGATTATAGTTACTAGAAACCTAATAAAACATAGCCTTGAAAGATGAAAAGCCACAAACAATCAAATTTAATATAAAAACTATATTTAATGTCGTGCATTGCATCATACTCCTCTTCTCGAAAAAAACTCGTCCTCGAGTTTCAGTTGACTTTTGGTTTTCCCTCAATCTTTTGGAAGGCCTTTCAAACTTTTCCATAACAGGTACAATAGCACAAGAAATTTACGAGTGTTCGGAGTCTGGATCCATATTCTTTCTTCAAATGAATAAGCTCGAAATGGCACATGACTCCAATGGTGAGCAATGCTTCTCTTCTTCAAATACTTTCTTCTAACCAAATCATAATGATAAAGAAATTTATCCCACATATAATCATGAATATCAGAGTAAGGAGTTTTTGCCCAATGTAGAAGTTGTGCATTAATTAAGTTTGAATTTATCACCTCGTTCATAAATTGTAAAGTTTCCTTCACATCCACAATCTTTACTTGGTGCTCAACATTCAAGAAACAACCTTCAAGAATCTCATTGATCACGTGAATAACAATATCATCTTTTAAGAAATTATACAAACTTGAGGAGTATAACTTGCTTACCTCACTACCATCCTCATCAACTTCGTTCACAAAACGATTATTGACTTCATCTTCATCAATGTACTCATCATAAATTGGTGGTGAATCCCAATTGACGAAACTGATTTCTTTGATAGTGTGCTCTTCAATCAAATTGTAAATCACAACCATAGTCTTCAACTACAGCAGAAAACCTGCTCTGATGCCACTTGACACAGGACATAACCAAAGGTCTCGAGAAGAGGGGGGTAGAAACCTCATATTTGCTCAACCAGGGACAACGGAGCTTACTCAACGTCTCTACGGCGATATCCCAGGTTATCATCCCCCGTCTCCCCAAGACTCCCTTGGCTTTTGTCCTGCATCAAGTGACATCAGAGCAGGTTTTCCGTTGCGTATGAAGATCATGGGTGAGATTTTTCATTTGTTTGAAAATCAATTGGTTGAAGAGACTAGCTCGGTCGATTGAAATTCGCCGCCAATTTATGACAAGTACTTTGATGACGACGAAGAAGTCAATAAGAACTTTGTTGATTGGAGTTCTACACCAATCTTTGACGAGAAAAATGATTATTACAAGTATTTGATTTTAGTGGCTAATCAAGAGTGTTGTAGGCAGCTTGAGGTCACTTGTTTTCCATATTGGGATTCTGCCCTAATTTTTGTTGACTGCCATGTAGACGCAGGTAAGAGTTCATGGGTTGAACAACGATGTGGACAAATTATAAAGAATGTGAAGCCTCTTGCATTCTGTTTTCATGATTATATTTGGGATGAATTCATTGACTGTGCTTTGGTTAAGAGAAAATGCTTGGATAAGGAACTACCTTTTGCTCATTATTGGAGTTTTCTTTTCTCATTCATGAGTATTTACAGTCTCTTAGAAGCAATAAGTTTGGAAGCCTATATGCATCGCAATTCTTTTGGAAGAAAAAGGGGATTAGTCTATACACGATGGAAACAAAAAATATATTATGAATTTTGTGGTCTTTGCAATGTTGTACGAATTGTGATTATCTTACTAAAATCTTTACTTTGGGAAACAATGGTTGGGCATCCAAAAGATCGAGGAAGACCAAATGAAATTCGAGGACGAATTTTCTTCAAGAAGAGGAGAATGATGTGGGAGGAAGACTCGGAGAAAACAATTTGAAACCATTAATATGCGTTGGAATAACAAAGGTTTTGTATTTTAATTACTTAGGAATTTGTTAAGTTATTTTGGGAGTTGTAAAGGTGTCATGGAAACTTCAGGTCTATTAATTTGTAAACGCTTATAAATATTGTACTAGAGAGCTTTGAATGGCAGACTTGAATGAATTAAAAAATTGTATTTGTCATGTGCAATTGAAGTGAGTGATTTCTCATTCCCCAATCAAGCATTTGGCTTGGTCGTGTGAGCGAATCCACGATTAGCGACGTGAGCGAGCTCTGTTGCCCCTGGTTGAGTGATTCCCAGGTATCTATCCCCCGTTCTTTCTATTTCCCTCGGTCATTTGGTTCTCTTCTGAATCACATATTCTCTGTTGCTATCTTTCTCTTCTCTCTATCATCATCCTTCATTTTTGTACTGGAATTTCATCTAAATTCTGTGTGAATCTATGAAGTCATAGCTCACAGTGTACCATTCTATGCTAACTTTAACATGGCCTCAGAGCCAGGTTGGGTCTGAACCTCTGGGCGTCGATTATGTGAGTGGTAGTGAGTTCATTCTCGCAACATCTCGTTGCAGAGAAACTAGTGAGAGAGAGGTGTGATGTTAGTTTAATATGGCTGAGTCTAGCGGAGGGGAGCTTCGAGCTCTAAAATTCAATGGAGAAAACTTCGATTTCTAGCAAATTTGAATGAAGATGATTTTTCGATCTCACGAGTTATGAAGTATTGTTGAGACGGGTTTTACTTCTCCAGCGAAGACGGAGAAAGAAATAACAGAGGCGGAGATGAAGCTACATTGTGAAAATTTGGTCAAGGATGTAAGGGCTCTTGAAATCATTCAAGGAGCTGTATCAGATCAGATGTTTCCACACATAACAACTCTAGAAACTACGAAAGCAGTATGGGATATTCTGAAGCAAGAGTTCGTACGAGATAAACAAGTACGATCTGTGAAATTACAGGGTCTTCGTCGTGATTTTGAGTATACACGTATGAATGAAGGTGAATCTCTAGCTGAACAGTTGTCTAGGTTGTTTGATTTGATAAATCAGATAAAGAGTTATGGAGAAGATCTTAGTAATCAGATAATTGTGCAAAAGTTACTGATCAGTTTACCCAAAACATATGATAGTATAGCTTATGTTATAGAGAATACTAAAGATAAAGAAGTAATTGATGCTCAAGATGCGGTTGCTATATTGAAAGGGTATGAACTAATGCTAACTAGACATGGAGAAAGTAGTATTGAGCATGCATTTGCTAGTTTGAATATCTCACCTAAGAATGGTAAATTTTGTAATCAAAATACCAATGCTGGTGGAACAAAATTTCAGAGGAATTTCAAGTTTAAGGGGAAACAATGGAATAACAGGTTCACTCCAGGTGTAAGAAATGAAACTAGCAACACTGTTAGTGCTTGCAAATACTGTGATAGGCTTCACTATGGAGAGTGTTAACTGCAAGGGAAGATCAAATATCCCAAATGTGGCAAGCTTGGCCATATTGCCAAGGTTTGTAATATCAATAAGAATGTTCAACAAGGGAATTTTGCAAACAAAGTGGAGGAACCTGGAAATCTATTTCTTGTTAAACAAACAAGTGAAGTGAAAGTTGTGAGTGACATTTGGTATATAGATAGTGGATGCAGCAATCATATGACCTCCATAGAGGATCTGCTTGTGGACATTAACAGAAGTATTAAAGCAAAAGTGTAAGTTGGCACATGGGTTCTAGTTGATGTGAAAGGCAAAGGAACTTTTGTTATTGACACTGAGAAGGGAAAGAGATATATCAGAGAAGTCGTGCTAGTACATGGACTTGCAGAGAACTTACTCAGTGTTGGACAGATGACTGAACATGGGTATTTTCTTGTGTTTGGTGATTACAAGGTGGATATCTTTGATGACAGAACATTGACAAACTTGGTGGTTAATGTGAAGCAAAAGGGGAACAGGTGTTTTCCACTAGTCTTCAAATCCAATGATCAACTAGTATTAAAAGCTAATGTGCATCGGTGTGCTACAATGTGGCATAGAAGGTTTGGACACCTAAATTATAGGAGTCTGAAGTAATTGCAGGAACATAATATAGTTCTTGGATTACCTGTGATGCATGATAGTGAAAATGTGTGTCATGGATGTGCATTGGGAAAGAATCACATGGAGTCTTTTTCAAAGGAATCAACATGGAAAGCAAAGATGCCACTTGAGCTAATACACTCAGATGTGTGTGGCCCTATGCAAACACCAACAATGAGTGGAAATAGGTACTTCATTACATTCATTTATGACTATTCAAGGATGTGCTATATCTATTTCTTGAGACACAAGTCAGATGTCTTCCATGTGTTCAAGAAGTTTAAGGCTATGATAGAGCTTCAAAGTGGTTATTATGTGAAGAAATTGAGAACTGATAGGGGAGAAGAGCTCACTTCAAATGAGTTTGAAAAGTCCTGTGAATCTTTGGGGTTAGAGAGGTAGCTCACTGTTGCATATTCTCCACAACAGAATGGAGTTGCAGAAAGGAAAAATAGAACCATAGTGGAGATGGCTAAATGCATGCTTCATGAGAAAGACCTTCCATATAATCTCTAGGGTTAAGCAGTGAACACGTCTGTGTATCTGCTAAATAGGTGTCCGACAAAAGCATTGGAGAATATTACACCTTTTGAGAAGTTCAGTGGAAGAAAACCTGGAATTAAAACCTGAGAATGTTTGGCTCAGTGTGTTATTCTCTCATTCCAAGAAATTTGCAGCTTAAACTAGAAGAAACTAGTGTCATTGGTATCTTCATTGGATATGATACTTGTGAGAAAGGATATAGAGTGCTTAATCCTGAAACACAGAAGGTGATGCTCTCAAGGGATGTGATATTTGATGAGAATGGCAAATGAGACTGGAAAAAACATAAAGTCAAGGAAGTGTGCATCCCATTTTCTATTAATGAATATCTAAAGATGAGTGAAGTTGATGAAGGCTCAGATTTCATGGAACATGTTGTATCTGGAGGTTCTCAAATCCAAATTGAAGGCTCTCCAACTACTGTCTCTGGTGAATCAACCAACTCTGTCCTTATACCTGAGTATGATGATACTCCACTGAAATATAGAAACTTATGTGAGATTTGAGAGATGCCATTTCTGTATTATTGAACCATAATGCTATGATGAAGCTGCATAGGATGAAGCATGGAAGAAGGCAATGGAAGATGAAATATGTATGATTAAGAAGAACCAAATATGGGAATTGGTAAGGAGACCATCTGATAAACCTGTGATTGGGGTAAAATGGGTGTATAAAATAAAGTTGAACTTAGATGGCTTAGTTCAAAAGAATAAAGGTAGGCTTGTTGCAAAAGGCTATGCACGAAAGCCTTAAATAGATTATAATGAAACCTTTGTACCTGTTGCAAGGTTAGACACAATAAGGACTCTCATTGCACTGGCTACAAAGAACAAGTGGAAGCTATTTCAATGGGATGTGAAATCATCTTTCTTAAATGGTGTACTTGAAGTGGAGGTGTATGTAAACCAGCCAGATGGGTTTATTGTGCAATGAGAGGATGATAAGGTTTACAAACTGCACAAAGCCTTGTATGGTTTGAAGCAGGCACCTAGGGCCTGTTATGGAGAGATTGATTCATATTTTGCAAAGTGTGGTTTCAAAAGGAGTACCAGTGAGGCAACATTGTATACCAAGTGTAGAGAAGACTCAGAGATGATTATAGTATCAATTTATGTTGATGATATAATCTACACTGGAAGCTATCAAGATTTAATGGATGAATTCAAAGCTGATATGATGCATAAATATGAGATGACTGATTTGGGACTTTTACATCATTTTCTTGGTATAGGAGTCGTGCAAACTGAAGAATGCATTTTCATACACCAGAAAAAGTATGCCTCATATTTGATGAAGAAATTTGGACTCCGGGATTGTAAACCTGTGAGCACATCACTGGTACCAATTGATAAATTGAGAAAGGAAGATGAAAGTGGAGCTGCAGATGAAGCTCAAAATAGAAAAATTGTAGGTAGTTTATTGTATCTCATAGCAACTAAACCTGACATAATGTATGTTGTATGTTTGTTAGCAAGGCTCATGTATTGTTCTTCTAACAAGCATTATGGGACAGCAAATAGGGTTCTAAGATATGTTCAGGGGACTCTTGATTTTGGCTTGGAGTACAAGAAAGGCAAATGAGTAATTCTGATAGGATTTTGTGATAGTGATTAGAGTGGTTCAGAAGAAGACATGAAAAGCACATCTGGGTATGCTTTTACCTTTGGCAGTGGAGTTTTCTCTTGGGCTTCAATCAAGTAACAATGTGTTGCTTTATCCACAGCTAAAGTAAAGTATATTAGTGCATCTGAGGCAACAACTCAGGCTACTTGGCTAAGGTTTGTACTGGAAGACTTTGGTGAAGTGCAATCTGTTGCAACACCAATGAATTGTGACAATATTTCAGCCAAAGCTATCACTAAGAATCCTATTTTCCATCAGAAAACCAAACATATAAACATGAGGTATCATTTCATAAAGGAGGCATTGCAGCAAAGAGTGATTAATTTGGTTCACTGTCCTACAAATGAGCAAGTTGCTGATATGTTTACAAAGGCATTAGCAAGAGAGCAATTCACCTATCTCAGAGAATTTCTTGGAGTGAAATCAGTTCACAGTTTAAAGGGGGCTGTTAGTGTGTAAATTGTGATCTGATGTGGGAGTTCTAATTCTAGCTTATATTGATAGAATAATTAGCTAAGTGTTAATTTGGTTGTATCTTTCTTATTTGAGTCTCATAGGTCTTAAGTAAGTAAGGTGCCAAGTGTCTACATCTCATAGGGTGTAAGATGGAAGGCTGAGATTGCTTTGATGTATTTTGAATACTGCCAAAAGTGTATAACCATTGGAGCGATATTCCTTCACTCTCTCTCTAGCAAATGTCATGGTGAATGTGTGTGAATGAAATCTCAGAGTCATATTCTCTGTTGCTATCTCTCTCTTTTCTCTATCATCATCCGTCATTTTTGTACTGGAATTTCATCTAAATTCTGTGTCAATCTGTGAAGTCATAGCTCATAATGTACCATTCTTTGTTAACTCTAACAGTTTCAAATTCAATCTCTGTACAATTCCTTGACTTTTTTGTTTGAAAATCAATATCTTCATGCTCTCCCAAAATAAATTCAACACCAAGGTTGAAGAGTCTTATAAGATAAGAACTTTCATGTCACGGGTCAGGTGTTAATCTCGTTATGGATAAGTTTCAAAATTCAACACCACAAGGTTGAAGAGTCCCATAAGATAAGAATTTTCATGTCAAGGGTCAGGTGTTAATCTTGTTGTGGATAAGTTTCTTTAGTATCTATGCTAATTTTTACTGGTCAAGTTTCCAGAACTGTTTATAAATAATCTAGATGATGTTGAACCATATAATTCACAAAGGAAAATATATTAATAAGAAAAAAGAGAAAAATCTCTACAACCCCCACATACGTGGACCTCAATGTGCGACAAGTTTGAGTTTCTGTATGTATGGAACTCTCCCAAAACTCTCATGTTCTCCACTAAGTGATGGCCTTCTCTCAACCTCTCCACATCCTCGAAAAGTAGCACACGTAACAGAATGGAAAAGGATCTCTGAACTACTCTTTACGTCTATAAAAAGACGAAGGCTAGGTTCAAATAAAAGGAGGAGACATACAGCAAAAAGCTGAGAGAGAGAGAGAGAGAGAGTAAATAGAGCAGCGAATGAGAGAAAAACGAAAGTTGCAGAAATAGAAAGAGAGAGTCTTAACAGAAAGAGAAGAAATGAGCAAATGGCTGCAATTATGCAGAATGTTCACGGGGAAGAAGAATCAAAGGTAAAAGTTTTATTCTTATTTATCATTTCTTTCCTTGCACTAACCTCCACTTCATGGCGCATGACCTTCGAAGCAAAGTTAGTTTCCCACATGCTCCTACAAAGAAATGCTCCAGTGAAGGACCTCTCTTTATAATAAATCAAAATGGTGTCAATCCCTTTTTACTCTAGAAGCAATCTTCCGGTGATCAAAGCTGTTGGGCAAGAAAAAAAACTAGAAGCAACAACCCTTCTCCGCTATCAAAGTGCTCTTCGAAATTAGACCAATAAGGTTAGCTTTCAAGTGATTGTAGCAGTTCGGCATGCAAGAACAAAAATGGTTCCTACCACAAGAAAATCACAGAAATTCTCGCCTTTTTTCGAAAGAACGTAACCAATCAGCATAGAAGGATGGTCGAAGTCTTCTCGTCAAGACTTTCTCGGCACAGTATATCTGCACGCAGACGCAGAGCTGCGGGAAAGTGAACTTCTTCAAGATGTTCATCTTTAGCGGCTCGGATTTACTCATCAAGCATTTTCTTGGCACAACATGTCTCCACGTAGACGCGGAGGTGCCAGAAAGTGATCTTTACGGTGAAGGTCAAAATCTACTCGTCAAGAATTTTCTCGGCACAACATGTCTCTATGTAGACAAGAAGGTGTCGGAAAGTGATCTTTACGGTGAAGGTCGAAATCTACTCGTCAAGAATTTTCTTAGCACAACATGTCTCTATGTAGACACGAAGGTGCCGGAAAGTGATATTTACAAGAAAAGTCAAAATCTACTTGTCTAGAATTTTATCGGCACAACATGCCTCCACGTAGACACGGAGGTGCCGAAAAGTGATCTTTACAAAAAAGGTTGAAATCTGTAAATCAAAGAATTTCCGGCACATCGTATCTATACGTGGATATGGGGGTGCTAGGAAATTAACATCTCTACACCAAGACATTTGTACGCTAACACTATGAAGAAATTCTGAAGACCATGAAGGTTTTGAATACTGCATATCGTGTAGAACAAGGAAGCAGTAGCCAAATGACGATGTCATCGCCAGTCCCCACTGTAGCAACGAGGAACAGCAGTCGCCATCTCGTTCGATTCCAAACGATGATGGCGGCATGTTCTTCTCTAGATCACCAACTGTGCAGAAGAAAAAACGTTCAGATCCTTCCTTCCAAATACCAAGATAAAGCTGAAATGGGCTCTTATTGGAACAAATGAAGAAAAATAAGGAAATTTTTTGGAGGTCATTTTCAATGGCAAAGCCAGAATTTCATGAGAAGAGGCATTCACAAATGTAAAAAAAATGGTGGCTAACAATTAAAAATCTACTAAACGTAGGGGTGGAATTTTTTCCCAAAAATCCTGAACCGTCCCGAACTCGTCCTGAAATTTGACCGAAAAATGCCCGAACTGAATTTCCAAAAAAAATTCGATACCTGAAACCGAACCCGTCCCGAAAGTTTTAGTTTGGGATTCGGCCACAGCTTTGAAAACATTCGGTAATCCCGAACCGAACCAATATTATATATATATATATATATATATTTTTAATTTTTAATTAGAAATTACTCGAATCGTTGGATTTGTTAAGAAGATCTAATCCAACCATCCATTAAGTTAGGCCATTTGTTAGGTCTCTCAGACTCTCTCTCAGTCACTCTCGCTCATTCTCTCAGTCTCTCTCACAGTCACTCACAGTCTCGCCGCTCGTGCTCCCGTCGTTCCACTCCTTCGTCGAATCCACACCGTTCCTCGTCCTCCATCGACTCACGCCGCTCCTCCTCCTCCATCGACTCATGCAAACATAGGAATGAAGTCTCGAGTCTGACACTAATCGAATCCCAAAATCCAGGTAAGGGTTTCTGATTTTCACTGGGGTTTTGTTCTTTAGTGTTTAGGGTCAAATTTCATGTTGATTAACTTGATTTCTGAGTGTTTTGTCGAATGTGTGAGTGAGGGTTTGATGACTGTGGGTTTCGAATTAGGGTGGGTAACTGTAGGACCTGCATGCAGGATATGGTTCTATGTGTTTTGTCAAAATATCTTATCTCCAAATGTTTTGCAATGGAAAATGTATAAGATATGGTTCTATATTAATTGCAGGAGCATTCTCACCAATATTCAAACAAGTTAAGGAAGATCTGAAACATAAATTTTGTATAATGAAGTAGACCACAGTAGAGCTTTCCTTGTCTAACTCCAGCAACATAGCAGCATCGGATATACAGGTAACAGGCATATCTGAAGTGGTTAGTTCTTAACTAGAAGATATTGAGCAGCAAATATTTTTGTTTTTGCATGCACTGTTTTTTCCCTCGTAATCTCCAGTCCATTTTTCTCATCCCCTTGTAGTTTTCCCATTGTTATGTATATCACACTCGCAATTGATTGCATGGACTTGAACACATCTTGTGCTGCTCTTTACTTCACTTGGTGTTGTATTGTATGCCATACTCCTAACATGAATAAATTAATGTGGCTGACATTGCTTCCTTTCTTTTAGAAAAGTGATAAAGTTTTCTTCTTGGCATTCAAAATTAATGCCATACTTCTAACATGAATAAATTAATGTGTCGATTTTGAAGATCTTTATGCTGTCTTTGGACTCCGTGGCATGCTCAAACTTACATTTGGAGAGAAAATACTTTAAGATAGAATATTTTGATTATATTCTGAGATAAACATGTGTTTGACTTTGATATATATATTTGTTTATGGAATGTGCACTCTGTCAGTTTATGGATCAGTTTATGGTTGTGATATATATGTGATATATATGTGTTTGATCAGTATATGAGATGAGATATATGAATATTATATATATGTTGAACTGTGTTGTGATATATTATTGTGCATTGTCAGGATGGACGGGTATGGTAGTGGTAGTGGTAGCCAATCACAATCTACTAGTACACCTAGGATCTTGGTTTTAGTAAAACAAAAGCCACAGTACATTCGAACTGAATACTATGAAGATTATTGTGATGATGATCCGGATATGGATGCTGATATAAGGTTAGAAGAAATAGATGAAAAAATAGAGGAAGAAGAAGGTGATGAGGATAATGTTGAATTGGCAAGTGGCAAATGCCTTCGGTGGCCACATTAGCAAGTAGGGTGGGTCAACGGAAAAAAGTAATAGGACTAAGGAGCCAAGTCCGGCTTGGAATGATGCCACTAAGGTAAATGTGACCGATGAATTTGGAATTACAACGATTATGGCAGAGTGCAATCATTGCAAAATGCAAGTGTCGGCGGAGTCCTCTAGACATGGGACGAAAGGTATTCTTGATCATTTGAAGAAATGCCCAGATTCTAGTCTCTACGAGGCAATGGATTCGAAACAACCATTGTTGTCACAAGGGATGATGGGGGGTCCAGTTGTCGCTCACACTTTCAATAAAAAAAGACTTGATATGAAATGTGTGAAATGGATAATAAAAACGGAGAAGCCTTTTAGGGCGGTTGATCAAGAGGACTTTAGAGATTGGATCTATGACCTGAATCCAAAGTGCAAGCTTCCAAATAGGCATAAGGTGGCGGTGGCGGTTTTAGAATTGTATTTTACATAGAAGGAAAAAATCAAGAGGGTGGTTGATGGTTTAAGGGTGAGTATCACTACCGATACTTGGACCTCAATCCAAAATATTAATTACATGGTGGTGATGGCACATTTTTTTGGACAATGATTGGACTTTGCATAAGAGGATCCTAAATTTTGTTCAAATTACGTCTCACAAGGGTGATGATATTGGGAGGTGTCTAGAGGTATGCTTGAATAATTGGCGCATAGACAAGGTATTTAGCATTACCGTTGACAATGCTAGTGCCAATGACATCGCCATTGCATACATGAAGAGAAGGCTCAAGTCCAATGGTACTCTTTTACTTGATGGGGCACACTTGCACATGAGGTGTGCTTGTCACATCCTCAATTTGATAGTTAAAGATGGAATGACGGAGCTTAGTCGTGAGATTGAAGGGGTAAGGAATTGTGTCAAGTTCATACACTCATCCTCCGCGAGGTTGAAGACTTTTAGGGAGTATTGCGTCTTGATGAGATTTGATAAGATGTCGAATATTTCTTTTGATGTTGTCACAAAGTGGAATGCCACCTATGAAATGCTCAATAATGCCTTCAAATTTAAACAAGTGTTCTCAAGGATGGCGGATGAGTGCAACACTTTCATCTCTTACTTTCAAGAGGAGGTATTTAAAGAGATTAATGGGGTCACAACCAAGGTGAAACAGGTGGGTCCTCCAGTGGTAGAAGCTTGGGAGAGGGCTGTGAGTTTTGCTTACTTTCTTAAAATGTTTTATGATGCCACCTTGACACTTAGTGCAACCCTAACTTCAACTTCAAACTTAATACTTGGCATGGTGATTGCATTGCAAGTGGAGATAGAAGAAAAGATTTGCAATTCCTCTAATGCCACTTTGCAAAGTGTGGCAACTTCCATGAAGCTTAAGTTTGACAAGTATTGGGGGGGACATTGAAAAGGTTAACCCTATACTCTTTATAGCCCAAGCACTCGACCCGAGGTACAAGTTTGAAATGTTGGAGGCAAGCCTAGAGGAACTCCGTTATTCATGTGAGGCAATCTTGGATGTGAAGACAAGTATTAAAAAAAACTTGACAGATTTGTTTAAGGTGTATAAGGAGGGAGAGGTTTCTAGTAGTAGTAGTGTTACCGTGGATCAAAGGCCAAATGTTGTGGTAGATGATTTTTCGGGGTTGGAAGATGATGAGGTTGCCACAAGAATGCAAAGGAAAATCCAACAAAAAAAGCTGGGGCCCAACAAAACGAGATATCCAATGAAGTGGATACGTATTTCAATGATCCTCACCAAAGCTTAACATATGAAGGTTTCAATATTTTGGATTGGTGGAAAGTCAATTGTGGAACATATCCAACTCTTAGTAAGGTTGATAAGGACATTTTTGCTCTTCCTAGTAGCACTGTTGCTAGTGAGAATGCTTTTAGTCTTGGTGGAAGAGTTGTAGATCTTTTTAGAGCTTCCCTAACATTGAGAATAGTTGAGGCTTTGGTGTGTACAAGTGATTGGCTGAGGGGGAATGAAATGTCCTTCTACAAGGAGCCTACAATTGACGACCTCATGTTCTACAAGGAACTTGAAGACTTGGAGAAGGGTAAGTGAAGTATTTGATTTCATGTTTTTATTTTCTTAGTTTTATAATTTATGCATTCACTTTGTAAATATATTTTGTGTTTTATTGTTTTTATCGTTTTAGAGTTGCCTAATATGGGAGGTGAGGAGAATCCCACACAAAGTGAAATGCCACCTCCTCCACCACCTCAAGTTCAACGCCGCCCGTCACTACTTCTGCGACCACCCATTTCAAGAGCATCTACACCAACAAAAGGAGGATTCAATTATCAACAAGAGGAAGGGGTCCACCATCAACGGCAACGGGTCATTCATCAACAAGGGGAAAGGGCCGAAGGGGCTAAAGGGAATGAACTTACTTAAGCTTCATTTTGGTTGCATGCACTTTCTTGTTTATAAACTATGTTTTGCTTTTGGTTTGTAACTTAATCTAAATTCATTCGGAAGTTTGGTTTGTAAAATTTAACTTATTTCATTTTGGTTGCATGCACTTTTAATTAACTAGTTTGGTAGACAATTGTGAACTTAAGCTTAACTTGTTAGTTGTTGCTTCCTTGGTATGAAAATTGAAACAGGTGGTATTGTGAAACTGAAATTGTGATATTGTGAAACTTTATGTGATATTGTGGTGAAATTGTGAAACTGAAAGTCTGAAACAAGTGGGCTGTGCGTGCAGGCAGTGGGCTGCAACCTCCAAGCCTGTAATTGTTCCTTTTTTTTTTCTTTTTTCTTTTTTTTTCTGAAAAATGGGTGGGCTTACTTGTTAAACAGCTTAAAATTATAAAAAAATTTAAAAGCCCAACATTTTGGGCTTCAAGGCCCAATCCCAAAGTGACCCGAAAATCCTGAAACACTTTCAAGAATCCCGAATTTCGGGAAATGAATAGTTTCGGTTCGGTTTCGGGATATAAAATCCCATCCCGAAATGTTTTGGTTTGGGATTCAGGTTAGGGATTTCAGTTCGGGATCCCGACCCGAACCAGCCTTAACTAAACGAAACATCATAATAACATATTCATTGTCAATGGTGTGTTTAAAGGTGTTTTGAAAATGACTGAAGATGTTTTTAATGAAAGTGTTTATAGAACGAATCCTTAATTAAAGTGTAAAATAAATTCGGAAAAGAACTTGAAGTGCTTACAAGAAGTACATAATTGGTGATTATTCCAAACTTTTGAAAACTAAAAACACTTTCACCAAAAGCATACTGAATGTACTTCCAAGCATGCAAAATATTACTTGTTTCATGGTAACTTTGTCATCTATACTATTAACTTTGTCATCCACACACCTCTTTTTATTTCTCACACACCACTATTAATTTCTGGTCATCGGATTGAATGATTTGAAGAAGATCAATGGAAAAAAATTAACGAAGGTATGTGAGAGATAAAAATGAGTGTGTAAATAGCACTACCCTTCAATTTAATAGTGCAAATCAATAAAAAAATTCTAAACACTAACACAGTAACACTTAAATAAGGGGTAGGATAGAGGATAAACAATAAAAAGTTACAGACAATAAGATAGATTTTACAAATCTTATTGTTCGTTGAATTAATTTGAATTTGGTATGACTATATGTATATGAAATTTCAGAAAATGAGAAGAAGAATAACTTTGTAGATTTGGAGTCCCATTTTTGGGTTGTACCGTGAAAGAGAAGAATTAAAGTAGATTTTTTTTCATTTAAAAGTGGAGGTTTAGTGATAAGGTTTTTTTTATCAAATGCTAATGATTATTAATTCTATATGATATATATATATATATAATAAAGTATTAGAGTTAGTGGTGAGATGTTGGAAGTTGAAATTTGGAAAAATAGATTTGAATTGTTGTACTATTGACCAATAAGAGGAGGTGTTCGTGGCGGGAATCTCCGTCGAGGATGTTTCCCGGCCGACGAGCACACAGCTCCCCGAGAGGTTGGCGCCGGTTGATTCTTTGATGTCGGGCTTCTGCTTCACTCGTTGGGCAAGGCTTGTCGGGCAAGGCTGAAAGAGAAGGACAGAGTTAACTTTGAAAGGTGCCTTCGTGGGGCCTTAGGTGTAGGCCTTGAGGCTCACAGTCAAGATTAACTTTATAGTGCTCAGGCGTGCCACTGCCATCTTCAGCATGGCAGATGTAAAGCGGATGTCGAGTTTTAGTTGCTTATATATCCGAGAGACTATCTTAGTTACGACAGGTGCCTTTGTCGGGCCTTAGGTGTAGGCCTTGAGGCTTCCCGTCAATAACCAACATAGTATTTCGTATATATAAGGTTCACGTTCTTGGTTATATGAGTTTTACAACCATTATACTTCTGATTACCTTGGCCCGAGGAACAGGATGGATCCAAATAGGTGCCTTTGTGGGGCCTTAGATGTAGGCCTTGAGGCTTCCTATCAGAATTCATTCCGTACCCAAACGTTCTAGCCCGAGGAACAGGATGAATCCAGATATGTGCCTTTGTGAGGCCTTAGATGTAAGCCTTGAGGCTTCCCATCAGAATTCATTTCGTACCCAAACGTTCTAGCCCGAGGAACAGGATGAATCCAGATAGGTGCCTTTGTGAGGCCTTAGATGTAGGCCTTGAGGCTTCCCATCAGAATTCATTCCATACCCAAACGTTCTATGGTTATCATAATATAATAGAAATAAAACTAAGTGATATGTCGATTACTTGCGCCTCAAGTAACTTCGGACTTCTTGTTTATCAAAGCTTGTCGTGGATGGGTTAAGTCCACATAAGGTTCTTTTTTGTGCCTTGAGGTCAAGGACTTTTAAATGATCAAATCTTACATGCCCGAGGGCTTAGCACTTAGATCTGATTTGAACTATGAAGATATATTCAAATCGGATTCAAGCGCTGAGAGAATCTTTTAATAGTCATATTACTAAAAATAACTTGAATACAACTTGTAGTATACAACATATTGCTAGGCTAATGAATCAAAAGACAAAAACAAAGAAGGTCGGGCAAGGTTTAACCTTGTCGGGCAAGGCTGATCGTCTTGCAACTCCCTATCTTTGTGGTTTTATTAGGGGGTTTGAGAGCTTAGAAAAAGAGGGTAAGAAGATGAGTTTTCAGAGAGAAATCGATACTACAGCAAGAGTTGAACAGGGTAGCAGAGCTATTACAAAGGCTTGAGTGAAGGTTTATCCCAAGAGGGATGAAGGCTTGCTGACTACAGCTTCGTTTGAAGGCAAATCTGGCTTTTGAGCAGAGTTTGTGCTTGCATTTTTGGTTTGTTTGAGTGTCCTCATTCCTGGTTTCTCTTTCTTCTTTTACAGGCAACTCGGATTGGCCTCCTGTAGCAGTAACCTTGCCCGAATGCAGTTTGAGGGGTAGTGACTCATCAGCTATTTTACTTGTATTGCCACTGTAAATTACTTTATGGACTGTATAGCTGGTCAGTCTATACCACTTGGCCTTTGGGTAGGTGAGCAAGTGGTCTGCACTTAGTCAGAAACGGGCTTCTTCCTGTCTTCTGGACTTCGGCTGGGCTTTCGTGTTGCTCTCCTTTTTAAGCTGCTCTTTGGGCCAATTCCCTCCGAGCCCAAAGTTCAAGTTTTGATCCAAACAGTGCCCCTTCAATCGATTTTAAGCCTGGAATTCCAGGCGCCAATATTGATTGAAAAGCTGCATGCACCTGCACTCTTGCTCTTGGAACTTGTATCTTCTGGTTGAGATTAACTCTACCCAGAGTCTTTTGATCTTCCCCCGACCGTTGAACTACCTCCTGACATTCCTATAAATTCCGGTTTTCATCACAAATCATCCTCGATCTATCATCTTTTATCCACCCCAAATGTTTCTGCCTCCTTAGCTTTCCGAAACTGTGAAATGAGTTATTCAGAGTTTAAGTGGGGTTTCTTAAAACTCATTTTTCGCGAGAAAAAGAATTCTCATCAGATAACTACTATCTCCAACACCCTTGGTCAGGCGCCCCGCTATCACCAACACCCTTGGTCAGGCGGATTCCTCATGAAGGCTTGTTTTCCTGCTTGCTGCAATGGTAAGTCAGGCTTCACCATCATGTATGGTGATGACTCTGCCTGAGGATCCTCTACCAAGCACATCTTGGCCGCACAACCCGATCACCTGATTGGGTCCTATCTAGGAAAACATCGGATAACCAGCTGGAAACAACAATTCACCCAGAAGAAATAGAATGTAATACATTGGATTTGAACCTGTTGTAAATTTCACCAACTTGTCGAAATGAAATAAACAATATTTGCGACTTTGTCTTTTTGTCTTCTTTTGAATGGTTAGTGATTATACACTGCATATTGACATCCCGAAGTCTGCACTACCTTGCATCCTCCTCAATGTAACAATCTCTAACATCCCATAATGTAGGACAATATTTTTTCAAGAATTTAACATTAATGGGATGTTTCTGCCCTTTCCCTTCAAGGTCCGCCAAGTAGTAACCTCCCTTGTCCAATACTCGACTAATAATGAAAGGACCTTCCCATGTCGGGCTTCACTTTCCGAAGCCCCTAAGTTGAGCTCCTAGAGGGAGGACTGTCTTCCAAACTAAATCTCCCTCCTTGAAGGACTTCATCTTCACCTTTTTGTTATAAGCTCGGGCAACGGCTTTCTTTCCTTCTTGAATCTGATTCAAGGCTTCAATTCGGGTTGCATCTAAGTCTTCAATTCCTTGACACATGGCTTCAATGTATTCTTCACTGTGTAACCCGAACTGATTTTGAATTCTGACAGAGCTTACATTGATCTCCATGGGAATCACTGCATCTTGCCCGAAGGTTAAGGCATATGGAGTTGTCCCTGTTCCTGCCCTCTTGGAAGTTCTGTATGCCCACAAAGTATTCCCCAGTTTTTCATGCCACCTCTCGGGACTGTCCATCACCATTCTTTTGATAATGTTTACCAAAATCTTGTTGCTGGATTCTGCTTGGCCATTTGATTGTGGGTAGTAAGGACTGGACTGGATCATCTTTATCTTGTATTCGTTTGCAAATTCCTCAACTTCTTTTGAAATAAAAGATGGCCCACGATCCGTTACTATAGTTTCGGGCACCCCAAACCTATACAGAATCTTAGTCTCAATGAAATTCTTGACTGTGGCCGAGGTTATGGATTTTACTGACGATGCTTCTACCCATTTGGTGAAGTAATCTGTTGCCACAATTATGAAAGTGTGCCCCTTGCTAGAAGCTGGATATATCTGCCCGATGAAGTCCATCGCCCATCCTCTGAAGGGCCAAGGCTTGACCACTGGATTTAAAGGTACTGAGGGCACATGTTGGAGGGGTCCGTGTCTTTGACACTCTTCACAGCCTCGGGCATAGGATTTGCAATCCTTTTCCATATCGAGCCAAAAGTACCCATACCTTCTGAGCAACCACCTCATCTTTGTTCCAGCCTGATGTGCTCCACATACTTTCTCATGTACTTCGGCCATTACTCTCATAGATTCTTCTTGGCCTAAGCATTTCAGTAGTAACCGATCTGGAGTCTTTCTTAGCAGGTCTTCTACCCATAAGACATACTTGGTTGCTTGATGTTTATTCTTCTTGCTTGTGGGTGAAGAGGGATCTTTTAAATGACGGATGATAGGTGACCTCCAATCCTCTACCTCGGTCTTTAAAATCATTACATCCAGACTGAATCCTCTTTCCAGGATAGAAGGAAGGTTTCTTCTTTGAATCTTGACATCTAACCCATATCTTCTCTCCTGTACTGGCACACCTGAGGCTAATTGCGCCATTTCATTGGCCGCTAGGTTGGCTCCCCTGGGAACATAATTGACTGATATCTCTGAATCCCAATATCCCAGCAATTGCGTAGCCGCCAAATAATACCCTGCCATAGTGATATGTCTGCACTTGAACTCCCCATTTAGTTGTTTTATCACTAGCTCTGAATCACCGAAGACCTCTACCTCTATTGCCCCCAGATCTATCAAGATTTCCAAACCAATTATTAAGGCCTCATATTCTGCCCGATTATTGGTGTTTCCTTGGTAATCCAGGAGAAATGAGTAATAATGATAAACCCCTTGAGGGCTGATAATCACAATCCCAGCTCCTTAGGCCTTCTGAGTATAAGAACCATCAAAATATAACTTCCAATGAGTGATCCAGAGGCCAGTCACTCTTCTTATCTCCTGCTGGACCCACTCCTCTTTGCCCGAGATATTTTCTCTTGGCGGGATCCAAACGCTAGTAACCTCTAGGCTTCCTGGGATATTGATTACCTCATCTTGAGATTCTTAATGTTCCGTTAAGAATTCGGCAATTGCCTGGCATTTGACTGCCCTCTGGGGTACATACTGAAAACTGAACTCTGACAATGCTAGAATCCACTTCCCAATCCTTCCTGTTAGCATTGGCTTTGACAACATGTACTTTATCACATCCGTTTTGGCGATGATGTGTACGTGACAAGGTAATATGTAATGTCTTAGCTTACTGGAAGTAAAATATAGAGCCAAGCACAATCTTTCTACTGGGGAATATCTTGTTTCTACCTCAGTCAGAATTCTACTTAGGTAGTACACTGCCTGCTCTTTCCCGCCTTCATTATTTTGAGCTAGCAGACTCCCGATTGACTTTTCTGAGGCAGAGATATATAGTTTTAAGGGTTTTCCCCTTTGAGGTGGCACCAATACTGGTGGAGAAGTCAAATAGGCCTTGATGCTGTCGAAGGCCTTTTGGTGTGGTGGTCCCCACTCAAAGTTTTCTTTATCCTTCAATCTTAGTAAAGGAGTCAGCGGCTAGATCTTGCCCGCTAAATTAGCAATGAATCTCCTCAAGAAATTAATTTTGCCCAGCAGCCTCTGAAGTTGCACTTTGTTGGTGGGCGGGGGTGACTCCATTATTGCCCGAGATTTGTTTTTGTCCACCTCCACACCTCTTTGATGAACCAGGAACCCCAAAAAGTTGTCCGCTCTTACTCCAAACGCGCACTTCTTTGGATTCATCTTCAATTGGTGGATCCTCATTCTTATCAATACTTGCCTGAGGTCTATCAGATGTTGCCCCTCTGTTTTGGATTTCACCACAATATCATCAATGTACACCTCCATGCTCTAGCCAATCAAATCGTGAAAGATGGCATTCATTGCCCTTTGGTAAGTTGCACCAGCATTTTTGAGCCCGAATGGCATGACCAGGTATTCATATGCCCCCACATGACCGGGACACCTAAAAGCTGTTTTGTGTATATCCTCCGGGGCCATCTTTATCTGATTATATCCGGCATTTTCATCCATAAAAGATAAAACTTTGTGTTTTGCTACTGCATCTATGGATAGATCGACCATGGGCATGGGATACTCATCTTTTGATGTAGCGCCATTAATATTTCTATAATTAACACAACATCGTACTGCTTTTGTTATAGCTTTTAAAACGGGTACAATGTTGGCTAACCACTCCACATATTTGGCTGGCCTGATAAACCCGGCTTTCACTAGCCTCTCAATCTCTTCTTTGACCTTCTCTTCTATCTCCTTCGACATCCTTCGTGGTGCTTGCTTTACCGGCTTATATCCTTCTTTGATGGGCATTCTGTGTTCCACCAAGGTTGCATCTAAACCTGGCATCTCAGTATAATGCCAAGCAAAGCAATCTCTGAATTCTTGCAAGAGACAGATAATTTTTGCCCGATCCTCCTTTTCCAATAAACCACTGATTTGTGTTGGTCTTGGATCCTCCTTTGTTCCTAGCTCAATCACTTCCAAAAGATCCTGGACCTCTGGTGGTGGCTTATCAGGTTCTGTGCACAAAAATTCGACTAGCTCCGGGCTCTCGGGCAAGTCGTCTGGCCCATCTAGGTCATATATGCACTCGGCCATTTGAATGGCCATTTCCAATTCCTCTCGACAAGATTCCTCCTTGCTTTCATCTTGGCTGGTTGAAACTCCTACCTGTCATTCCCGCTCTTTTTTGTCTAAGAGCTCATTCTCTTGCCTCATCCCTTTTCCATACACCAACAGTCTTTTAATCAGGGATCTGACTGCCATTACCTGATCCTTCCTTTTTTGTTCTGTCATTGGTGGTGTAGGGGTGTTAGGACGATACAAGGTCTATCCCACTCCTCTCTAGTAAGGAGCATTCCTTGCTCTAGAAGCTTTTGGGCCGTCACCTTGGTAGGGCGGCCGTTCTCATCAGCTCCTGAACATTTCAAGATTCCTACGTTGGGGTTGTAGAAACTTGCTTCTGCCACATTGGCTGTGGGAAGAAATGGTCGTGATTCGGCCTTTACCATTTCCCAAAAGCCTGGTTCTTCTATACCTGCCTCATGGTAGACGGCCACTTGTTGATGAAGAGTGGAGGGTATGGCCAGACTTTGATGGATCCAATCCCTTCCGAGTAAGGCCCCATAGGTGGAAGTGCAGTCCACCACAAAGAATGCCAGCATAATCTTTTTAGACCCTAAGTCCACCTCTAAAGGTAATATCCCATAAGTCTTGGTGATAGCGCCCGAGAAGCTTGAAACCGTGAGGTCTGTAGGAATAAGATCTTCCGTGTCTCTTCCCAACTTTTTCATCTGCTTGGATGGTAGTACATTAACAGCTGCTCCTCCATCAATCAAAATCCTTTTGAAGGGCACTCCCTCCAAATGAGCTGTCACATATATGGGCTTCAGATGATTGGCAAGTGAAATGTTCGGGCGGCTGAACACCATCTTGTCTGTATAGACCCTTAAAGGACCTCCTTGGGTGTTTCTGAGGATTCAGCTTTCCCCGATCCTCTTTCTTCAGCTACTTCCACATTGACATGAGCCATCATTGGCTCAGTTGCTACGTAATCTCCTTCCATGGTGGCGGGCTGATTTGGTTGGGCACTAAACATGACGGATAGCACATACGCCATATTTATATGAAAGTTGCTAGGCTCCGGCAGTTCTTCTTTCTTGTTCCCAATCTGGTCCATGAACTCATCTAACCAAGCCATCGCATCTGGTGGAAGCAGTGGTTCTGGTGTTTGCTTTGGAACTTCCCCGAAAGGATCCACTACTGACAGAGAAGGTGGTCTCCTTTCAGGTGAGATAACTTCAAAACAAACAGGCTGCTTTGTCTTCCATCCGGGAGTCGGCATCATAACCATATCTTCTTGAGCTCTCCTCAAGATTCTATACTTCCCAGGGTGTAGGCTTTGTGGCACATGGTTTCCTTCGCCTTCGGTCTTGCTATTGGCCTTTTCTACCTCCTTCTTACTCCTCCAGCGGAGCTGACTACTCCCCCCAGACGATGTTTTCTCCAACTTTTGATTTTTAGATGCTTCAGACGTCGCAAGGGTTTTTAAGGAGTTCATGTAGGCTTTGTGTTGCCTTTGGACCCTTCTGACCATGGAAGCTCCCATTGGTTTAATAGGATGCCCATTATTTCCAACCATGTACCATTTTCTCCTAAGGCGGGCAGGGTTGTCTTTTTGGACAGGATTTGTTATCCTATCATTCCTCTTGGCTTCTCTTCCCGTATGGCTGTACTGAGAATGCTCTACACCCTTCCCTTCTGACCTTTTAGCTTCCCCATTTCCTGCTTCCTCAGAAACCTCATGATTTCGAAATACTTCTGACAAAGCCTTTGGTTGGGAATCACCTCCCAGCCACTGAAAGACACTCTGGGAAGTGTCTCTTCCTGTTGCCCGCCTGGCTCTCTCGCGGGCTTCGTTCTTTTTTTCTTCTTCCTTCCTCCTAATCAGCTCATGATCGATGAGGATTCCTGCGGGTGGTATTTCGAGTTCACACTCGCATTGGCATTTGCTGCACAGAACCATCCCTTTGATTATGGCTGCTTTTGGATGCTCAGGCAATCTGACCACCCCTTTTGTGGGTTTGTCAGCCAATCTTCCTTCTTCTTCTTCATTTGTGACTTTTTCCTTCCCCTTCTCAACCCATGCCATGCTGATCATATTCACTGGGGCCTCAGAGAAGGGATCTATAGTTCTGTCTGCCATTGCTTCTTCCAGTTGACTGGTTATAACTTTCTCTTCTTCCCTATCATCATTTTCCCCAAGCTGAGGTAAGGATGTAGGAATAGTTGGTCTCACGACCAAGCCTGCTTTTCCTTTGAAGTCTGTGGAGGCGTTCTCCAATCTTTGCAGCATTTGCAACAAGGTAGTCTGCAACTCTTCTGGCAGTTTTGGCATCTTTCTTTTGATCAAGTGGATCCCACCGGGCGTGCCAAAACTATGTTCATGGCGGGAATCTCCGTCGAGGATGTTTCCCGGCCGACGAGCATACAGCTCCCCGAGAGGTTACGACAGGTGCCTTTGTCGGGCCTTAGGTGTAGGCCTTGAGGCTTCCCGTCAATAACCAACATAGTATTTCGTATATATAAGGTTCACGTTCTTGGTTATATGAGTTTTACAACCATTATACTTCTGATTACCTTAGCCCGAGGAACAGGATGGATCCAAATAGGTGCCTTTGTGGGGCCTTAGATGTAGGCCTTGAGGCTTCCTATCAGAATTCATTCCGTACCCAAACGTTCTAGCCCGAGGAACATGATGAATCCAGATAGGTGCCTTTGTGAGGCTTTAGATGTAGGCCTTGAGGCTTCCCATCAGAATTCATTCCGTACTCAAACGTTCTAGCCCGAGGAACAGGATGAATCCAGATAGGTGCCTTTGTGAGGCCTTAGATGTAGGCCTTAAGGCTTCCCATCAGAATTTATTCTGTACCCAAACGTTCTATGGTTATCATAATATAATAGAAATAAAACTAAGTGATATGTCGATTACTTGCGCCTTAAGTAACTTCGGACTTCTTGTTTATCAAAGCTTGTCGTGGATGGGTTAAGTCCACATAAGGTTCTTTTTTGTGCCTTGAGGTCAATGACTTTTAAATGATCAAATCTTACATGCCCGAGGGCTTAGCACTTAGATCTAATTTGAACTATGAAGATATATTCAAATCGGATTCAAGCGCTGAGAGAATCTTTTAATAGTCATATTACTAAAAATAACTTGAATACAACTTGTAGTATACAACATATTGCTAGGTTAATGAATCAAAAGACAAAAACAAAGAAGGTCGGGCAAGGCTGATCGTCTTGCAACTCCCTATCTTTGTGGTTTTATCAGGGGGTTTGAGAGCTTAGAAAAAGAGGGTAAGAAGATGAGTTTTCAGAGAGAAATCGACACTACAACAAGAGTTGAACAGGGTAGCAGAGCTATTACAAAGGCTTGAGTGAAGGTTTATCCCGAGGGGGATGAAGGCTTGTTGACTACAACTTCGTTTGAAGGCAAATCTGGCTTTTGAGCAGAGTTTGTGCTTGTATTTTTGGTTTGTTTGAGTGTCCTCATTCCTGGTTTCTCTTTCTTCTTTTATAGGCAACTCGGCTTGGCCTCATGTAGCAGTAACCTTGCCCGAATGCAGTTTGAGGGGTAGTGACTCATCAGCTATTTTACTTGTATTGCCACTGTAAAGTACTTTATGGACTGTATAGCTGGTCAGTCTATACCACTTGGCCTTTGGGTAGGTGAGCAAGTGGTCTGCACTTAGTCAGAAACGGGCTTCTTCTTGTCTTCTGGACTTCGGCTGGGCTTTCGTGTTGCTCTCCCTTTTAAGCTGCTCTTTGGGCCCACTCCCTCCGAGCCCAAAGTTCAAGTTTTGATCCAAACAAGAGGATTCTAAATGAAAAAGGCACAATACCAATTTGAGGAGGGTTGCAAAGAAAATCTCAGGTTGAGCCTAGGCCAATCCTTGTCTCAAGGTCCCTCCGCCACTTGTTCACGTGGTCCCCCACAACCCAGGTCCAATCCTTGTCTCAAGGTTTGTCCGCCACTTGTTCACGTGGTCCCCCGCAACCCAAGTCCTGTCTGCAGAGTAATTAGGCCCGCAGAAGTCCAAAGTTTACTGCAAGCATGATCTCTAAAAAAAAAAAAAGCGAGAATCCATTAGGGCTTAATTTTGGCAGTCTGAAGACCTCCATTCAATCATGATGACGTGCATAATTTTGCACAACATGATTGTGGAAGATGAGTACATTGAAATTGAAGAAGATTCAGACAAAGATGTGGATGATGACCAACCAACACATGCGAGAGCTATTGCAAGAGATGTTGAATATCTCGCTCCAACCACATATGAGACCAGATAGGATAGGGTCACCTATGATTATTGTATATCTCGCTCCATGCAAGAGATGTTGAATATGTCGCTCCATTCAATATGTAGCGAGATATTCAACACCTATGATAATAAGTACGTTTAAATTGAATATCTCTCTCCATTCAATAATTATTGTACTTATTATCCATATATGAGACGTTTAAATAGAATTCAAGCTCCTTAATGTCATGACACACTCTGCAAGGATTTGGTTGAGCATGTATAGCGCCGAGAAGGTGAACGTTGATGATGTTGGTTAAGCATTTATGTAATAATTTTAAGTGTACTATGTTATTATTTTCTAGTAGTGTCTTCTTGTGCAAAGTATTTTGTCTAGTACGTTGGATAAATTATTGAATGAAGGTTGAATTATTAAAGGCATCTATTCTACATCAAAGTGTGGAATAATAAGTACAATAATTATTGAAGGCATCTAAATTAATAGAAACAATACAACCGATGATACATAAACTTAATACAACCGATAATTCATAAACCACATAATTAATAAATTAATAAACTTAATTAATAAAGCACATAATTCATACACTACATAAACTTAATAATCATATCCACCATCTTCACTTGGTGATGGACTTCGTTGAAATGTTGGGATATAGGGTTCAAATGATTCATCATCTTGAAACATACTCCTTGAGGCAGACTTTCGCATAATTTCCTTTTGCTTACCACGTAAGAACTTCTTCCTCTCTTGAGTGTATTTGATGAGGTCTTTCATCATGAATTCAATTTCAAACCTATTTTCCTCCCTATCCGAGATTTCCTTCATTTGCAAACACATTCGGGCCGTTTCTTCTTGGCGAGCGCTATGAGTTTCGTTCAATTTTGCAATTCCGGTATCAAAGTGTCCACTCATCGGATCTTGGGACTTCCCTTTTCGCTTTGCTTCATTTTGCTTATCTCTTCCCGGGGGCTTTGCAAAGGAAGGAGATAGGGTCATTTCATCGACACCTTCATCTCCGGCATTTGTCTGTGCGGCTTCACGTTGAAATAATCTTCCCCATTGTTGGTCCGCATCGGTTCCCCACCTTAGACAATCCTTGAGGACGTCCCAAGCATGTTGCAACTTAAAAACTTGATTTTTTGGTGTTACTCTTGTCTTGTAAATTTCCATTGCTTTGTCACCCTATGCAAAAAATACATAAAAATAATTAGTTGCAACATAATATTATGTACATAACAAATAAAATATCAAGAACAAAACTCACAATTTCTGTGGCACTCCTTCCACTAGCCATGCCAACCATGGCTCTCTCCAATTTTCCCTTCCATAAAGTGCATGTTTTGTTGATAGTCTTCCACCGATCATAAACACCACCACCATCCCACCCGCCGCCATTGCAGTTTTCTTGAAACTTTGCAATGATTTTATCCCACAAAACCTTCTTATTTTGATTTGTGCCAACTGCACCATCTTCGCTAACAGAAACCCATGCCAAGCATAAAGCAACATCTTCCTCACATGGAAATGGAAAGAAATGGTAGAAAGATAAATTGGAAGAATTGTAAGAGAAAATTAAGTTTTGTGTGGATGTTTGAACAAATACATAGATATTTATAGAGTTTTTGGGTGAATTTTGAGTTAAATATTTTTTTTAATTATTTTAGCCGTTGGATTTAAATTTGGGCCGTTAGATCTTTTTTTTTTACCGTTAGATTTGATTATATTCGATCTCAGCCATTGGATTCAATGTATTTTAAAATAACATATTCTAAAAAAAATTAAATTTGAATTTGGACCGTTGGATCAACCAACGGTCCTTAAAGCCCAGTCATAGGATCAAAATTATAGCCGTTGGGTTTTTGTGGGTGGCCGACACAAGCCTGACGGCGGGGCCCACCGCTGTCGGGAAACCTTTGCAAGCGCACCGCGTGGTGCGCGTTGGAGCGTGGGCGGGCCGAGACTGACCCAACAATCCGCGAGTCCACTCGCATGGGGTGGTATTTGGCCCAGCTTTGGCATTTGACATTTAGCCCAAAGTTTTAGCATGGGTTGGAGAATGTTTAGGGGGGAAATTTGGGGGAAAATTTAGCATTTAACCCACCATTGGAGATGGTCTTAGGAGCGGTCTATTTGAAATCAAGATCTTTAGTTCTTCTGCTACTCAGTACTACTGTATGATAATATTTCTTTTCATTTGGAAGTGAGAAGTCTTAGGTTCGAATCTCGTAGATTGCGTCTTTAGTTCTTCTGCTACTCAGTACTACGGTATGGTAATATTCATTTTCATTTGGAAGTGATAAATCTTAGGTTCGAATATCGTAGATGACTAATTCGATACCAAATTAGTCTACTCATTGTGTGGTCTATCCAAATTTCCCCTTCTTTTAGTATAAAAATATCGATATACTTCAAAAAAAAAAAAGAATTTGGTTCCTCTTTGATGCCGTGGCAAGTATGCAAGGAAACAAAATTCCCTGTGGCAAAATAAAAGCATAGCGAGTAGAATTCAAAATGATCAAAGAATACCTTTGCCGCATCTCCAAATAAATAACCAAAAAGATGTTTATCTTGTCTGCCATGTGAAGTCAAGTCCAAGTTCACAGAGATGAAAAAAGCTTGCTGACAACTTCCCAAATTAATTGAGAAAGACATTCACGTGGCAACCCTTAAAAAAAAAAGTTTTAACCAAACATTTTTATACGGTTCATTTTTAATGAAAAATCATATTTTTACATTTTTTTAATACTATTCATTATATCTTTATTTGTCATATTTCATTAAAATTAAAATCTTTTTAAACTTTTCGATAGTTTTCTTTAAAAAAAATAAAAATCATAGCTCTCCAATTTGAAATCATGTGGTTTCTTTTATAACTCTGGGCCTACTCTTGCCTAGAGGCTGTAAATTCTACAACAAGAAGAAAAAAGTCTGCAAATAAAGTTCCCAATTGTACGGGAATGCTGCTCACGTGGGATATTGCCTCGATTCTCTTCGGATCTCTTCCACTAAAGGCACTAGATTAAGTGATATGGGTTTTTGAAATTTCATCCATTGATAAAAAATTATTATAATTTTTAAAGGATCAAAACAGGTGAATCGTTAGATGAAATTTCTAATGCCTGAATCACTTGATCTGGTGCCCTTGTTGGAAGGGATCTGGAGGGGATCTCTTTCCTTGCCTCACACAAAGCAGCATCAAATTCCAAATGGCCCAAAGCCGCTTCAAATTTCAGATGGCACAAAACCGCATTAATTCTCAAATAATACAAAGTCGCTCCAAATGGCACAAAGTTCCTTGTCTGCACAAGCTGAAACTGCACAAGGCACCAAATCAAACACAAAATATTTTTCTTTTCAGTGGGTCGTTCACTCTTTGGAATTAATGAACTATGCCGGTTTGATTTCGCTAACGATATGTAGGCAATCTAGAGATTCAGTCTAGATGCAAGTGCACAAAGACAAAAACCCAAAATCGAATCTCTGGTTCATCTCAACCAAATTCACCATAAAATCCAAATCGAGTCCCTGATTCATCTCAACCAAATTCACCACAAAGTCCAAATCGAATCCCTGGTTTATTCAACCAAATTCACTCAAACAAATTCGAAGTATTCAAATAAACCAAACACAAAACTTTTTTTTAGTGGGTCATTCACTCACTAAAAATCTCAAACCAAATCATCCAAGAACTACGAATGGCTTGATCCCTCCAAAAAGAGTACGTAGTAATCAAGGGCTCAACCGAGGTGCAGTTGCAAAACCAAACAAACATCCAAATCCCCAAGTTACGATTTATTCATATTGGAATCAAAAGGTTATTTTCTTTTTAATCAAAGGTTGTAATTAACAGACGCATAGTCTAAAATGGGTCAAACAAAAATTAATAAAACCCTCTTCGGAAAAATGAACGAGAGTGAGATTGTGTCTGATAGATTATTTGTTACATTTTTGTACAATTTTTGCTCAACAGATGCATTGCCGAATCTAGAGAATTGATTGGTTATTGACTATTGCGATGAATTGGTCTCAAACTATGTTTTTCAACAAATACAGCTCGATTAATCTCATTCAACGTTAATAGTTGAAACCAAAAAAAAAAAAGAAAAAAAAAAAAGGGTCATATTTTCTCTTTTGGTTACAAGAACGTGCCATATTTTCTTTCTTTTAAAAGTTGTTCTGATGATATATTTAAGAAAAAAACAATAGGCTTTTTAGCTTTTCACATAGAAGTCATTGACAAAGTAGATAATAAATAATATTATACTTTAGAAGAAAATACACAAATTTAATACTTTAGAAAATAAATAACATCCATTATACTTTAGAAAATAAAATATACAAGTTTAATACTTTGTAATGGAAGAACGGCACAATAGAAATTTCACAACTAAAAATTAATTAGAGCATGTCAATAATTAAAAAAAAAAGACTTGGTTTAATGGGAAGGGCTCAAAGAAATTTCACAGCAAATAATCAATTAAAGCGTGACAATTAGGTAAATGAGGAGGCTTTTTTGCTCTAATTGAGCTCTTGGAAAGTATTTTTGTATAAAACTTATAGTTTTGGAACCAATAATTGTACATTAGAAAAGATAGCTGATATTTTTTTATTAAAAAGAGAGCTGATTTTTAATTAATCAATGTTGAAGTTTTTGTGTATATTCTATGAAGACATAACGGAACTATACTACAGTCTCCTCACATAAAATTCTCAGCTTTGTTATTTTTCGTCAAACTATGATTCATGCAAACGGGATCAATTTATTAGTGGATATATGATACACGTAAATTAGATCAATTCATATGTGCATTAAACATGACAGAGCTCATCTGAGTAGGACAACATATAATTTCCTTACATTTCCATAACATATGCACACAAAAATTTATATGTATATAAGTATATTTTCCCATCTTCTAGTATACCAAAAAGAAATAAGAAAATAACATCTTCACAATAAATTCTCTTAACCAATTTAAATTAGGCCTATGAATTCACTCCCAACAAAATTTGCACTAAAGAAAAAATATGCACGGCTCTATAATAAATTAAACAAGATGAAAAGGAGGACAAAGTGGCTTTCTTTTAGAGCTGATACCATTCTTATAGAAACTATATATTTGATTGCATGAAGAATAAAGTCATTGTAAAATTTAAATTTGTTGGTACCATATATTGGGCCTCGTCCTTGGGCCTCATCCCTAAGCCCATGACAAATGTAAAAGGGGAGGGAGCCCTTATCCTATAAAAGGGACTCCCTCACCCTCATGAAGCGGATCTCACATCCAGAGAGAAAGAGAGAGCCTCAGATCCATCCCTCACAGTATAGAGGGCAATACCTCTCAGCCAAACAGAGAGAAAAATGGTAAGGGCTGCATCCACATAAAGCTCTCTTGCCGATCTATTGTAATCCATACATACATACATAATCAACATCAGTGTGGACGTAGCCCAAACATTGGGGTGAACCACGATACATCTTTGTGTTCTTGAGCGTTTGTGTGATTCACGGCTGGATTTACGTTGGTCCAAGATCCTCCGGATTTTGTGCATCAACAAAATTTAAAACTCATAAAGAAATTATATTTTCTTAAGCAAAGAAAATTATACTTACAAGACATAAAAAATTTATTATTCAACATTGAAATTTTTGTGCATATTCTATGAAAAAATAAGAAAATTATCACAAGAAATTTTCAACTGTGTCATATTTTGTGAGCTTGTGATACACGCTAAAATGGGATGAATTCGTCAGTAAACCTATTGATACATGTAAATGAGAAGCTCATGTGAGTAGGTCAGACATATTCGTAATCATATTAGCTAGAATAAATAAGTTCCCTCTAACAACCATTTTTGTTCATATTCTACAAAAATATAACCAAATTATATTAGGGTCTCCTCACAAGAAATTGTCAGCTTTGTCATTTTTCGTTAAACCATAATTCACTCAAATGGGATCAATTTATCAATGGGCATATGATACACAAAAGAGATCAATTCATAAGTGCATTGAACATGACAGCCAATGTGAGTGGAGAAGCATATAATTTCCTTATGTTTTCATATCAAGTGCACAAAAGGTACTAATGTTGTTGAATAAATCTTATATGTATTTAAGAATAGTTTCTCATCTTCTAGTATACCAAAAGGAAACCATATAGTAGCATTTTCACGATAAAATCTCTAACTTACACTAGGCCTATGAATTCAGTCGCAACAAAATTCGAACTAAAAAATATCACCTTGCACTACACACAAATGAAATAAATAAGGTCAAAAGGAGGGCAAAGTAACTTTCTTTTAGCGCTAATAACAATTCTTCTAGAAACTAATACATTTGATTGCATGAACAATAAAGTCACTGTACAATTTATATTTAACATTGTACATTTAAATTTAACGTTGTACAATTTATATTTAAAACTCGTAAGAAAATTATACTTTTTTAGGAAAGAAAATTATACTTACAACACCTACAAAATCTATTAATCAACATTGAAATTATTGTCCATATTCCATGAAAACATGATTAAATAATACTATAGTCTCCCATATAAAATCCTCAACTCTGTCAAGAGCTTGTGATACACGCTAAATGGGTGAATTCTTCAATAACCTCTTTTTTTTTGTGGGCAAACTGAACTTTTTATACACGTAAATGAGATCTATTCTTAAATTTACTGAAAATGACGAAGCTCATGTGAGTAGGCATGAGCGTGTCAGAATACAATTTCCTTATATTTTCATAGCTTATGCACAAAAACTTTAATGTTGATAAATAAGCTTTTATATGCATATAAGTATAATATTTTCTCCCTTAAACAGAGGGCAATTTTGTCATTTTATGAAAAATTTAATGATTCATTTGAGCTTCACAGACAGATAACCGGAACAAGATTCAAACTTAAAGTCTTACTTTAGCAAGGAAAACGATCATTATAAACTCTCAAAATTAGAAGACTGTGTCCATAATAAGTAATTGAAATTTATTGAATTGGCTAAGGTAGTTGCACGTTAGTTCAACTTTTTGTTATCCCTTTACCATTTCTTCGAAGTCAGGGAAATGGAATCATTAAAAAAAAAGGCTTTTTAGTCAAAATGTTCCCTGAAATTTGCATAACACATCATTTTGGTCCCTAAGATTGAAAATCAATAGAAATGGTCCATAAGATTGTCCACCATCCATTATTTTGGTCATTCCGTTAAAAACTCCGTTAAGTGTCCCGGAGCTCTTGGCCGAAAGTTTGGTCAATTTTCAAAGCTTCGTAACTCAATCGTTTCTTAACCAAATTAGACCCATAATATATCAAAATGAAGATAGGAAAGTGTAGAAAAAGATTATACCTATTTGGAAGCCCAATGGTTTCCCGAGATGGCTGGAAAATAGCCTGAAAGGTGACTGGTCAGCCGGAAAACTGGAAAATTCGCCAGAAACTGGGTAAACTTTAAACATTCATAACTTCTTCAATACTCAACTAAATCGAGTGATTCAAAAACAAAAATCATACTTCTCGACAGGACGAAGAGTATGATACCTTTCTCGACTGCTAAATCGTAGTTGTTTGGCTGGAAAACGGCTCCAAAGTGGATGTCTTGTCTCTAGTTAGCCACTTTCGAGCCGTTTTCCGGTCAAACCACTGCAAATTAGCCATCGCAAAAGGTACCATTCTCTTTGTCTCGTTGAGAAGTATGAGTTTTGTTTTGAATCACTCGATTTCGTTGAGTATTGATGAAGTTATGAACGTTTAAAGTTTACCCAGTTTCCTGCGAGTTTTCCAGTTTTCCCGCGGACCAATCAACTTTCAGGTTATTTTCCGGCCATCTTCCGCAATCATTGGCTTCCAAATATGTATAATCTTATTCTACACTTTCTTATCTTCATTTTGATATATTATGGGTCGAATTTGGTTAAGAAACGATTGAGTTACGAAGTTTTGAAAATTGCCCAAACTTTCGGCCAAGAGCTCCGGGACACTTAACGGAGTTTTTAACGGAAAGAGAAAAATAATATATGGTGGACAATCTCAGGGACCATTTCTATTGATTTTCAATCTCAAGAACTAAAGTGATGTGTTATACAAATCTCAATGACCATTTTGACTAAAAAGCCAAATATAAAAAATGGACCATGTGTTGTCAACTTTGTTGAGGTCGCCCACTACGCCTTCATTTACTTTACTCGGCAGTTTGTGGGCTCGGATTTCGCAACCATTTCATATACAATTTACAGTGAGCGTGATGCATCATCAGTTTTGTCAATGCATGACTTTTATGGATGTATTTTTGCTCAACAAGTGAAGTCCTACCAAATGACACGGTAACTCTCCAACAACTACGCACAATATATATATATATATATATATATTTTTTTTTTTTTTTGAAAAAACGAAATTATCTATACTATGGGAAATGGGTGAGCTTACATCACAATAAGCTAGCAATAACGTAGTTCAAATTCGCATTTGACGAGAATCGAACCTAAAACATATCATGTACAAGTGAAGAGGAATATTACTAGACTGTAATACTAAATGGCAATGCGCATAAGAAATATTAAATACATTTATTTAATAACTACAATTAAAAATCAAAATTTAAAACTTAAAGAATTAGCTTTAAAAAACTGCATGATTGTAGGTAGTTATCAAATAAATTTAATTTTCAAACAAGATAAAACAAAAATTGAAAATGAAATGATAATCAATTGGCCTCGTAGCTTTCAATTTTCATTTTCTTTAAAATAGAAAACTGAAAGCAGTTACCAAACGATTATCAGTTTTAGAAAATAACTACAAACTAAAGCTGAAAAATGAAATGATTATAAAACGGTCCCTAAATGTTCTAAAGGCCATCTTGGCTAAACTAGCTACCATCATATTGGTGGATTTAAGAGTGAAACACGCATGAGAAGAAGCAAAGGAATGCATCTAAACTAGGGGTGGGTTCAAAAAACCGAAAACCGAAAAAAACCGAAAACCAAACCGAACCGAAACCGAAAAAACCGAACCGAACGAAAAAATCGAACCAAACCGAATTCTTTTGGTTCGGTTCGGTTTTAGTGATCTAGAAACCGAACCGAATTAATTAAATTAATTTTTTTATTTAATTATTTGTTTTGGGTATTATTTTCTAAACCCAATTTGTAAGTTAAAATGTGCTAAACTCAATGTGTTGCCAAACTTTAAGCTCAAAATATTTAAAAAATGCCTATAAAAACTCTAAACCCTAACCTATTATTTCTCCCCCATATAAGGTTCTGGAACCAAACCTCCTCCTGAAGTTCCTACATCCATCTCCATAGCACTGTCTACTTCTGCCCCAGCTTTCTTTTCCAAATCTACTCTCATATAATATGTAACAGAATCCATAAACATTTATTTCGAGTAGATTACTTGGGTAATTTGTGATGGAAAAGAATCCAACACACACTAAATAAATCCACCCACACATTACTTTTACTAATCAAGTTGTCAACATGCAGTTACAAGCAAACAACCCTGATCTTTGAAATACATCATACAATTAAACTTTTCTAAGTCATTTGTACAATTTTTGTGTTGTGAGGTTATTAGTTTGGACTTTGGAAGACTTGATTGATGATTTTAGTTCAACTTTAAATGTTTATTTTCATTGTCTTTGATTCTAATTAGAATGCTTATGTTATGATTGTGTTGGATATGTTAAAATTTAAAATTTCAATGTTTTTCATTTTTTGAAAAACTAAAAAACAAAAAACCGAAACCGAACCGGAAAAAACCGAACCGAAAAAAAACCGAACCGAAAAAACCGAAAAAAAAATGAACCGAACCGAAATTTCGGTTTGGTTTCGGTTTTGGCAAAAAACCGAACCGATTTAAACCGAACCGACCCCTAATCTAAACCTGAAAGATTAAGATGGCACTCCAAAGCCAAAGAAACTTCATTCATGATGAAAAGGTCAAACACTTCACGAATTATACACACAAAAATTGCAATATAATGAACATGTAGACACTATTTGACAATGAGCAATGCTGACTTGAAAAGGAACTGACAGTGAACCAACTAGTGTCAACCCATGTCAATTTTGTTCCCAACACCATCAGTAAAGCTATCAAGAACAGCGAAGTAGACCCAAGAGAAGCCAATAATAACACACCAACACAAAACTAAAATACGCACTAAGAGAGACTTAAACAATAACCTCACCAAGAAGCCTCTTATTGACGTAAATACTAACATGAAAAATAAATTTACGACAATCCATAAGAAGAAAAAATAGTAAAGCTAGGATAGGGGAGAGATGGGCTGTCACCGGCCACAAGCTGGAGCAAGGAGTCATTTGATAGGCGAAAGGAGAGAGAGGCTAGCAGTAGTTTCTAATAGGATTTTTAGCCAAAATGATCCCTAAAATTTGCATAACATCACTTTGGTTCCTGAGATTGAAAATCAATAGAAATGGTCTCTAAGATTGTCCACTGATAAGCTCATATTTATACATATTTTACATCAAATTCTCTCGTCTTTTCTTAGTTAGTTTCTTATATTTTTGAGTTATTTACTTTGTTTTTGTGTTTTATCGAATTTATCTAGCTAAGAAAATAAAATTAGCACAAGTAAGATTTTAAGTGACAAAATTCGTAAAAATTATCTTGCTCACTTATTTGATTTCAATTTCCAGTATTATGTTTTCACAAAAATATAAAAGTTAAAAATTGAAATGATTATCAAATAGTACAAGAGGTGGTATGCACTAAGATTAATTTATGCATTCATGGTATATGCCTCAAGTAAAAATAAGGGGTAGAAAATGTGCATTAATATATTTTATATAGATCAAAATATGCATCCACTGAGAATGTGGAAGTCAGAAACCAAAGCTGTCTTTGCAGCTGGCAGCTAGAAGGTGGGACGGAAAGCAGCAAAAAGCTGCCTTGGCAGCTGGCGCAATTGAGGAGGCAGGGCGTGCGGAAAAAGGAACGCAGAAGCTGCCTCGAAGAGGACTGACAGACAGCGCAGAAAGAGAAGGTGAGATGCTCTCCACGGGGAGGAAAGAAATACTACAACAGCTGCCTTGCAAGCAGCGGGGGAAGAGAATAAAAACAAAAGCCTCGGGAATGAGAGACGTGAGGAGAGGGCTGCCTTGGCAGCGTGTGAGACAGGAGCTCGCAGGACAGCAGGTCAGCTGGGAAGAAAAGGAATAGGAGAAGCTGCTATAAGGCAGCACGGAAGAGACGCAAGCAGCACAGAAACAAAGCCAGCGCCCATAATTGCACAGTGCACAGATCCTTGCGCTCCTCAATTGGTTTTATTTTTCTTAAACTCATGTTTAATTTAATTTGCTTTTCAATTATATTAAACATGTGTAATTAATTTCTGTTTGGCTAGAGGTTAATTCAAAGCCATGGATATATTTGTAATATGAATTGATTACCTTCAGTTGTGATTTCTGAGTTGTGAATTTAATTTGCTTAACTGTTTGATTGATAACTTATTTGTGTATGTCGATTAAGAATGCATACTTAATTTACATGCATAAATTTGATGCTAGAATATAAGTGAATTTCACCTAATCGTTATGAACTTATATTCAAGAGTAGTGAAGGTTGTGATCCACAATCGTGTTAAGTGAATTCTTGGCAGGAGTATCATGCTGTTCATAGTTACGAATGCCTCGTCAATGCTTATAGTTTTCATAAAGCTTAATGATTCTTGCTTGTATCTCTATTATGCAATTCATGTAGGGAACTTGTAGGGAATGTTTTGGGTTGTCGTATGCAATCATCCAACCCAATAACTATAGGAAAACTTGAAGGTTAAAAAGGTGCTGTCACGGTTAATCTGGAGTATTGAGATTTACAATTTATTGAAAGAACAACTGAAAATCAATTTAGGTTGCATATGTGTCATGTGTGGAGAAGAATCATCTAGCCAGTCCGTCGCCCATCCATTCACCTTAATTTCATGTTTTTGTCAATTCTGTAATTTATTTAAGTTTAATTTACATTTCGTCAAAAATCAATCCCCCATTTATTTTAAAGTGTTAGATTTGTTAGAAATAAATTTAGTTTGTGTTTTCTAGAGACTTGAATTATTTTGAGTCTTTTGATTTGTTTTAGATTATTTGTTAGTTTTATTTTGAGTTATTCTAGTTAAGTGTTTTGAGTCTAGTTTAGTGTTTTAAATTTTGTTTTTACGTTTTTAATTTAATTTTACTTTGGTTAGCATCCCTAGTTAATCCCCGGTTAGAACGATCCCTACTTACATCATTACTACAATTGTCACAAATAGGGTTTAATTTGTGCGTTAGTTAATTTTCGCATCATCCACCAACCATTATTTTGGTCATTCCGTTAAGTGTCCCGGAGCTCTTGGCCGAAAGTTTGGGCAATTTTCAAAGCTTCATAACTCAATCGTTTCTTAACCAAATTCGACCCATAATATATCAAAATGAAGATAAGAAAGTGTAAAACAAGATTAAACCTATTTGGAAGCCCAATGGTTTTCAGAGATGGCAATAAAATAGCCTGAAATGTGACTAGTCAGCCGGAAAACTGGAAAACTCGCCGAAAACTGGGTAAATTTTAAAATTTCATAACTTCTTCAATAGTTAACGAAATCGAGTGATTCAAAAACAAAAAACATACTTATCGAAAAGACAAAGAGAATGGTACCTTTCTTGGTGGCTAAATTGTCGTGATTTGGCTGGAAAACGGCTCAAAAGTGGTTGTCTTGGTCTCGAGTTAGCCACTTTTGAGCTGTTTTCCGGCCAAACCACGATGAATTAGCCATCAAGAAAGGTACCATTCTCTACGTCTCGTTGATAAGTATGATTTTTGTTTTTGAATCACTCGATTTCGTTGAGTATTGAAGAAGTTATGAACGTTTAAAGTTTACCCAGTTTCCTGCGAGTTTTCCAGTTTACCTGTGGACCAATCACATTTCAGGGTATTTTCTGGCCATCTCTGGCAACCATTGGGCTTCCAAATAGGTATAATCTTGTTCTACACTTTCCTATCTTCATTTTGATATATTATGGGTCGAATTTGGTTAAGAAGCGATTGAGTTACGAAGCATTGAAAATTACTCAAACTTCCGACCAAGAGCTCCGGGACACTTAACGGAGTTTTTAACGGAATGATCAAAATAATGGATGATGGACAATCTCAGGGACCATTTCTATTGATTTTCAATCTTATGGACCAAAGTGATGTGTTATGCAAATCTCAGTGACCATTTTGGCTATAAAGCCTTTTTAAGATATTGGCATTCCAAGAGTCCATGCTTTCGAGTTATAGTAACAAAAGATAAAGCAAAAACAATTGTAATTTCAACAAAGGTCTTTGTGCAGAAAATTGACAATGTCCGCAATTGTTGCATCAAAATTTCTGATGCCTGGCCAGGTCTAGAGGAAATGAATATCGACTATTGCCATGATTTGGTGGAACTGCCTGATAAGCTCTGTGATCTTGTTCATATGAAGATGCTCAGTGTCACCAACTGCCATAAGCTATCTACCTTGCATGAAAGATTGGAAAGCTGGAGAATTTGGGAGTACTACAAAAAAAAAAGAGGACCTTTTGGGACGGTCAAAATGAGTCACAAAAACAGCAAAAAGCGTCGCAGCAACCCTTTTACAACGGGCTTGCGACAGCCAATGACTCGTTGCAATACATAGGCGTCGTAAATGTTGGTTGATTATATCCGACGTTTACAGCGCGTCGCAAATACTATTTGCTACAGGTTTGCGACAACAAGTAACGCATCACAAATAATTGGCACTAGGTTTTAAAAAAAATATTGGGCGTCAAATGGGACTCCACAAAAACGTTTATAGGTTCCATATTCCTACGTCAAGGTCCTCATGATAATACAAACCATGTAGAATTGTCTTCAAACGTCTGCTTCCACCTCTCGTCATAGACCTCCTCAAATATGTCCTTAAACCTGGAGCAGTCAAATAACTCAACATTTGTAATAATTTCCTTATTGAACTAAATGATATATAATTCTTCCAACAAGGGTAAATTTACCTGCCATCGTACTTCACTATTTCTTCATAATAGTGTTTTTGGTGCTCAAGTATAGTGGCCCCTTCTTGGAAAGAGCCAAAGACATTGACAAGTCGGCAAAAGCTCGAATAGACAACCAAAAAATCAAGGTTTTTTTAGTAGAGTTTATCAGCACATTTGCCTAAACAAACAAAAAGGTATGCGATGCCCATTGTGGTAACACAAACCTCATCAGCATTATACATAGAAAGGGCCACACCAGGCCCTTTGAAATTGTAAACATCAAGTGCAACAAGGGAGACTCCTTCTGGGACTTAGCATTACAAACAGAGATGCGAAGCAGAAAACCATATTCAAGGGAAATTACTTCACCAGCACCATCATATGATCTAGAATGTTGAGATTTACTTACCAAAAACCATTTCAAGTTTTCATGGCCCTTTGACAACTGTACCAGGCTCGATACTGATCGCCAAAGGCATGCCTACGAATACATATGGCTTTCTTCCAACCTGTAAATTGGACACGTATTGAGCACTTCCCACGACATTTTACTTACATTCAAGATTAGAAATGACTTCAAGCTATTACCAGGAACTATTCTATGGATGTTTTTACATAGAATAGGTTCATGAAAAAATAGCACCTGTAAAATAAAGCATTACATTTCAATTAGAGATTGTTCAAACGGTTAGATAATCTTTCAGATGCTAACTTAAGTTGTAACTTATTAACGAAAACGAGTAACATAACTAAGAGTATTAAATTTTGTTTTGTATTAAAAGGAGACGACGTCTCAGATACAAACCATCTAGAATGTTTCTAATTGTGCCCTTTGGACTCCACATTGATTTCAACCCAAACTCATTCATTCTGGTCTCATCTGCAAGGTATATGAGAAATTGAAATTAGATGAGACAACATTTGAATGTCCAGGTAGAGCAGATAGATCATCTTATTGCTAAGGAAAGTATCTGAGCAGCCATAATGTCTATCGTAAAGGATTCAAGGTCCTCGTGATAATACATACAAAACAGCATTATAGAAAAGCAAAAACAACTAACCAGGGGTTATTGTAGCACATTACACAGCAACATTGTGCCTGCAGGTCATAAAAGGTTAAAATCAAACAAATAGAAGAAGCGAAAACTAACGATTCAAAGGTAAGAAATACAAAGACACTAAACAAATTCTGAATCAAACTACTTACTTAATAGTGGCTTCAGCACTCTCTACTGTAACTCTGTCATCGGTCGCATCAGGGTTCAAAATCCCTAAAGCATAGTACTTTATATCCAAGTCCAGATAGGGAAAAATGAGCAGTAATAGCATACAAATGAAAAACTCGGATTAAATCAAATAAATTCTACAACAAAATCATCAATAAACTGAAATTCACATTAAAATGTATATCACACGTTGCCTTTAATCGTTTTCCTTATGATCCTCGTCCTTACATCACCTAATTGACAAAATAATACCACAATTAATACAGTACACAATCACAACATCCAAAATTACAAAAAATAGCTCCAATTTCAAAAAATCTCCAAAAATATTAGCAAGTAATGACGAAGTAAAACCACAGGAAAAAAAAAGGGAAAAACCCTAAATAACGAGAGAACTTATGGAGAATAGATAGGATAGGAATTTGAAGAAAAATGATGAAACAACACCAACAAAAAAACAAATAATCTTACCCGAATGAGAAGAGATGACGTTGAATTCGACTTTCTAGAAGCAAAAAGAAAGAACTGAGAGATGACGAAAAAATTAGGGATAGGGAAAGGGGAGATTTGAGAGAGGGAACAAGAACCATAAACCCTTACCTGGTTCAATTGTGGCTCAGCATCAATGGTTATGGCGAGAGTGGCAGAGAAGGTTTTAAGCTTTTGAAGAGAGGGAGAGAGGCGGAGAGCTAGAGGCAGGCTCGAGCATCTGAGTCTCATTATATTTCTTTTTTTATTTTTCTCTTTTAGCGCAGAACAAAGCGCCAAAGTTTAGCGCGCAAAATTTGTTAGTGAAATTTAATATTTATTGCGAGGGCCGCTTTACAGTCGCACAAACGGTGTCGCAAATGCCATGTTTTCTTGTAGTACTAAGGTCCTCTACAGACTTGGTAAGGCTTCCGGTCTCGATTGAGAAGCTCACTAAGTTGTGCAATCTTGACATGTATACTTGTTTCGTCATCAAGGAGTTGCCCCAAGGCATTGGTAATATGAATGGTTTAAGAAAAATCAACATGGGACAATGCTCAAGTTTGAAAAAGTTGGGCTACTTACACAAAATTATCTTAATTATTGGGTCAATCACAGTTTTATATCTCATCTTTAAAATATTTTAATGTCATACCTTATGTTCAAATTTGTTGCAATGTCATACATTTTAATATTTTTTTTTAAATAGGAGAACCACCCCTGCAAACCCATCATCACCCACTCTTTCCCATCCAACCGTGTCCCTGCCCCCCCCGTTCACCACCAAAACCAGAACCCCACCGCCGCCCTCTCTTCCTCCATCTCCACATCCTCCTCCTCCTCCACCACCACTAAATCCAACCATTCAAAGCAACTCGTCATTCAACCTTCCAGTTCAAATAAAAACCAAGTACTCCACAACACTGCAAACCCAAAAACATCATCCTATCCAAAGGGTTCCGAATCCAACGAACTAAACCCATCGTCGTTTTGACCCACTGAATTATCGTTCTTTCTCAGCAGTCAGCACACCCTCTATACACACGTGACTCTCTCTCGCCCTCATCTTCCCCACTCGATCGTCTTCTCCACCCAGCCACCTCTGCCAAATTCCAATCAAGTCTTCCCATTTCTGCAACTCGCCAAAAACCCCTAAATGCCCCTCAAATCCTAGACTAATTACATCCTCCTCCAACTCTTTTCTTCTTCTCCTATCGGTTTTGTTCTGGTGAAGGAACGGGATGATGGGCTCTGAGAACCGGGGCTCCGACGAAGCCCACCTCCTCGCACCGAAAGAAGAAATGGAGGATCTCATCCTTGACGCTCAATTGAATGGTAATAAATCGTACTCAAATTATTGCAGCGCCATGTCGTCGCTATTCGATACGACACAACCCCTTTCGTCGTCGCCGCCTTCGCTACCACCACCTCAACAACGCCAGCGGACATCGATCCCCTTTTGGCGCGCCCTCACCATATCGCGATCTCCGAAATCCTAGCTCGACCCCCGACAACTCCACGTACATCGACCCGCCTTCTTACACCAACGTGACCTTCAGCCCTTTCGATGCCAAAATCGCGGCCGAAATCAACGGCAACGAGATCCCTTGCAAGAGCTCTGACAACTCGAACTCGTACTCTCTCTCGCGATCTCCGTCTTCCTCCTCCAAGTACCTCAAAATCATGGTGTCTGAAATTTCTGGGATTTTGACGTGGGCAATCTCGCCCTTGAGTTTGAAAACTAATAAAAAGAAATGGTACCTATTTCCTTTCAACCTTTTCCCCCTTTTTCTCCTTCCTTCCACCTTCCTCCACCTTCCTTCCACCTCACCCCCACCTCACCCCCTTTCTGTCCCTCTCCTTAAACCTTCCTTCCACCTTTTCCCCCTTTTCCCCTTCTGTCCCTTTCCTTAAACCTTCTTTCGACCTTTTCCCCCCTTTTCCCCCTTTTCTTCCGGGTGTATTTCCAAGTGTCCCACCACAGCAATCAGCTACTGTTAAAAGTGAACGCGCTCCAACTCCGAAATTTCTTTCGAGCTTCAGGAGTAAGTGTTTCTATGTTAAAACCCAAACTGCATATTTGTTTATCCTATCTTGCTTGATCTCCAACAACGTAAGAGAAAATCCAACTTTGTAGTGCTTCTTTCTGAACCTCTTTATATTGGGTTCCATATTTAAAGAGTGTCAATTTCTAATCTGATATTGTTTTGGGAAGTGCTTAAAATGGTCCGAAATCAAATCTCAATTTCTCAACTTATCAAAATCAAATATCGATGACATAAAAAAACTGGTAATTTCAGAAATTCGGCCAATTTTCCCTGTTATTTTCAGTTGTCGTTAATTTTACATTGAAACTTTTATATGTTTTTCTGATTTTGGTGTTGGTTTTCGTCGTTAAGAATCAAGGAATGGATGGAGCAGACGACCTTCCCAGATCAGTATTCAATGCGCTGCATGAGGTCCTCATGGAGCTGATCGCCAAGAATGTAAGGATTAAGCCCCTCCTCAAAGACATCAAATCCAGGTTAGACTCTTTGGAACCATTGTTGAAATATATAGAAAAAGATATAGAAAAATCCAAGAAATTGGATCTTCCGGTTGTGGAACTGGAAAACTTAGAAGTGCATTTGGAAGAGGGCATAGAGCTCGTTCAAAAGTGCATAAAGATTCGACGGTGGACCACATACAAACGGTACAAATACTCCAACAAGCTGACTGGATGGGATAAATCTCTTCAACGACTTTTGGAAATGCTAGACGTTCAGGGAATAAGGGATATGAAGGACAGCCCGGTTTTGGTGAAGAATATAGAGAAGGCGGTCAGCAAAATTCAATCGAATCTGGGGATACCAAAACAACCCGACAGTGAAGCTTGGTGTGCAGCACCTGAACTTCCACCGCTTGTGGTTGGGTTGGATTTTCCTCTAAAGGAATTGAAGAGGAAGCTTCTAAAGGACGAAAATGTATCAATGGTTGTGCTGACTGCTCCCGGAGGATGTGGGAAAACCACTTTGGCTACAAAGTTTTGTCAAGACAAGGATGTCAAAGGTATCATATGTTTAAGTTAGCACTCGGAATTGTATATTTTTTTTTGTGATGTCAAAGGTATCATATATTACAACTATGTCAGATTTAAATGACGCCTCAATGACAGATTTATTATGTTTTCTTTGGATAGATACATTCAAGGATAATATCTTCTTTGTCACGGTTTCAAAAAAGCCTAAATTGGAAAACATTGTTCAAGATCTATATCAACGAAAGGGTTTCCAGGTACCTACTTTCCCAAACGAAGTTAGTACAGTGACGTGGCTGCAACATTTTCTTAAGAAAGAAGGGCAGAATCCTATACTGATTGTCCTGGATGATGTTTGGTCTGGATCAGAATCCCTTGTGCAGAAGTTTGATCAATTCAAAACGGAAAATTACAAGTTTTTGGTGACATCTAGGTCTGAATTTCGGGGATATGGTTACCCTTATTATTTGCGATCATTGGATCGTGACAATGCGATGAAACTCTTTCATCATTCAGCATCCCTTGGAGATAAGAGCTCTCATATTCCAAAAGATCTTGCAGAAAAGGTACTTTTTAGTTGCAATGCAGAGCATGTATAGTAAAAAATTAGTTGACTTGGTTTTGGAAAATTGTCAAGAAATCATGTTCACTTTACGCAAAGCATCCACAATCAAGTGAATGAACACGTTCATTTACCATATAAATTTGTGAGCAGTCATGCATCTAAGCATACTTGTGGACTAAAACTAAAATTAGAATAAAGTATATAGTTATTTAGCCATTTTCACATCATCGTAACTTGAATTTTGGCTCTGCAACTTAAAAGGTAGTTGACTTTGTTTTGGAAAAGTATCCTGCAGATAGTTGAACATTGCAAGGGATTTCCGCTTGCTATTACAGTGGTGGGGAGATCGCTTTGCGGGGAGCCTATAGAGATATGGCAAAAAAGAGAACTTGAATGGTCTAAAGGTTTTTCTATTCTTGATTCAGAGACTGAATTGCTGCTCTGCCTTGAACGAAGCTTGGATGCCGTAGATAAAGAAATCATCAAGGAATGTTTCTTAGACTTGGGTTCATTTCCAGAAGACCAAAGAATCCCTGTTGCTGCCCTCATTGATATCTGGGCAGAGTTATATGATGTAGATACAGATATAGAGTGCATTGCAAACCTCTATGAGCTAACCAAACGTAGTCTAGCTAATCTTGTTGTTACAAGGTGTGCATGCTTTGTTTTTTCTTGTATGATATTTTCGCTCTATTTTCCCCTTTATACTCACGACTGGTTGATGCTAATAACTTGTTATTGCATTATGTTGGTTGAAGAAATCTCTTCTAAGAAAATTAGTTTTGATCATCACCAGGAAGGACAATATGGTGGGGGACGGGTACTACAGTGAGCACTTTGTTACCCAGCATGATGTTGTTAGGGAGCTGGCTATCTACAACACAAAAAAAGGACCAGTAGAACATAGAAAAAAACTGATTATTGACATATGTGGAGACAATCTTCCAAAATGGTGGAGAGAACAAAAGCATCAGCCAATGAAGGCCCGCTTATTATCCATAACAACTGGTTGTTCCATCGCTCCTTTTCTCTTTAGCAATTATGTAGACATGCACAAATAAATAGTTATTCTTGCTCACACGCACTCGCACGTGCACATGAAGCCTTAATAGTACTTTCATTTAGTTTCTTCTCCAGACACTCACAGTTGTTGCTTTGCAGATGTAGGGTTTTCAACAAAGTGGCATGACATGCAAATGCCAGAAGCTAAGGTTTTAGTATTGAATTTCCAGACAAAGAATTATGCCTTACCCGAATCTGTGGTGAACATGGATGAATTGAAGGCTGTGATAGTCACAAATTATGGTTTCTTACCTGCTGAATTGAGTAACTTTCAACTTTTGAGTTCGTTACCAAATCTTAAGAGAATCAGATTAGAACGCATCTCAATTCCTTCTATAACCAACAATCCCAAACAATTGGCGGGTCTGAAGAAGATATCCTTGTTCATGTGTAACATCGGTCAAGCCTTCAACAACTGTTCCATCTCAATCTCATCAGCATTCCCGAATCTAGAGGAAATGAACATTGACTATTGCAGTGATTTAATTGAATTGCCCGTCGAGGTTTGTGATCTTAATAAACTAAAGAAGCTCAGTGTCACTAGCTGTCATAAACTATCTGCCTTGCCTGAAAGGATTGGAAAGTTGGAAAATTTAGAAATGTTAAGGCTAAGATCCTGCACAGAACTGTCAAAGCTTCCACCCTCAATGAAGAACCTGGGAAAGGTAAACTTTCTTGACATATCTGATTGCTTCAACATCAAGGTGTTGCCCGAAGGCATTGGTGAAATGAGTAGTTTAAGAAAGATCAACATGAGACAATGTTCGAGGTTGCAAGAGTTGCCTCCATCAGTAATGGATCTTGAGCAGTTAGAGGAAGTGGTCTGTGATGAAGAGACAAAATATTTGTGGGAGTCTTTCTGGTCGTGTCTCAACAACGTGAAGATTATTGTGACCAAAGAGAATATCAACCTAAATTGGCTCCACAAGACTCAATTCTGAGGTATTCTAAGTTGCAGTTTACTGTATTCTAGCCGATATGCCATTTACATGTTGTTGCTATTGTTGTTATCATTGATATTGCAAAGTTAGAATTGTCAAAATATAATTTGTGATGCCCAACTGTAAGTGCAGTGTTAGGATGCATGATCCTCACACAAACTCCCCTAAAAGTGTGGTGAACTCTTGTTAGTACGAGGTGCCTTAGTCAAGCCTTGAATAGGCTCTATTGTAAAGTGATGATTTCGTTCAGGTGTGCAACTGTTGGCTATGACCAACAGATTGTTTGCTTTATGTTATTAATAAGCCATTTGCTTGCGCCGCAAAAAACTGGCCTTCTTCTCAATGGATTGTTATTTTGGAGGGGTTAAATCCATATTTAGGTTCTTTTTTATGCCGTGAAGACAAGGACTTAATAATTTTCTTGTGTTATGTTGGAACCAAATCGAGGGACCTCTGGGATCGGCGGTTGAGCACAAATCCGAGTAAACCTAAGCAACCTGCAAAACAGTAAAATAACCGTAAGCAAACCTTACGTCGGGAGGAGGGTGTGCGGATCAAAGGTTCTTCGACGGTCAAGTTAGTGAATGATCTTTAGACTCAAGCAGTGGACAAGAGAATTCAAGTGTATGGATTGCGTTAATGTAGATGAACCCTAGACGGGTGTATTTATACCTTCGTTCTAAGCTGGGAGAATCCTAGAGGATAACTAGTAAGTAGATTACATCCTCGTATGAGTTATGATTAGTTACGGCGCATGCTTATCCCTAGATTGTAGGGACTCCAAGACTAATAAAATTTGATTGTGTCCCTACCCGGATTAGATCACGTGTCTTGCAGAACAAGCACGGTCATTTAGTGGAGTCGTTAGGACTCTGCCTATTGCCCCAGAGTAGAGTGATGGTGGCACCCTACTCCCTCTGATACAGCTCCACCCAGGGCTGGTGAGTCTATGATCGGACTTCTGAGGTAACAGTATTCGGATTAGCCTTACTCTAGCCTTGAAAAATCATGGTCCCACAATTTTCCCTAACAATCTGTCTGAGAGGTAACATGTTCCCCTTGAGGATGGATTGTTATCAAAGGCAATGCCTTTTGGAATAAGCTGGAATACATACCGTTTAATCTTCATGAATGCAAGGTGACCTTTTAACACTAATGTGGCAGCATTTCAGATTCAAACATGTATCTTCGTGTAGGTGACATAAAGTTCGCAATGATGAAACATTGCGTCTGACTCTTGCGCACGAGAAACAAGAAATCTTCTTTGATATCCCTTGTTTTTCCTAGCCGTTAGATCCTTAGATCCTTAGATCGTTAGATCTTAATACAAGTCGGTCTAAATTCAACGGTTAGATGACTCCCCCAAATGATACCTATATATCCTCGAATCTTGCTTCTCTCCTCTACCATAAACTTTCATAGTCCAAAAAGGCTCCAACTTTTTATCTGTACCTATTTCAAAATCCTCTCTGCCTTTTGAATCTTTTCTCATGGCGTCTTCAAGCAAGAAGTCCAAATTGGTCAAGGTTTCCCCTTATAATCTTTCTTTGACGAGAATTTGTAATTGAGAAGAGGGTGAGTCATTTGTTGAAGAGCACCATGATATCTTGTAAGACTGCAACGTCTGGTAGGAATCAACCACGATATCTACGCCGACTTGTCGCCATCGTCTGACCTATGTCGCCTTTGCACTATAATCTACCCCTGGTTCTTGGACTTAGGCATTCGCTTTCCGCTTTCTACTTTCATGAAAGGCATTTTATTGTGCTATGATATAGCAATTTGTAACCTTTCTCCCACCACCTTCAGGCTTCTTACTTGCTTTGAGTTGCTGAATAAGTGGTTCGGGACTGAGTTGGATATCCCCAAGTTTAGGTTGTTGTACTGCATCAGACCGAGTTTGGATGACCATTATTATTTTGCGGTTGGAGCTAGCCTAGCTTGGGAGACATTCCCTTCCACGACAAGGAATGATTCAAAGATATACTAGTTGTTGACGGAGCTTGTGAAAGAGATATTAGCAGATTCCGAATCCAATCTCGTCTTCAACTGACCTAGATTTCAAAGATGGTCTATCTGATATTAGCATATGCCGTCTAGACTTGATTCGCCGGGCAATGCAGATTCTGGCCGTTTCCCTCAATTAGAAGTGGTTGTTTTCCTCTGAGCACTTCAAAAGCCGTGGGAAAGATATAGACGCCTTTCACTGTTCTAGATTCCCTAAAAAGAGTCGGAGTGGGTTGATGCTTGTAGCGCTCATAGAATGTCTCATTCCTTTAAACCAACATCAACTCTGTCACCTATCCCAAAGAAGCTAAAATATCCTGGTAGTTGTTCTTCTCACTCATTGATTGCGACTCCTCAGCTCCAGCTGGTTAGGTACATCCACTATAAGGGTATTGGAGAAGATAAAGAGACCCATCTTCGAAGAAAGAGACGTGTTGCTATTCCGACGCCACCAACTTTTAATGTACTTACCCCTGCATCTGTAACAGATGAGGCACCTCTTCGCTACCCTTGCATTCACCTCTGTCATCGGAGTCGAAATCGTCACGCCTTCTATTGCCTCGGCGTCAACCTCTGTCCCTCAACTGCTACGTTCTGTAGATGGATCTCCCCGTTATGATGGTCTTTCGTCAACTGCCGCATTGAGGTCTAAGGAAACAACTCGTCCTCCCCTTGTGATTCGGCCTTCAATTGATTATGTTGCTCTTCTTTCAGATGCTAGTGGTCTTTAAAATACGGACTATGCCCGGGTGCTGCTCAAAGTCGTAATTGCCCTCGCCGACTTTAAAGGAGATTGCATTTCTCTTGAAGATGTCATGATACGGTGCTCCGAGAGTCGTTATGAAGTACCTGACTTGATTTCCTTCATTTCTCTTTGTTGATATTCATGAATTCCCCATCATGTACCTCGTATATTATGTTAATATGTGGACGGAGGTCGCCTTATTCTAACAAGTAAGGCGAATCTAGGAGCTTGAACAGATTGCGGGCCTTGAAACAGTGGCGATGATAGAGGCGGAACGGCGATTGCTAACCCAATTAGAAGAACTCAAGAACGCGCATGCCAGGTAGCAAGCCTTGGATTCTGCTCATGAGGCCGAGTTAATTCGCTACATCAACCTGGCTATTATTGAAGATAAAGGCCAAGGATTACTAGGAAAGTTTTAACAAGTTCAGAGAATAGCTGAGGCTGTAGAGACATGCCAAGGCGGAGTCAGACTAGGCTCTCGTTGCCTTGAAGGGAGAGTCGGAGCGTGCGTTTGCTTCAAAGTGGAATGCTTGGGCTAGGGAGCGGGAAACTCTTCAAAATGAGGTTGAGGATCTTCACCAAGAGGTCGACCAAAGACAAGAGTCTCAAATCAAGATCCAAGATTCACATCACGACTTTGGAATAAGTTACAAGATGAGCTCGGAACTCGCTTTGATTTAAGTACAACTTACCATCCGCAGAATGATGGACAGTCAGAGCGAGTAATTCAAGTATTGAAGGATATGCCTCGTACATGCATACTTGATTAGGAAATGAACAGGCTTAGAAATCGAGTTATGAAATGTAAATGACAATACCATGGGCCTAAAGAAACAACTTGAAAATAGGAATCTGACATTTAGATATCCACCTACATTTGTAGAATAGTTCATTACTTAGTGGCATGATGGGAAAGTATCGGCTATCTGTTTCTTTTCTTATTCATGTAATCATTGTTATTCGCTCAAGTTAAGGGATCAACTGGCCACCGGATCATTGACACTCTACAGCGGAATGTTCATTGGTTTGAGGAATAAGAAATGCAATAGATATGACGCTAAGAAAATTTTGCAAAGATACCCATAATTTTCTTGAGAGTTTATGTGTGTTCAACTAAGTGTTAAATGTATTCAGTACGCTTAAGATTTCGAACTTAACTTGGAAATGACAGTCCGGTCAAAGGTGAAAACTCTCGACTTGTTAAGTAATTCAGTGTTTAAAGTAAATCTCGAGGTCAAGATTTGTTTTAAGGAGGGTGGAATGTGAGACCCTGAAATTTTAGAGCTGTTTTTATGAACTTTGGATTACCTACGAATTTTACAATTTCTAGTTCCTTTTAAATGGGTGATGATTTTACTTGAGTTCAAAGATTATTTTGAGGTAAAAAGATGAAAGTGGATGAAATTACGAGCTCGTGGCATCTTTTGAATTAATTTTCAGAGCTCGAATGAACTTACAGTGGAACTTTAAATATGACAGATTGGATAACACCATGTGGCAACCAAAGAATGGCTGACTTTGACACATGGCATCCACAAGTGATGGAATCAGCCACGTGGAGATCAATTTGACAGCCACCTTATGCAAGAGAACCTAGTAGCTTATTCATGGTTGTATATTGATAAGCTCCACCATGTTGCTAATTTATAATAATTATCATGAAGCCTTGTTGTCAACTTTGCATGGCATGCTGATGACTAAGCTTTTAAGTTGGAAGGATTAAGGTGGAGCTGTCATTAAGGTTTCATACAATAGACAAGTGTGTTTGTGACTCATACTTTTACAAGTAGGAGCTGTCAAAGTAGCAAGAAAGGTTATCCAATATAGAGTTTATGCCGCCCATTTCATCCAATGAGGAATAAGAGATATCAGATTATTTCACCTATAAATAGGAGCAGCATCTTCTTAGTTTCAAGTGCAGCAATTATATAGTCGAGAATTAGGTGAGCTCAATGTATGATAATGGCATACAATGCATGCGATTAGAGTTCATGTCAAGCTTGTTCTTGCACAAATTGAGGGCTTTGAAGCCTATTTCATGATTGGACAACGATTTCTAAGAAATTAAGGTAAAAATTTACACTTGATCAGATTTCTGGGATTTCGTACAAGTTTCATATGGATGATATTTAGAGAAATTTGATGTTTGACTCGAAATTCATCAAATTTTGTTTTTATACGATGTTTGTATGGAAGAAGTGAGTTATACTATTGATGGATTGTGTTTTGCCTTGAAATATATGTTTGAATTTCTAGGAAAACAGACCTCGAAGCAGCTGGTTTCATACCAGGGATTGAAATGCGAAAATAGTTTCAGTTTTGGGGTAATTTTGTAAATTACCAAAAGTTCAGGGGCCAAAGTGCAATTATCAAATGCTTGGGGACCGATTTGAAATAATAAAAAGTTCAAATACATAATTTTTATTCTGGTTAAGTGAAGGTCCCTATTGGATATAGTTGTTATAATGGGAATAAAGTTTAGTCATTATATATGGACATATAGTGACATATTGTAATTGTTGAACTAGGGACTCCAATTACTCGCGGTGCTTACGTTTAATCGAGGTATTGATAAGGAATATTACTTGCTTGTCTTGGAGACCAGATAGGGGGATCCTTACTTACCCTAGTTGTGGATTTTTGTGCTTATATGTATATGTAAATATACGAATGCCTGTGAAGGTTGCTTATATTTTGCTGAGAACCATGAGGAAAAATGGTTTTGTTTTTATATCATGATATGCATGTTGTTTTATGCTACAAGTTAAAGTGATGACTTGAGAGTGAAGGGGGCATAGTGACCGCCTTGGGTTTCGATCCCCTAAACCTCCGGAGGGGCTACTACGAAGGGATTAGTACCGCTACCTTTCTAGGAGAGGTACTAGGATATCTAGAGCATTAAAGGACACTCTCGCTACACCTTACCATAAGTATATTCGTTCAGAGTTGGTGCAGGTAAAGGGGTAGTTAGTCATTGGACCGGTCATCAGTCATGTAGAATTTATTGGGATCCCTGTTTTCTTTTTAAAAGGCAATTGTGCGAGCATACAATCTATTTTCAAAACTAAACAAAGTTGTTGTTGTGCAGCAATCATTTTCCAATAGTATATATAGTGACGTATACTATTTTTAAATCTACCTGGGGGTGGATTCCCTGAGGGGGAGCTGTGAATGTTTGTGATGCTCACCCTTACTTTATTACAAGACCAATGCACCTACAAAAAGATGTTCTGGACTAAAGTCAGGACTAGCATTGTTTGTTACTTGTCAACTTCTCGGTCGTTGATTGACTCTTTCTACATATTTTTATCTGTACATATACTTGATTGCCTCACCATCTTGAAGGGATTTTTGTAGCCAAACTCAACATTTTTCATTTTCAAATCGTACTAAAGAGTTGGTTTAGTATGATAATTACCTTAAACTCTTTGGTTTTGTTGTAGATTGTGAAGTTCTTTTCCTATGTAAAAATTTTATTGAAATTCAGTTACTCTTTTATTCTTCATTTTACCAAAATAATTTCTGCTTCCATACTGCTTAAAAATAAATTATTTTATTCCTCTCAAATAGCCTTATGTTCTATTAGGAATGTAGTGCAATAGTGTTGGATTTTAACACTATAGTTTTGCATTACTAATAGAGCGTGACACTGTTAAGTGATCGTTTTTGGGGCGTGACTGAAAAATGCTATCAAAGCGATGGTTGATCCACCTCTAAAGAATTTTGTTGTTCCTCTTTATTTTAAATTGTTTTGGTTCGAAACACAGTTTTGAATTTCACTTTCAATTTTTGTTTTGGATTGACTTTGCCTTGTCCTTTCAATTCAAACTTCTACTTCATCTGTTGTCGAGTCAAATCTTGAACGAGTTGTTGAGTCAATATCTCTCATTTCAGTTCATACTTTGTTGACAAGATGCCTAGTCCTTTGACAAGTCCAAAAGAAAATAGGGCACCGACAACAAATAACGTTTTATGAAAAATAAGCCGCTCAAGTTTTAGGGAGCGCCTGAAGCTGAAAAAGCTGAGAGTTTGTTGGAACATATTAAGAAGAAGATGAAAACTCTTCATGTACCACCATAACTTCAAGTTGACATAGCTTCACATGTTCCTATGTAGCGGATTTATGGTGGGGTACTATATGTGCTCAGTATAACATTGAAGAGATGAATTTTGATGATTTTGAGCAACTTTTTCTCAAGCGTTACTTTCTTGATGCCATGAAACATACTAAGATTCAAGACTTTCTTGATCTTAAGTAAAGGGAATATGACTGTGGCTGAGTATGTCGCCAAATTTACTGAGTTGAGTAAGTACTCTGATGGTATTGCTAATGATTAGAAGACAATGGAAATTAAGTTCAGACAAGGGTTTTGAGAATTTATCTGAAGGCATATTGTAGGTCAAGGACCTAAAACTTAACATGAAATTGTGGAAGCAACTTATGAGTTAGAGCAAGATTAATATAAAGGGTCAAGATCGAGAAAAATGATTAGGAAGTTTTTTAGAAATGGAGTAGGAGTGGCAATGGTGGATATAGATTTAGGAGGCCAGGGCTTATTGAATGTTATCAATGTCATGAATTTGGATATACTAGAGATAAATGCACCAGTTGCATTTATGGATCTCATGAATCGAGTATTCCAACCTTATTTGGATAAGTTTGTTATTGTTTTCATTGATGATATCCTTATTTATTTGAAGACTAGGGAGGAACATGAAATGCATCTCTATATAGTCTTACAGACTGTAATGGATAATCAGTTATATGCTAAGAAGTCGAAGTGTGACTTCTAGATAACACAAGTGAAATTCCTTGGACATGTTATATGTGGAGATGGAATTTGTGTGGATCTCAGTAAGATAGAAGCAGTATTGAACTGGGAGCAACCTAAGAGTTATTTGGAGATACGTAATTTTCTTGGATTAGCTGGCTATTAAAGAAGATTTGTTCGGGATTTCTCAAAGATTGCAACTCCACTAACCCGACTCACAAGAAAGGGAGTAAGATTTGAATGGCACAATAAGTGTGAGTCATTATTTGAGGAATTGAAAACAAGACTTACCACATCGCCGGTGTTAGTATTGCCTAATAACCAAGATCCATTTGAGATATACACTAATGCATCGGCACAAGGACTCGGATGTGTGCTAATGCAAAATGGAAAAGTTGTAGCTTATGCTTCAAGACAGTTAAAGAATTACGAGAGGAATTATCCAACACATGACTTGGAGCTAGCTGTCGTAGTACATGCATCAAAGATTTGGAGATGTTATATGTACGGCAGTAAGTTCAATATTTATTCAGATCACAAAAGTCTTAAGTATATATAGTTTCAATGTGGTTTGAATTTGAGGCAAAGAAGATGGATGGAGTACATAAATGATTATGTTTTTGAATTGTCCTATCATCCTTGGAAAGCAAATGTAGTTGCTGATGCTTTAAGTAGAAAGACGAGGGACACTTTGTCTTGTCTGATGTTGGCGGATAAAAAGATGTTTTATACAATTCAAGATTATGATCTAGAGGAACAACATGATGACATAAGTGCTTATTTGGCAAATCTTAGTTTAGCACCTCAGTTGGGAGATATATAATGCAGAAACAACAGGAAGATCCTAAAGTACAAGAAATAAGGCAGAAGATAGTTTCAGGATAAACACTTAAGGAATGGAAGCTTCATGAAAATGGTAGCTTGAGGTACAAAGACCAAGTGGTCGTACCCAAGAATGAAGAAGTTAGAAAGAAAGTATTACATGAAGTTCACATAATGCAATTAGATATGCATCCTGGAAGTACTAAAATGTACAAGGATTTGAAAAGGCAATATTGGTTGAAAGGTATGAAGCGTGATATTGCTAGTTATGTTGGACAATGTGTAGTGTGCTAACAAGTAAAGGCAGAGGCAGAACACCAGAAACCTTTTGGAATGCTACAATCACTACTAATCCAAGAATGGAAATGAGACAACATCATGATTGATTTTATTACCGGCTTACCAAGATCAAAGAAAGAACAAAATGGTATTTGGGTGATAGTTGATAGACTTACTAAGGTAGCTCACTCTCTGCATGTGAAGATGGATTCGTCTATCAATTACTTTGTCAAATTGTATATTGAATGGATTGTTTGATTATGCGGAATTCCAAAGACAATAGTCGTAAATCAAGATCCAAGATTCACATCACGACTTTGGAATAAGTTACAAGATGAGCCTGGAAATCACTTTGATTTAAGTATAGGTTACCATCCGCAAATTGATGGACAGTCAGAGCGAGTAATTCAAGTATTAATTCAAGTATTGGAGGATATGCCTCGTACATGCATACTTGATTGGGAAATGAAAAGGCTTAGAAATCGGGTTATGCAATGTAAATGACAATACCATGTACCTAAAGAAACAACTTAGAAATAGGAATCCGACATTTAGATATCCACCTACATTTGTAGAATAGTTCACTACTTAGTGGCATGATGGGAAAGTATCGGCTATCTGTTTCTTTTCTTATTCATGTAATCATTATCATTTTCTCGAGTTAAGGGATCTACTGGCCACCGGATTTTTGATACTCTACAATGGAATGTTCATTGATTTAAGGAATAAGAAATGCAATAGATATGATGCTAAGAAAATTTTGCAAAAGTGCCCATAATTTTCTTGAGAGTTTATGTGTGTTTGACTAAGTGTTATATGTATTTAGTATGCTTAAGCTTTCGAACTTGACTTGGAAATGACAGTCCGATCAAGGGTGGAAACTCTCGAGTTGTTAAGTAATTCAGTGTTTAAAGTAAATCTCGATGACGAGATTTGTTTTAAGGAGGGTGGAATGTGAGACCTGAAATTTTAGAGGTGTTTTTATGAACTTTGGGGTACCTACGAATTTTACAATTTCTAGTTTCTTTTATATGGGTGATGATTTTACTTGAGTTCAAAGATTATTTTGAGGTAAAAAGATGAAAGTGGATAAGATTACGAGCTTGTGGTATCTTTTGGATTAATTTTCTGAGCTCGAACGAACTTACAGTGGAACTTTAAATATGACTGATTGGAGAACACCATGTGGCAACCAAAGAATGGCTGACTTTGACACATGGCATCCACAAGTGATGGAATCAGCCACGTGGAGATCAATTTGACAGCCACCTTACGCAAGAGAACTTAGTAGCTTATTCATGGTTATATATTGATAAGCTTCACCATGCTGTTAATTTATAAGAATTATCAAGAAGCCTTGTTGTCAACTTTGCATGGCATGCAGATTACTAAGCTTTTAAGTTGGAAGGATTAAGGTGAAGGTGTCATTAAGGTTTCATACAATAGACAAGTGTGTTTGTGACTCATACTTTTACAAGTATGAGCTGTCAAAGTAGCGGGAAAGGTTATCCAATATGGAGTTTATGCCGCCATTTCATCCAATAAGGAAGAAGAGATTTCAGATTATTTCACCTATAAATAGGAGCATCACCTCCTTAGTTTCAAGTGCAGCAATTATATGGTTGAGAATTAGGTGAGCTCAATGTATGATAATGGCATACAATGCATGCGATAAGAGTTCATGTCAAGCTTGTTCTTGCACAAATTGAGGGCTTTGAAGCCTATTTGATGATTGGCCAACGATTTCTAAGACATTAAGGTAAAAATTTACATATGATCAGATTTCTAGGATTTTGTATAAGTTTCATATGGATGAGATTTAGAGAAATTTATTGTTTGACTCGAAATTCATCAGATTTGGTCTTTACACAATGTTTGTATGGAAGAAGTGAGTTGTATTATTGATGGATTGTATTTTGGCTTGAAATATATGTTGAATTTCTAGGAAAACATACCTCAAAGCCGTTGGTTTCATACCAGTGACTGAACTGCGAAAATAGTTTCAGTTTTGGGGTAATTTTGTAAAATACTGAAAGTTAAGGAGCCAAAGTGCAATTATCAAAAGTTTGGGGACCTATTTGAATAATAAAAAGTTTAAATACATAATTTTTATTCTGGTCAAGTGAAGGTCCTTATTGGATATAGTTATTGTTTTGGAATAAAGTTTAGTCATTATATATGGACATATAGTGACATATTGTAATTGTTGAGCTAGGGACTCCAATTAATCGCGGTACTTGCATTTAATCGAGGTATTGGTGAGGCATATTACTTGTTTGGCTTGGAGACCAGGTAGGGGAATCTTCACTTACCCTAGTTATGAAATTTTGTGCATGTATGTATATGTAAATAAACGAATGCCTGTGAAAGCTGCATATATTTTGTTGTGATAGAACCATGAGGAAAAATGGTTTTGTTTTTATATCATGATATGCATGTTGTTTTATGCTACAAATTAAAGTGATGACTTGACAGTGAAGGGGGCATAGCGACCACCTTGGGTTTCGATCCCCTAAACCTGCGGAGGGGCTACTACGAAGGGATTAGTACCGCTACCTTTCTAGGAGAAGTACTAGGATATCTAAGGGTAGAACATTAAAGAACGCTCTCGCTACACCTTACCATAAGTATATTCTTTCAGAGTTGGTCCAGGTAAGGGGGTAGTTGGTCATTAGACCAATCATCAAGCATGTACCAATTTATTGGGATCCCTGTTTTCTTTTTAAAAGGAAATTGTGAGCATACAATCTATTTTCAAAACTAAACTAAACTTTTGTTGTGCATCAATCATTTTCGTATAGTATATATAGTGTCGTATACTATTTTTAAACCTAGCTAGGGATGGATTCCCTGAGGGGGAGTGATGAACGTTTATGATGCTTACCCCTACTTTATTACAGGACCAGTGCACCTACAAAAAGACGTTCTGGACTAAAGTCAGGACTAGTGTTATTTGTTACTTGTCAACTTCTCGGTCGTTCATTGACTCTTTCTACATATTTTTATCTGTACATATACTTGATTGCCTCTCCATCTTGAATGGATTTTTGTAGCCAAACTCAATGTTTTGCATTTTCAAATCGTACTAAAGAGTTGGTTTAGTATGATAATTACCTTAAACTCTTTGGTTTTGTTGTAGATTGTGAAGTTTTTTTTCCTATGTAAAAAATTTATCCAAATTCAATTACTCTTTTATTCTTTGTTTTACCAAAATGATTTCCACTTCCATATTGCTTAAAAATAAATTATTTTATTCCCCTCAAATAGCCTTACGTTCTATTAGGAATGTAGTGCAATAGTGTTGGATTTTAACACTATAGTATTGCATTACTAATAGAGCGTGACACTATTACGTGACCCTTTTTTGGGGCATGCCAAAGAGTTTCATATCGTACATGATAATATTGTGTAGGCAAGGGTTAACTTCTTTACGCCTTGCCCTAGTTCTTAGGGTACTGACATCAATACTTGACATGTGGTGTCAGAAAGAGTTTTCCCTGTTCTGAATTGCGTGTTTGTTTCCAGGGAATCTCAAGCAAAAGTTCTTTAGAAACATAGACATCAGCATGTGGGTTATAAACACTTTTTGAATCTTTTTGTCAGACTCTATGCGTTGGACCTGAGCGTTTCTGATCGTACTACCTTGGTTGGCTTGACTAAAGCATTTCCGCATATCGAAGCTTCGTTGGAATAAATTCCTCTTGGGATTTACCTAGTTTGAATGCCCCATTCGAACTTGCTAACATTTGGTGTTACAGAGCTTACTTGACTTAGTAAGTTGGTCCAAGATAAAAGCAGTCGTACTCAGGGTCGGATGTTAGAACCACCCTCGGATGAGTTTTGGATCGCTCTTTCGACTATTCCCTCTAATGGCGAGCTCAGGTTTGAATGTTATAACCCACAACCTTGCTGGTTGCATAAACTTTCCGGCGGTCGGATGGTACATTAGACTTTCGGGTCAAGGCTCTATGTGTCTGCAGCAGTAGCCTGCCAATTGTTACTGCGCTTATTACAGTTTGAGTCTCCCAAGCTGCTAACCTTCCAGACGTATTAGGCTAAATGACGCTCATATGACAGTGTAACTTTGAATGTCCTTAGACTTGCATTGTTGCGAAGTTTTTAAAGTTTGGGCCCTGTTTTCAACGAGTAGGGTACTCCATGCATCACTGAAAAATAAAGAAAGAACACGTATTTAAGACAAATAAATGTTTCTTTATTCATGATCAAAGTAAAATTAATTGACAATGGGGCGTGATTGAATCCGAGAAAGATAACCTATATATCTTATGGACGAAGAAGCAAATCACTAGTATAGTTCTAAGGAAAATATGATATGATGTGAAAAATTACATCAAGTATCACTTTTGACGATAAGCCTATGGTAAGGCATTGGGAGATGAGTTCTTCTCGGACTTGTCTTCGCACAGACGGTTGCGTTGTGATTGGGTCTGGAAATGACTGCCTACATATCCCAAGAAAGGAATCAAATCGCGTGTAGTTTGTGTGAGATTTACTTTGTTTTAGGTCACCTGGAGTGGTCTACAAGGGTTTCAATTTTCTTCAGTAGAGATTCTATCCTTTGACATAAGTCCTCCAGTTTCTCTATTGTTAAATTCTTCTCTACTTTGAGTTATCTAGGATAACAAGGCAAGATTCTATATTTAAAGGGGATCTTTCCCGTGGCATGTAACCATTCTCGGCCTAGGATATCGTTGTATAGAGATAGACTATCCATCACATGGAAAGTCATCATATGTTCAGATGGTTTTGCTCGAACCATGAAGCGTTATGGTTTTGCTTAAACTATGAGGCGTTATGGTTTTGCTTGAACCATGAGGTGTATTGTCTCCATGGTGTTGAGCGGCGTCCCTGTAAGAGTTCGGACAATGGACTTTCTTGAGTTGACTTTGTTCAGGATGCTTATCTTTACAGTTATTCCTCCGAAAAGGATGTTGACTTCTGACCTGTCGTCTATTAGGGCTTTGCTGACCATGGCGTCTTTGATTTGTAGCCTGACAACAAGGGTGCCATTGGAAGATAGGTAAGCAATATCTGGCTTGGTTGAATGACCTTTCATCTGAGGTTCTCCTCGGATCGTCCTTCTTATTTTTTGTGCTTTCTTGAAATATTTCTGCCATCTTTTTATGCGATTGATGCCCGAGAGGAACTTCTTAAGTGAGTGTTAAGGGGTAGAGGTCTCGGAGTTTTCTGCAGCCTTGATAGATATGTTGTCGGGAAAGGCTTCTGGATCAATCTTTCTATAGTTTTCATTCTATATGGTGTAGAGTAGAACTTTCAAATTTGGCGAGGGCATTTCTATAGTTTTCATTCTCTCATTCAACCCGGCGAGCTTCATCTTTTATCTGTTCCTCTTAAGGTATATTTTTGACATGTGTACCTTCGGACGTCGTCCCAGACCTGGTCGATGAAAAGAGCTTCTTCTTTATTCGGGCTTATGGTTTGTCCAAACAACGATTTTCTGGGTGTGGCCTCTATAGAGTAGAGTTGTCTGGCTGAGAGGAATATGGGTTCACTCTCAATGAAAGCACCAATTGTTGAATCAAATATGCTTACCTTCGTTAACGGCGGTTGAGCACAAATCCGAGTAACCTGAGCAACCTGCAAAACTGTAAAACAACCGTAAGTAAAGCTTAGGTCTGTTGGGGAAGGGGAGTGTGTTCGCCAAAGGCTCTCCGACAGTCAAGTTAGTGAATGATCTTTAGGCTTAAGCAATGGGCAAGAGAATTCAATTGTATAGATTGTGTTACCGTAGATGAACCCTAGACGGGTGTATTTATACCGGCGGAGAGAAACCTTTTTAGGATAAAATCCTCGTTCTAAGCCAAGAGAATCCTAGAGGACATCTAGTACGTAGATATTGCATCTCTTAGGCTTAAGAATTATGATTACTTGCGGCGCACATCTATCCCTAGACTGTAGGGACTCCAAGACTTATAGGTCTGGTTGTGTTCATATCTGGATCAGATCGCGTATCTTGCAGAACAAACATAATCATCCAACGGAGTCGCTAGTACTCCACCTAGTGCCCTAAATAGAGTGATGGTGGAACCCTGCTTCGTCTGATACAACTACGCCCGCAATTGGTGAGTCCATGACTGGATATCTGAGGTAACAGTATTCAGATCAGCCTTACTCTAGCCCTGGAAAATCATGGTCCCACATGCTAAATATCAAAGAAACAAAGACCACAAACTGATTAAAAGAGACTTTAAGTCAGTCAGCATTCTTTGAGTAAAAGGAAAATTGCAAAAATAAAGCCCAGTGAATGAAACAAAGGAATATATTAGCAAACATTCAAGAAACATTAATAACATAAGTGATAAACAAATCATATAATAACATGAAAATAATGGAATACAAGCGATCGGGCAAGTTTAGACATATTCGGGCAAGTTTCCAAGCATGAGAATTCTACAAGTTTAGACTTTGCGGTTGCAAGTGATGTACTATTAAGAGAATTCTACAAAGGAAATCGATACTACAAGAGAGAAGTAGCAGAGGTACAAATACAAATGAATATCTGAGATACAAAAAGAATAATTGAAAAGTAGGCTGTAGAGCTTTTAGAAGTCTTTTTGGCTTGAGTTGAGTGACCTTTTCTCTAATCCCTATGCTACCTTTTATAGAAGTTTCATCTTCCAGAATTAAGATTTCTTAACTCGGTTCATTCCCTTTCATTCAAGTTAGTGATGTGATGTTTGTCAAACGATGCGCCTTCTTGGATACACAAGCTTTGATCATCTCGAATTTACATATGTTGCCACAGTAAAACATTTTTCCAGTGAAACTTGGCTAAGTAAGCTTTCTTTTTGTGTGAACGAGGGTGAACTTGCCGCCCAAAAATGCCATGTCAAAAGTACTTTTAAATCTTGGACTAGCCACTATTTATTTCTGCCAAAATAAATATCCAAAATCACGAGCATGAGTCAAAGAATATCCTGGCCCTTGGTCAGGCCCAATTTGTTTAATTATGGTCCAAACATGCAGTTAGCTCCAAGCAGAAAGAATGGTTAAATATTAATCATATATTGCTCATTGGTCCAAAACTTTCGTCTGTTTTTAGGGGTGAGTTCAAAAAACCGAAAGCTGGAAAAAACAAAAGGACCGAACACCGAAACCGAAAAATCGAAAACCGAAAAAAAATCGAACTTGAAAAGGAAAAACCAAACCGAACCGAACTTGATTAGTGCGGTTTCGGTTTTGGAGGTTCAGAAACTGAATCGAAACGAACCAAACCGAATCCTTTTACACTTTATGAATGTATGCCCATGATGTTTCTTTTTTAAAACTTTGTTGCCAAGTTTGAAACTAAGCCTAGGGTTAAGGAGCATACTTGGTTCAATTAGAAAAGATATTTCATTGGTTATAGAAAAAAGTTTGGGAAGGTTTTGGAACTTAGAAGAGCTTTTCTATTTGTTTGCTTTTGGAATGGATACGGTGATCATTTTTCTTTGCAATTGAGATTGTTGATAGAATATGATCTTGTATATGTACAACTACCTTCCCACTTTCCATGTTTTCTTATTATTAGTCTACCAATGCAAGCCTCTTTTCTAAAGTCCATGTTAAAAAAAGATCAACATTTATAAAATAAAAAAATCAAAACCGAACCGAAACCAAACTGAAAAAAAAAACTGAATAGAAAAAAATCGAAAGAAAATCGAACCGAAGTTTCGGTTTGGTTTCGGTTTTGGGCAAAACCCGAACCCACCCCTATTTGTCTTTATGCTTTGTCGCCTTTCGAAACATACCTTCGGTTTGTAAATTTTGTTTAGAAAATTTGTTCTCCCTAGCATTTTTCACAAATTAATTGGATAAGAAACAATGTTTTCTGGGAAAAGTACAAATCTGGTCGGCCTCTACCTGCAAGTTTCCTGGTTAATTTCCAAGTCCCCCTCCACAGTCAATCAGTTATTGCTAAAGTCAATGCGCTCCAACTCCGAAATTTCTTTCGAGCTTCAATCGTAATAGTAAGTACTTATGCTCAAAACCCAGACAGTTTGGAGAAGAAAATCTATTTTTGTCTTGCATGATCACCAACAACGTAGGACTTAACGTTATCCATTGTACTTTAAGCAAAATACACAAATAGCATAATAGCACAACAGAAATAACACAAATAAAAATCAATTAGAGTATGTGAATACTTAAAAAACCGAATTGGCTTTGTAAAACTCTCTCTAACCCTTAGGTTAAAACCTAAAATTTTTACCCCATAATATTTAGGTTTTAACCCAAAAATAATTTTTCTACTCCAACTCTTAAGGATTAAATTTTTAGCCTAAGATTAGGAAAGAATGAATTTTGGTTATTTTTTTTTCTTAAAGTAACTGATTTTTTTTAAATAAAATTATGTAAACTATCCTAATTTAATTTTATGAACATTTTAACCTAAAAATATTTAAATTCCGATAAATATTGAAAATCATTAAACTGACACCATGAAACTCATGGAACAAAATAATATGAAACACATAAAAGTTTTTTTTTTTTTAATTACTTTAGCCGTTGGATTTATAATTGGACTGTTAGATATTCTTCTTTTTTTTACCGTTGGATTTGATCATATTAGATTTTAGCCTTTGGATTCAATGAATATATAAGTATAAAACTAAAAAAAACACATATATGGAGTCCACTAACCCAGGGAGAATCCTGGCCTAAATTTGCTCCATAAATGGGTTTGGGTTAAAACTCATATTTGCCCCAAGGGTTGGAGCAAGTTAGGAGAGGTTTAGAACCCAAAATTTGAGTTTTACTCCAAGGGTTGGAGTAGGTCTAATGAGTAGGGCACAAAGAAATTTTACAGCTAAAAATCAAGAAAAGGGTGAAAATTAGGTAAATGATGAGGTTCTTTTCTGTAATTGAGAGATAGCTGATATTTTCAATAAAAAAGAGAGCTGATTTTTAGTAAACAACACTGAATTTTTTGCATATATTCTATGGGAACATAAGGGAATTATACTATAGTCTCCTCACATAAAATTCTTAGCTCTGTCATTTTTTCGTTAACCTATCATTCATGCAATCGAGATTAACTAGTTCATCAGTGGATTTATGATGCATGTAAATGAGATAAATTCATATGTGCGTTAAACATGATAGAGCTCATGTGAGTAGGGAAGCATATAATTTCCTTATGTTTTCATAGCATATGCACACACAAAATTTATATGTGTATAAGTATATTTTTCATCATCTAGTATACCAAAAAGAAATAAAAAAAATGTATATGTGTATAGTATTCATCATCTAGTATACCAAAAAGAAATAAGAAAGTAGCATCTTCACAATAAATTCTCTTAAATAACTTACATTAGGCTGATGAATTCACTCACAACAAAATTTGCACTAAAGAAAATCATGTTGCACTGCTCTCTAATAAAATAAAGGTAATGTTATCCACATATCTATTTTTACTTGTCAGTTCTCACTCTCTCAATTTTCGATCATTGGATCAAAATGAATTGAATAAAATCAATGACTAAAATTTGACGAGAGTGTGTGGGAGGAAATAACAAATGTGTGGATATCACTATTCTAAAATAACAAGATCAAAAGGAAGACAAAGTGACTTTCTTTTAGAGCTAATACAATTCTTTTAGAAAGATATTTGATTGCATGAACAATAAAGTCCTTGTACAATTTAAATTAAATACTCATCGTAAATTATCTTCTTAAGAAAAGAAAATTATACTTATATGACATAAAAAATTTATTAATCAACATTGAAGCTTTGTGCATATTGTACGAAAAAATAAAGAAAGTATACTATAGTTTCCGCAAGAGAAATTTCAACTCTATCATTTTTTGTGAACTTGTGATACACGCTAAAATGAGATGAATTCTTTGATGATGAATATTTGATACACGTAAATGAGACATATTCCTAAGTTTATTGAAAATGATGAAGCTCCTGTGGTAGGCCAAAATACAATTTCCTTGTGTTTTCATAGCATTTCTCCAAAAAAAAATTGTTGAATTCTTTTTTAATATATATAAATATAATATCTTCTCATCTTCTGGTTTTGTGCATATTCAACAAAACCAAAAAATAAATAAATAAATAACTTGCTTTAGGCCTATGAATTCTTTTCTTTAAAAAATATGGACAATTGGTGATAAGCCACAGTTATCCACCTCTTCCGGAGAGTTGGGAAGACTCATAGAGGCATTTCAGCCTCCCCCTAGCCACAGTTAAGCAATTCAGTCACAATAAAATAAAAAACACTTTGTGTGATAAATGTAGACGTATTCATATATTCTACGAAAATATAATAAAATTATACTATGGTCTCCTAGCCCACAAGAAATTTCCAATTCTGTCATTTCTAGTTAACTCGTTATTCACGCAAACATGTATAATTTATCAATGGACATATGATACACATAAATGACATTAATTCATAAGTACATAGACATCGATAGAGCCAGAAATCCATGCTAAGAGGGGCCTTTAAGCTAATGAAAGAAATTAGAAAAAAAAATTAGTAACATCATGGAAAATGTTAATCAAACAAGAGTGATGGAGCTTTAAAATTTGTATGAAAAAATTAGTATTGAGAGAAATCATAGTAAATAGAACTTGTGTTCACATCTTAATCAACATTGATAATAACGTTATAACTAGCTCAAACTAAACTATTATTATGAAATTTTTCTTTTAATATTATTGATCTTCCTCTCGAATGTATATACCTTGTTTTATATAAACTAAAAAAAAAAGGAATTAGTTTAAAAGAAATCAAAATGTTGGCAGAAGAGTACTTATATATGGTAAACTTTACTTTAGGTGGGGGTTTAAAAAACCCATATGGTAGTTTTCCATCCGCATGTGTGGACCCCAGGACCTCATGATAGGTCTAAAATCTGATCTACCAATACACCACATTCTCATTCTTGCAAAAGTCAGTACACAATTAAAATAAGTTTAAATTCCAAGATGGGCCCTAGACTACCCACTCTTCATGTGGCTCCGCCATTATGCATAGAACATGACAACCCATGTGAGTAGAGAAGCATATAATAATTAACTGAAATATACTTTCTCCTAAGTTTTGGTCTTAGCCAAAAAAATGATCATTATCAACTCTCAAAAACCAAAACACCGTACATAATAATTAACTGAAATAATTAACCGTACATAATAAAAAGGCTTAAATGTTAAAATGGTCCTTGTGTTTTAGTCATTGAGTCAATTTAGTCTCTGTGTTTTCAATTTGGCAAATTTGGTCCTTGTGTTTTAGTCATTGAGTCAATTTAGTCCTTGTGTTTTCAATTTGGCTAATTTGGTCCTTGTGTTTATCTCTGTTAGCCAATTAAGGACATTTTATCCAATTTTTGAAAAAAAAATTATAAATTATTATAAACTTATTTATAAAATTATTTATTTGATTTAAAATATTTTAAAATGAAATAAAATTAAAAATTAAAAAATATATATTCTCCTCCCAACTCTCCGACCTCCTCCCTCCTCCCTAACATTACCCGCTCTCTTTTCTATGTCACAACCTTAATCATTTTTCAGATTGAAAGTTTTATCTCTTATATGTGTTATTTCTCATTGACTTTCATTTTTTTGTAAAGAGAAAGGGTAATTATATCTCATATAATTTTTCTTATGAATTTTTTAAAAGAGATTGAATGAAATGTCCTTAATTGGCTAACATAGACAAACACGATGACTAAATTAGCCAAATAGAAAACACGGAGACTAAATTGGCCATATCGCTAACACATAGACTATTTTGACATTTAAGCCTTGTATTAAATAAGCACCGGATTATTAAATCAGGCCCATTTATTTTAATGTTAGGGAGGAGGTCGGAGAGTTGGGAGGAGAATATTTTTTTTAATTTTTAATTTTATTTCATTTTTGAATATTTTAAATCAAATAAATAATTTTATAAATAAGTTTATAATAATTTATAATTTTTTTTTTCAAAAATTGGATAAAATGTCCTTAATTGGCTAACGGAGATAAACACAAGGACCAAATTGGCCAAATTGAAAACACAGAGACTAAATTGACCCAATGACTAAAACACAAGGACCAAATTGGCCAAATTGAAAACACAGAGACTAAATTGACCCAATGACTAAAACACAAGGACCAAATTGGCCAAATTGAAAACACAGGGACTAAATTGACTCAATGACTAAAACACAAGGACCATTTTAACATTTAAGCCTAATAAAAAATGATCATTATCAACTTTTTGTTTTCTCTTTACCATTTCTTCGAAGATAGGAAATGGAATCTTGTTGTCGTCGTTAGAGCTGCACCTTCCAATACTCTTTCATTTACTTTACTCCACCGTGTGCTCTGGCTCAGATTCCAGGACGTTTGCAAGAAACGATACTGTAGAATAGTTGAAGGGTCGTTTAGCGGTTTCGCAGCCATTTCAGATACAATTTAATGGCAGTGTGATGCATCATCAGCTTTGTCAACGCATGATTTTTGAAAAATGTTACCAAGGTTACGTTTTCAGACTATATTTTGTAAACTAAATGATGTGACAATTGGTGGTTGAATATTTTGTCAATGCATTATTTTTGTCATGCGTTTTAATTCATACACAAAAACAAAATTTTGTCATTTAGTATTACGGTCTAATAGTATTCCTCTTCACTTGTTGGTGAGAGGTCTTAGGTTCGATTCTCATCAAAGGCGAATTTGAATCACATTATTACTAGCTCATTGTGAGGCATAGCCCACCAATTCCCCTTTAGTGTAGAAAATATTGTTTGTTAAAAAAAAAACAAAACAAAACCCCATGAATAAAGGAGTAGGATCCTCTCTCCTACTATTCTCATCCCTTTTCTTCATATCCTCTCACATGTTGCTTTTTGTCTTATTGTCTTTATAAAAAAATAAAAAATAAAAAAAAAGGTTATTTAGAAAAATGCCCTTAAAACTCCTATTTTCTAAACAAAAACTCACTTAATATTAAACATTCAAATAAAACCCAAATTTCAAATAGAGTACCACGTAGACAAATATGTAACCAATTATTATCACATATTTACAACTTATGCCACAAAACCCTAATTATTACTCACCCTAATTATGATTAGCAATTAACCCCATATGGAAATTTTACCTTTCTTGTATGATAAATATTAGGAACATATATATATATATATATATATATATATAAATTTAACCATGTTCATAAACAATTATGGGCACATTTTTCGTATGGAAAAAAAAATCCTTTGTACAATCAGTTATTTTGCATCAAATAATATTGTTTGATAAAAACAATAAAGAACCAATTAATATTCTTTTATGTTGTAGGTAAGTTATTTTACCTAGATTATTACATACATTAGGCATTTTTTGTTTGTTATTATATATGCATGTTAAAAATAATTTATCTATATTTATATGTAAAATATAAGTAAATTAATTTTGAATCAAATAGCATTAATTTTGTAGGTAAATTAAAATAGCAGTTCCATTATTTTGGTAAAGTTAAACAGTGCCTAAATTATTTCGTAAAATTAAACCAAGACAAATTATCTCCAATAAAATAAAACAGTAGATATTCAACAAAAATAATAAAATAAAACAGTAGATACATTATTTTTGTCACATCCCGGCCCGGGGCGGACCACTTCCCGGGCCCGCTCCACCACCGTAGCACGATATTGTCCGCTTTGGGCTTACCATTCCCTCACGGTTTTGTTTTTGGGAACTCACAAGCAACTTCCCAGTGGGTCACCCATCATGGGAGTGCTCTGGCCTCCTTCTCGCTTAACTTCGGAGTTCCTACAGAACCCGAAGCCAGTGAGCTTCCAAAAAACCTCGTGCTAGGTAGGGATGGGAATATACATTTAAGGATCACTCCCCTGTGCGATGTGGGATGTTACAATTTTCTTATAAGATTAAACAATAGGTATTGTAGGTGCATTATGTTTGCAATAAAAAAAATTGAAATTCATAAACAAAAAGTAGTAGATATATTATTTTTTAATCAAATTTCCTTTATTTGTAGGTGAATTATTTTCATGCATTATTATATATATTGGGCACATTTTACTACTAATATATATGTGTGCAATAATTACCTATATTATATAAAATATAGATAAATTTATTTTGAATCAAATAACATTTTTTTTATAGGTAAATTATTTTGCATGTATCATTACATGCACAAGGCAAATTTATTACTAATACACATGTCCAAATAATTTACCTATCTTTTTTAAATATAGGTAAATTATTTTATAGTGCTCTTTTAGATTTTTTTAGATTTTCATTTGGTAACAAAATGATAAGATTAAATTAAAGTTGTCTAATTTTATGCAAATTTGAAGAATAATTACGAAATCTTAAGGAAAGTATAACATTATTAGTTCTTTTTTGCCCTTACATACATTTTGTTATGATATATTAATATGCAATGATTTTAAATATTAATGCATTTTTTTTCCATTAATCTCTCCCTTCAAATCTGCTTAGAATTAAATGTCTACATTAAAACTGTAATTAGGGGTATTTTAGGCATCTGAAAAATGCAAAATGTGTAAAGGCAAACAAAATTAATGAATTTGCTTATGTGAAGCCTAGTCATTGGATTTTATTCAGATAAAAAGACTATATTGGGTTTTATGTAAAGAAACTTAAGTTTCAGGGGCTAGTCATATTTTCAGTAAAAAAAAAATCAATATAAGATGTTGTGACTTAATCGTAACCATTCAAGTAGGAAGAGAGAAAATGAGAGAGAGATTAGAATGGGAGATAATCCTTCTTCATGAATAAAAAAGGGAAGAAAGTATAAAACTTTTGGTCTAATCAACATATTCCAAATTTGTAGATTCACAAATACAAAAACCCACAAATCTGATCCTACCACCCTAAATTCTCTACCGAAAGACTTATCTGTCACTTTATAATAAGGATGTCGATGTTGTTGAAATCATTAAAAGAATGAAAAATATGAAGTCTTGCCTAATTTGAAGTTTTTGAAATGTGGATTTCGTGTTTTATTTGTCAAAAATAATTTTTCCTAGTGGACTTACTTGTAGTTTAATTGGTTAGGGTTTTATTCTACACCGAAGGATGAGAGGGGTTTTGAGAATCGAATAAGATAAGTAATACGATAAAAATGATTTGGGGTATATTTAGAAATCTTTTATTTTTAAAAGAAAAAACCTTATAAGGTCGAAATTGTCATTGCATAATAAGGTATGTAAGTATAAATCTTTTTTTTTTCTTTTAAACCTTATGAAATAGAAATTGTCATTATGTATGTAAGTTGTTTAATATTATATTTTAATATGAGGTGTATTTAATATTACTCGGGTTATAATAAAGGAAACTTTAATGAAAAGTTTCTGGTACTATTCAATTTAACGAAAAACCACATTTTTATATTAAAAAGTCAATCCTGATACTATTTATTTTATCTTTATCGTTAAAACTCAAAATTTTCAAATTTTTTTCATTAGTTTTTCTTATAATAAAAGCCCGGAAGGAATGTCTAATATAAATATTATTCGTGAATTGCTCATTGATTCAAAACTTTCGTTTGTCTTTATGCTTTTGATGCTGAAACTTACGCGAGGGGAATCTCGCCGAATCGTCGGGTTTCTAGGGATTCTTCAATCCCAACCGTTTATTGTATATCGTGCGGTTAATTTTTATTAGATATTATTTATATTTAATTTTAAATAAAAAAATTTACAATAATTTCTGACCGTATTATGTACAATAAACGGATGTGATTTGAGAATTCTCAAACCTCGCAAAGGCATCCTCCTGGAAACTTACTTACCTTCACAATTTAATTGGAATTGTGATGCAGTTTCCTGAGAATACAATTCTGGTCGGCCTCTACCTCCAATATGGTGATGCAGTTTCCCAGACATGGTGATGCAGTTTCCTGGTTAATTTTTCCTGGTTTATTGTTAAAGTTAACGCGCTTCAACTCCGAAATTTCTATCGAGCTTTAATAGTAAGTATTTCTATAAAAGCCAGAGAGTCTGGAGAAGAAAATATACTTTTGTTTATCCTATCTTGCATGATCACCAACAACATAAAAGAAAATCGACTTTGTGTTGCTTGTTTTCTGAATCTCATTGTTTTGGGTTCCAAATGTAAGAGTGTGTCACTTTTGCACAGTTTCTAATCTGTTGTTGTTTTGGGAAAGTAGCTAACATGGTCTGAAATCAAATCTCAAATTCCCAATTCTGAACTTGTCAAAATCAAATATCGACGATATACTGAAAAACTGATCATTTCTGCCAATTTCCCTGTTATTTTCTGTTGTCGTAAATTTTAGATTGAAACTTTTGTAAGTTTTTCTGATTTTGGTGTTGGTTTTTGTTGTTAAGAATCAAGGAATGGGTGGAGAAGGCGGCCTTATCGGCGGGGCTGCTCTCGGAACAGCATTCAACGTGCTGTATGATGTCCTCAATGAGCTGATTACCAAGAATGTAATTTTTAAGCCCCTCCTCAAAGACATCAAATCCAGGTTAGACTCTTTGGCACCATTGTTGAAAGATATACAAGAATCCAACAAGAAATTGGATCTATCGGATAAGGAACTTGGACACTTGAAAGTACATTTGGAGAAGGGCATAGAGGTGGTTAGGAGGTGCAAAAAGATTCGATGGTTGAGCTTATACAAAAGGTACAAATACGCCACTAAGCTGATTGGATGGGATAAATCTCTTCAACGATTTCTGGAAATACTAAACGTTCAGGGAATAAGGGATGTGAAGGACAGCACGGTTTCGGTGAAGAATATAGAGAAGCTGGTCAGCAGAATTGAATCGAATATGGGGATACCAAAACAAACCGACAGTGAAGCTTGGTGTGCGGTACCTGAACTTCCCCCGCTAGTGGTTGGATTGGATTTTCCTCTCAGGGAATTGAAGAGGAAGCTTCTAAAGGACGAAAACGTGTCAATGGTTGTGCTGACTGCTCCCGGAGGATGTGGAAAAACCACTCTGGCTACAAAGTTTTGTCAAGACAAGGATGTCAAAGGTATCATATATGTTTAAGTTAGCACTCGGAATTGTATATTTTTTTTGTGATGTCAAAGGTATCATATATTACAACTATGTCAGATTTAAATGACGCCTCAATGACAGATTTATTATGTTTTCTTTGGATAGATACATTCAAGGATAATATCTTCTTCGTCACGGTTTCAAAAAAGCCTAAATTGGAAAATATTGTTCAAGATTTATATCAACGCAAGGGTTTACCGGCACCTACTTTTCAAAACGAAGGCAGTGTAGTGACATTGCTGCAACATTTTCTGAAGGAAGAAGGGCAGAATCCTTTACTGATTGTCCTGGATGATGTTTGGTCTGGATCAGAATCCCTTCTGGAGAAGTTTGATCAATTCAAAATGGAAAATTACAAGTTTTTGGTGACATCTAGGTCTGAATTTCGGGGATATGGTTCCCCTTATTATTTGCAATCATTGGATCATGACAATGCGATGAAACTTTTTCATCATTCAGCATCCCTTGGAGATAAGAGCTCTCATATTCCAAAAGATCTTCCGGAAAAGGTACTTTTTAGTTGCAATGCACAACATGTATAGTAAAGTATTAGTTGACTTGGTTTTGGAAAATTATGAACAAATTATGTTCACTTTACGCAAACCATCCACAATCGAGTGAATGAACACATCCATTTACCATAATTACTTGTGGACTAAAACTAAAATTAGAATACTGTATATAGTTATTTAACCATTTTCTCATCTTAGTAACTTGAATTTTGGCTCTGCAACTTAAAAGGTAGTTGACTTTGTTTTGGAAAATTATCCTGCAGATAGTTGAGCGTTGCAAGGGATTTCCACTTGCTATTACAGTGGTGGGGAGATCACTTTGTGGGGAGCCTATTGAGATATGGCGCAAAAGAGAACTTGAATGGTCGAAAGGATTTTCTATTCTTGATTCAGAGACTGAATTGCTGCTCTGCCTTGAAAGAAGCTTGGATGCCGTTGATAAAGAAATCATCAAGGAATGTTTCTTAGACTTGGGTTCATTTCCTGAAGACCAAAGAATCCCTGCTGCTGCCCTCATTGATATCTGGGCAGAGTTATATGATGTGGATACAGATATAGAGTGCATTGCAAACCTCTACGAGCTAACCAAACGAAGTCTAGCTAATCTTGTTGTTACAAGGTATAGAGTGCATACTTTCTTTTCTCTTGTACGATATTTTCGCTATTTTCCCTTTTATATTCAGGACTTGTTGATGTTGATAACTTGTTATTGCAATATGTTGGTTGAAGAAATCTCTTCTAAGAAAATTAGTGTTGATCATCACCAGGAAGGACAAGACTGAGGGGGACTGGTACTATAGTGAGCACTTTGTTACCCAGCATGATGTTCTTAGGGAGCTGGCTATCTACAACACAAAAAAAGGACCGGTAGAACATAGAGAAAGACTGATTATTGACATATGTGGAGACAATCTTCCAAAATGGTGGAGAGAACAGAAGCATCAGCCGATGAAGGCCCGCTTATTATCCATAACAACTGGTTGTTCCATCGCTCCCTTTCTCTTTAGCAATTATGTAGACGCACACAAATAAATAGTCATTCTTACACATGCACGCCCGTGCGCATTTAGTCTTAATAGTACTTTCATTTTAGTTTCTCCTCCCGACACTCACAGTTGTTACTCTGCAGATGAAGGGTTTTCTACAAAATGGCACGACATGCAAATGCCAGAAGTCGAGGTTTTAGTGTTGAATTTCCAGACAAAGAACTATGCCTTACCCAACTCCGTGGTGAATATGGATGAATTGAAGGCTGTGATAGTCACAAATTATGGTTTCTTACCTGCTGAAGTGAGTAACTTTCAACTTTTGAGTTCATTACCAAATCTTAAGAGAATCAGATTAGAACGCATCTCAATTCCTTCCATAACCAAGAATCCCATACATTTGGCGGGTCTGAAGAAGATATCCTTGTTCATGTGCAACATTGGTCAAGCATTCAACAACTGTGCCATTTCAATCTCATCAGCATTCCCGAATCTAGAGGAAATGAACATCGACTATTGCAGTGATTTAATTGAATTGCCCTCCGAGGTTTGTGATCTTATTAAATTAAAGAAGCTCAGTGTCACTAACTGTCATAAGCTATCTGCCTTGCCTGAAGGGATTGGAAATTTGGAAATTTTAGAAATGTTGAGGCTAAGATCCTGCACAGAACTGTCGAAGCTTCCAACCTCGATGAAGTACCTTGGAAAGGTAAACTTTCTTGACATATCTGATTGCTTCAGCATCAAGGCGTTGCCCGAAGACATTGGTGAAATGAGTAGTTTAAGAAAGATCAACATGAGACAATGCTCAAGGTTGCAAGAGCTGCCTCCATCAGTCATGGGCCTTGAGCAGTTAGAGGAAGTGGTCTGTGATGAAGAAACAAAATATTTATGGGAACCCTTCTCATCGTATCTCAAGAACGTAAGGATAATTGTGGCCAAAGAGAATATGAACCTAAATTGGCTCCACAAGACTCAGTTCTGATGTGTTTCCCCAGTGAACGTTGCTCTTCAACCTCTGTGTTGGTTTGTGTTTTTAATGAAACTTTTAAACTCTACTGTAACATGTACGAATATGATCATGACCATAAGTCCTAAGGCCTGCTATTTGTTTCAGATTCGTATAGGAAAGTCCCAATGTAAAAAGATGTACTTAATCCTTATTTGTGAAGGATTGAATAAAAGTATGAAAACTGGTTTTAACACTTTGTATACAATAAGGTAACTTATTTAGTATTGAATAAGGATTATAATAGGAGAATTACATGGATTGATTGTGTATAAATAGTAGCCTTTCCTCTCACAAAACATACGCTCAGTATTTTGGTAGGTATACTGAGGCAGGTCAATAGAAAGGACCTTTTGCTCTTTATCTGAAGAAACATGGCATCATGGCACAATATACGACACCTGGAACGCCACAGCAGAATGGAGTCTCATAAAGAAGGAACAGAACTTTGATTAGGATGGTAAGGAGTATGGTGTCTAGAGCTAAACTTCCAGCATTCTTATAGAGAGAAGCACTCAAAACAGCAACTTATATACTGAACAGGGTGCCAACCAAAGCTATTTCACAAATCCCTTTTGAAATTTGGACTGGAAGAAAACCAAATTTTGATTATTTTCATGTTTGGGGTTGCAAGGTTCTATAATCCACATGAGCAGAAATTAGATGCAAGAACTCAATCTTGCTATTTTGTTGGCTACTACGAAAAGTCCAAAGGGTTCAAGTTTTATGATCCACAAGCTCATTCGAGAATTCAAGAGTCGCACAATGCTGTTTTTCTAGAAGACCAAGATGTGGCATATTTGAATCAAGATGAATTTAATTTTGAGGAACTAATCTCGGATGAATATGTCTCTCTACAAGAAATTACAAGATTCTTCCCATATTCCTGCAAAAGATTAGTCCAAATGAAGAAGAAGATCATCAAATGGCAGATTGTGGACTTGAAACAAAAACTACATCTGATCAGACTCGGTTGGAAGATCATGTTGTGCAAACACAACAACAAATTGAAAGTTCAGAAGCACCTCGAGCTGAACCTGAATTAAGAAAATCAACAAGAACAAATAAGTCAGCCATATCAAATGATTATGTCTATTTGCAAGAATCTGAGTATGACATAGGTGATATTGATGATCACATCACCTACAATCAAGTTATAGAGAGCTCACAATCAATCTTATGGGTCAATCAATGCAATGAAGGAGGAATTAGCAACGATGAGCAAAAACAAAATCTGGACATTGGTTGAATCTAATTCCAAAATCAAGCATATAGGTTATAAGTGGGTTTATAAAACTAAATGAGACTCTCAAGGCAAAATTGAAAGATACAAAGCTAGATTAGTTGCAAAAGGGTTCGCTCAAAGAGAAGGTATTGACTACAACGATACTTTTTCACCTATTTCATCAAAAGATTCCATGAGGGTCATAATGGCTTTGACTGCACATTTTGATTTGAAGCTGCATCAGATGGATGTCAAGACCACATTCCTTAATGGAGAGCTACAAGAAGATATTTATATGAGGCAACCGATTGGATTTGTTGAAAGGGGGAAGGAAGATATGATTTGTAAATTTAATAAGTCAATTTATGGTCTCAAACAAGCTTCAAGGCAACGGTATCTCAAATTTGATCAAGTGGTTACAACTCATGGTTTCACTGAAAATAAGTTAGACGACTGCATCTATCTCAAGTTCAGTGGATCAAACTTAATTATTTTGGTGCTATATGTCAATGACATATTACTGGCCAGTTCTAGTTCTCAATTACTGCAGAACACTAAGTCCATGCTTAGTGTTAATTTTGATATGAAGGACCTTGGTGAAGCTCACTATGTTCTTGGAATAGAGATTGTGAGAGACAGAAGGTGGAGACTTTTGGGTTTATCTCAGTAAGGCTATATTTATAGAGTGCTAACTCAGTTCAACATGGAGCATTGCAATGGAGGCCACGTTTCTGTCAACAAAGGTGATAAATTCATTAGAGCACAATGTCCCAAGAGTGAAACTGAAGTGAAAAAGATGAGAGACAAACCTTATACCTCATTGGTGGGTAGTTTGATGTATGCAAATGTTTGTACGAGACCTGATATTGCCTTCATTGTTGGCATCTTGGGTACGTTTCAATCAAATCCTAGTGAAGCTCATTGGACTACGGCAAATAAGGTATCGAGATATCTGCAACGAACCAAGTCTTTCATGCTCGTGTAGGGCAGAGATCCACAACTAGAAGTCACTGGATATACTGATTCATATTTAGCTGGAGACTTAGATAAAACAAAATTCACTGGAGGCTATGTCTTTATGCTTGGAGGTGGAGTTATTTCATGGAAGAGTTCTAAGCAGTCTATTATAACAGCATCTACCATGGAAGCAGATTTTGTAGCCTGTTTCGAAGGCAGCAAGCAAGCTATTTGGCTCAAAAATTTCATAAGTAAGTTGAAGATAATGGATTCAATTCAAAAACCGATGAAGATGTTTTGTGACAATACTTCGGCTGTGTTTTTCTCTAAAAACAATAAGAGGACTTCTGCTAGTAGACTGATGGATGTAAAAATTTTGAAAGTTCAAGAAATGGTGAAGGAAGAAGCTATAGAAGTACAACATCTGAATTCAAATCTCATGGTTGCAGATCCTTTGACTAAAGCTTTACCAATTGGAGTTTTCAAAGCTTATGTTACTCGAATGGGAGTGTTGGAATCTTTTGATCAGTTGGAGTAGTTGCTGGTACAGAAGTATTGAAGGTGATGACATCTTTGTAGGTTTATAAGTTGAGTTATTAGTTAGTTTTGCTTCAATTATTTTGTTTCAACTAGTTTTATGTTTTAGCTAGTTTTGAATAATTGAATGTTTTCATTTGGGTTCAATTTTTCCAGATTATTTGTGATGAATTGTTCTAGAAGACAAATTTTGTTTTATGGTTCTTATAATGCTTTAAAGTTAGTCTTTGATTTGATAAAGCAGTTGGTGGAATTATAAAGTGTTGTTCATAGTATTACTTATGATCTTTCGAGATTTTGGTTTAAGTAATTACTTGGATTATGAATCATGTTATTCAAGTGGTTTGAATATTGAGATGATTACGATTTAGTATCATGTGTTGATGTTAAATGTTTTGGCTTCAAAAGTGGGAGCAAACTTGTTTTGAGTTTGTCTTTAATCAGTTGGTTCACAATGTTACAAGGGTGCAGATTGAGTATTTGTGATTTTGAAATTAGCTATGTATTGTATCAAGAGTGAATTTCTGGATTCAATACTTTGAAATGCATTGATAGATTGTTTGTGATGTAGTAATTTTTCATTGAGATTTAGTGATCACTTCTATAATGATCTGAATTATTGTGCGATGGTTTTGGGTCATGATCAAGTGGGAGAATGTAAGAATATGATCATGACCATATGTCCTAAGGCTTGCTATTTGTTTTAAGGCTTGCTATTTGTTTCAGATTCGTATAGAAAAGTCTCAATGTAAAGAGATATACATAATCCTTATTTGTGAAGGATTGAATGAAAGTATGAAAACTGGTTTTAACACTTTGTATACAATAAGGTAACTTATTCAGTATTGAATAAGGATTATAATAGGAGAATTATATGGATTGATTGTGTATAAATAGTAGCATTTGCTCTCACAAAACATACGCTCAATATTGAACTAAGACCTATTGTTAGTTTGAGTATTATTGGTTTTGACAGAGAGGAGAAGATCTGCTACTTGTTTGACCATGGCTCCATCTTCTACTGTTGCTGCAGGTTAGTTTATATTTCATACTTGCAGTATGTTAATTGTTTTGGTTATTCGTGGTTTATTTAACTTGACTAAAATCTCTAGGAGGCTTTATTCAGTCTTACATAACATAGTTTCAAATTCAATCTCTTTGTACAGTTTCTTGACTGTTTTGTTTAGAAATCTGTTTCTGTAATTCAACACCGCAATCTGATTCATGCTCTCCCAAAATAATTTCAATACCATAAGGTTGAAGAGTCTTCGTAAGATAAGAACTTTCATGTCACGGGATCAGGTGTTAATCTGGTTGTGGGTAAGTTTATGTGGTATCTATACTAACGTCAACATGTCAAGTTTACAGAACTGTTCACATATAATCTAGATGAATTGCCAAATCTTGAGGAATTGATTGGTTATCGACTTCTAATCAACATAGAAGTCATTGACAAAGTAGATAATGAATAACAATATACTTCAGAAGAAAATACGCAAATTCAATACTATAGAGAATTAATAAAATCCATTATACAATAAAAAAAATACACAAATTTAATACTTTGTAACAGAAGAAGAAGGCACAACTGAAATGTCACAATTAATAATCCATTAGAGTATGTCAATACTATAAAAATAAAAAAAATAAAAAATAAAAATAAAAACAACTTGGCATTGTAATGGGAGGGACATTAAGAAATTTCACAGCTAAGAATCAATTAGAGCATGACAATTAGGTAAATGACGAGGTTCTCTTTGTATAAACTATAACAAATAATTGTACATTAGAAAGATAGTTGATATTTTCAATAAAAAGAGGCATATTTATCGATTTGTCATCTGAACTTGTATGGAGCTGCCAATTTCCCCATAAACTTTAATTTTAGCCAATTATACTCTTAAACTTTTATAATTAGCCAATTTTCCCCTTGAATTTTAATTTTAGCCGATTACCCCCTGAACTTTTATTAATAGACAATATTCCCCCTAGCGTTAGATTTTAAAAAATTTCATCTAATTTTCCATCCATCTTGATAATGGAAACAACACATAACAACTGTATAAGGGTAAGAAGGATGAAAAATTGAATATAAGTTTTTAAGATCTAGCACCAGGGCGGGAATTGGCTATTTATGAAAGTTCAGGGAGAGTAATCGGCTAAAATTAAAGTTCAAGGGGGAAATTGGCTAATTAAAAAAATTCAATGGCGTAATCGGCTAAAATTAAAGTTCAGGAAGAAACTTGGTAGCTGCATACAAATTCAGGGGCCAATCAACAAATACCTCTAAAGAGAGAGCTGATTTTTATTAATCAACATTGAAGTTTTTGTGTATAAACTATGAAGCCATAAGGGAATTATGCTATAGTCTCCTCACATAAAATTCTCAACTCTATCATTTTCCGTGAACCTATAATTCACACAAACGAGATCAGTTTATTAGGGGATATATGATACACCTAAATGAGATCAATTCATATGTGCATTAAACGTGACAGAGTCATTGTACAATTTAAATTTTAGAAAAGAAAACTATACTTTCAAGACATAAAAAGTTTATTAATCAACATTAAAAAATTTATGCATATTGTATGAAAAAAATAAGGAAATTATGCTATGGTCTCCTCATAAGAAACCCTCAACTCCGTCATTTTCGTGAATTTGTGATACACGCTAAAATGGAATGAATTCTTCAATGAACTTTTGATAAATGTAAATGAGACATATTCGTAAGTTTATAAAAAATGATGAAGTTTATGTGAGTGGACCAGAATACAATTTCCTGGTGTTTTCATAGCAGATGCACAAAAAATTAATGGCGAAAAATAAGTTTTTTTTAATGTATATAAGTATAATATTTTCTCATCTTCTGGTACAAGTTTTGTGCCTATTCTACAAAAATAAATAAATAAACTTACATTAAGCCTATGAATTCTATTTTCCAACATTAAGCCTATGAATTCACTCAGAATATAAAAAAAAAATTTGCCTAAAAAATATAGACTAATCATATTAGCTAAAACAAATATACTTTCCCATAACCCTCATTTTTGTGCATATTCTACCAAAATGATAGAACATTATACTATGATCTTTTCACAAGAAATTTCCGACTTTGTCATTTATTGTTAAACCATTATTCACGCAAACGGGTTTAATTTATCAATGGACGTATGATACACATTAGTGAGATTTGAAAGCCCATGCGAGTAGAGAAATATATAATTTCCTTATGTTTTCATAGCATGTTCACAAAAAAAATTAATGTTGTTGAATAAATTTTATATGTATATAATTATAATTTCTCATCTTCTAGTCTACCAAAAGAAAACCATATAGTAGCACCTTCACAATAAATTTTCTAACTTACACTAGGCCTATGAATTTACTCGCAACAAAATATTTTCTCATTTAAACAGAGGGCAATTTTGTTATATTTTCTCCCATGCCATGCCATGCCATCAATACTAATTTCACAGGCTTGAGAAATACGAAAGAGAAATTTTCCAGATTTCGGTTTTAGACTTAGTTTTTAGCTACGCCCAGAAGAGTTTGATTTTAATCTTACTATGCTATTGTAACTTAAAAGTCGCAACTTTACTTCTGAAACTCAAAATTAGCTCCACTTTGCCTCTTGAGACTCGATTTTGGATCCCATTTTGCTCATTGAAACTTAAAATTGTCATTTTACTTTATAAACCTCAAAATTCGCTTCATATTACCTTAATTTTGTTAATTTTGTTAATTTTGTTATGTGAGATGTTACTACACAGTGGAGATTAATTTTATTTACTGTTGGTTTCATTATTTTACTCTATAAAACTCGATTTTAATCTTTTTTATTTATTATATGTTAACACATAATGAAGATTTATAATTAGAGATGGATCTCACTCAAGAGACTATTGAGTTTTTTGAATTTTAAAGTATAAAATAGTGACTTGCAAAATTTCAGCATGATAAAATAAGATCAAAATTAAGTTATAAGCATGGTCTAAAATATCCATAATATCCCGATATTTTCATTGAAATTTTCCTGTTTTTGAACTACCGATATTTTTTTAGACTACCGATATCTCCGATATCATCGATGTTTTAGACCTTGCTAAGTCACTCATGTATCTTACCATGCAATGTATAAAGTATAAAATATTGTACTAATTCATTATATATAAATGATTATGGTGTGTTTAAAGTTATTTCATTAATTACTACATATTTTCTACACACACAATATTTGCCAGCTCGCTATATAATCAACTTAAATCAGTTATATCTATCATGCAATGCATTTTCTTCCATTTTTTTGTGATAAACTAATAGATAATTGACTAAATAAACATCTTGCAAAGTTTCAATAAAAATTTTCAAGTTTTTCTTACAATTTACGTGGTTTTTATTCAATTTTTATCGATATTGATAATATCCCGATATTTCCATCAAAATTTCTATGTTTTTAGACTACCGATATTTCTGATATCATCGATATTTAATACCTTGTTATAAGGTGGCTTCGTGTTTGTCCAACATTTTGTTTTTTCTTTGCAATTTCATCGGAAGTCGCTTTGGAATCATGAAAAGAAAAAACGCCAAATGGTAGTTGCTTGTTATTTCAACTTTTTGTATTCTTTGCACCTTTCAACACGCTTTCATTTATTTTACTCTGCCATGCGTTGACTGGGATTGCAGGACGTTTCCAAGAAATTGAAGGCCGTCAGCTGTTTCCCAACCCTTTTTTATGGATGTATTTTTGCTCAACATCTTCGAGTGATGCTACGGAGACTCGCTCGTAAAGCAACTCTTCACCGATTCACTACACGCAAGGATTATTTTAGAATCTGTTGTGATGAATGGGTCCCACTAATAAAATATAAAAAATGAAGGTTAGAATTGAAAAACTGAGATTTGAATCCCGGATTCCCTCTCTGGGAATCTAGGAATCAACGCACGTTAACCGCTGATAAAAAATTGTGTGGCTCCAATTAAATACTTTTTATATTTTTAAAAGTAAAATAATCTCGTTTTGCGTGAAAAATATAAGGCTTAAATATTAAAATGGTCTCTGTGTTTTAGTCATTAGGTCAATACAATCCTTGTGTTTTCAATTTGGCCAAGTTGGTCCTTGTGTTTATCTTCGTTAGCCAATTAAAAACATTTCCATCTAATTTCGGTAATTTTTTTTATAAATTATGATAAACTTATTTATAAAATTATTTATTTGATTTAAAATATTTAAAAATGAAATAAAACTAAAAATTTAAAGAAAAATTATTATTCTTCCAATTTTCCGACCTCCTCCCTAACATTACCCTCTCTCTTTTCTATGTCAAAACCTTAATCATTTTTCAGATTGGAAGTTTTATGTCTTATATGTGTTATTTCTAATTAATTTGCATTTTTATGTAAAGAGAAAGGGTAATAATATATAATATAATTGTTCTTATGAATTTTTTAAAAGAGATTGAATGAAATATCCTTAATTGGCTAACAGAGACAAACACGAGGACTAAATTAGTCAAATAAAAAACACGGGGACTAAATTTGCCATGTGACTATAACACAAGGACCATTTTGACATTTAACCCAGAAGGAAAAAATTGTGGCCGCACGATTTTTTATCAACGGTCCACATGCGTTGATCCCTAGGATCCCCAGGGAGGGGATCCGGATAGAATCCAAATATGAAAAACTGTATCTTTTGCCATTTCCTTCTTCTGTGTCTTCCTCACCTCTCAAACGATAAATTTTGTTAGATTAGATGTTAGATTAGTCATTGTCAGAGTTCGACTCACGCCATCATTATTTTCTCTAATTGAGCTCTTGAAGTATTTTTGTATAAAACTATAACGAATATTATACATTAGAATAAATAGTTGATAGGCCTAATTGGATTAATAGTTTCTGTAGTGATATGGTAGTTGGAAGATAGCCTATGTGGTGAAAAAACTAGGATTTAAGCTCTTGTGGTAAAGTCTGTTAGGATTTATGCCCAAAATTGAAAATTTTGTCAACTTTATGTTAATTATTAGCACGTGCCGCACATATTAGGCTAAAACGGAACTCTCCATACACATACTAAGCTAAAACGGACGTGCTAATAATTAACAGAAAGTTGACAGAATTTTCAATTTTGGGCATAAATCGTAACAGACTTTACCACATGAGCTTAAATCCTAGATTTCGGTTTTAGACTTAGTTTTTAGCTACGCCCAGTGGAGTTTGATTTTAATCTTACTATGCTATTGTAACTCAAAAGTCGTAACTTTGCTCCTGAAACTCAAAATTCGCTCAACTTTGCCCATTGAGACTCTATTTTGGATCCCATTTTGCTCCTTGAAACTTAAAATTGTCATTTTACTTTATAAACTTTAAAATTCGCTCCATATTACCTTAATTTTGTTAATTTTGTTATGTGAGATGTTACTGCACAGTGGAGATTAATTTTATTTACTGTTGGTTTCATTATTTTAAGCTATAAAACTCAATTTTAATATTTTTTATTTATTGTATGTTAACACATAGTCGAGATTTATAATCAAATTCATTGACACATTTAGCATAGTCTTATTCAAGAATGGATCTCACTCAAGAGACTATTGAGTTTTTTGAATTTTAAAGTATAAAATAGCGACTTTCAAAATTTCAGCATGATAAAATAAGATCGAAATTAAGTTATAAGTTGGCTTGGTGTTTGTCCAACATTTTGTTTCTTCTCTGCAATTTCATCGAAAGTCGCTTTGGAATCATGAAAAGAAAAAACGCCAAATGGTAGTTGCTTGTTATTTCAACTTTTTGTATTCTTTGCACCTTTCAATACGCTTTCATTTATTTTACTCTGCCATGCGTTGACTGGGATTGCAGGACGTTTCCAAGAAACGATGCGGTAGAAAAATTGAAGGCCGTAAGCTGTTTCCCAACCCCTTTTTATGGATGTATTACGGAGACTCAAGGATTATTTTAGAATGTGTTGTGATGTATGGGTCCCATTAATAGAATATAAAAAAATGAATGTTAGAATTGAAAAACTGTATCTTCTGCCGTTTCCTCCTTCTGTGTCCTCCTCTAAAAAATAAATTTTGTTAGATTAAATGTTAAATGTCATTATCAGAGTTTGAATCACGCCATCATACTTTTCTCTAATTGAGCTCTTGAAGTATTTTTGTATAAAACTATAACGAATGTTATATATTAGAATAGATAGTTGATAGGCCTAATTGGATTAATAGTTTCTGTGGTGATAGAGTAGTTGGAAGATAGTCATGTGGTGAAAAAAACTAGGATTTAAGCTCATGTGGTAAAGTCTATTAGGATTTATGCCCAAAATTGAGAATTATGTCAACTTTCTGTTAATTATTATTAGCATGTGCCACACATATTAGGCTAAAACGGAACTCTCCATACACATACTAAGCTAAAACGGACGTGCTAATAATTAACAGAAAGTTGACAGAATTTTTAATTTTGGACATAAATCGTAACATACTCTACCACATGAGCTTAAATCCTAATTCTTTTCTACAGAGGTTATCTTCCAACTGTCCTATCACCACAGAAATTATTAATCCAATTAAGCCTAGTTGATATTTCCAATAAAAAGAGAGATGATTTTATTAATCAACATTGAAGGTTTTGTGTATATTCTATGCAGGCATAAGGGAATTATACTATAGTCTCCTCACAAAAAATTCTTAGCTCTATCATTTTTCGTTTACCTACAATTCACACGGACGGGATCAATTTATTAAGGGATATATGAAACACGTAAATGAGATAAATTCATATGTGCATTAAACATGACATAGTCATTGTACAATTTAAATTTAAGAAAAGAAAATTATACTTACAAGACATGAAAAGTTTATTAATCAACGTTGAAATTTTTGTGCATATTCTATGAAAAAAATATGGAAATTATACTATCATCTCCTCATAAGAAATTCTCAACTCTGTCATTTTTCGTGAATTTGTGATACACTCTAAATGAGATGGATTCTTCAATAAACTTTTGATAAACATAACTGAGACATATTCATAAGTGTATTAAAAATGATGAACCTCACGTGAGTAGGCTAGAATACAATTTTCTTGTGTTTTCATAGCATATGCACAAAAAATTAATGTTGAAAAATAAGTTTTTATATATATATATTTTTATGTATATAAGTATAATATTTTTTTAATCTTCTACTACAAGTTTTGTACATATTCTACAATTTAAAAAAAAAAAATTATATGTATATAAGTATAGTTTCTCATTTTCTAGTATACCAAAAGGAAACTATATAGTAGCATCTTCATAATAAATTTTCTAACTAACTTACACTAGGCCTATGGATTTACTCGCAGCAAAACATTTTCACCCTTAGACAGAGGCAATTTTGTTATTTTTTGAAAATTGAACCATAAGGGCTTCTTCCTTAATAATATTAGATGAATATAATATTTTTCATCTTCTAGTATAAATCGTGTGCATATTTTACGAAACCAAAAAGAAATCAAATAGTAATCTTCAAAAATTTGAACATACGTGTAAAAAGTATTTTGAGCTACATTATTGCTAGCCCATTGTGAAACTAAACTCATCTCATCTCCTTAGTATAGATAATATCGTTTGTTAAAAAAAAAAAAAGTATTGGTATAGGGAATGCTAACTCATCTCAAGGTTAAGGACTTAAAGACGGGGTCTTTGTCTTTTTTTATTTTTTTTTAACAGATCGTTCACAAAAAATAATTGCCGACGATGAAATTCAAATCAAACGCTTGATCTAGCAAACAAAGCGATCACTGTAAACCCCTAAAATTAGAACATTGTGTCCAAAATAATCAATTGAAATTTAGAGAGCGGAAAATGCTACAGAGACTCACTCAAAAATTGAAATTTAAATAACAATTAAACTTAACATTTTCTCTCTTTCCTCTACCTACCCATAGGAAGTTCAGGAACCCAAAAGCAAAGTGCTTCTGAAAATTCCAGTCGTTCATGCCACTCCGACCATGAAATTGGTAACCGTGGCTAAAAGTCGCAAACACACTATGAAAAACTTCCCTAAAGCCCAGATCTGAATCTTGTAACCGGAAAAAAAAAAAAGTGAAGTTTGAATCGTAACAAAAAAGTTCAAAATTTCCTTAACTTTGTCTCTTAGAATTCGGATTTTTTTTTTATTGCATTGTGCTTCTTGAAATTTAAAAATTGTCATTTTACTCTATAAAACACAAAATCTGCCTTCCATTGTCTTAATTCTGTTAATTCTATTATGTGAAATGTTAATGCAAGGTGGAATTTATTTTATTTTCGTTTGATTTTGTTATTTTACTCTATGAAACTCGATTTTATTAAAAAAATTAACACATAATGTTGAATTATAATCTAATTCAATGACACATATAGCATAATCTTATTGAGGGGTGGGTCCCCCTGTATATTTCACAAGGTGACCATTGATTTTCAGGGAGAAAGAAAATTTACAAGTTAAAATAGAACAAATTTTGAATTTTAAAAAGTAAGCGATGATTTTTAAGTTATACAGAACAACACAAGATCAAAATCTAAGGTAGGTGCGCGTTTGTTCAACATTTTGCTTTTTCTTTACCATTTCTTGGAATTCGTTTTGGAATCATGAAAATAAAAAAGGCCAAAAGTCAGTTGCGCGTTATTTCAACCTTTTGTATTCTCTGCACCTTTCAACACGCCTTCATTTACTTTACTCCGTCTTGCATTGAAGAAAAAATGAGAGAAAATCGGTTACGGTGATTTGGACATATGAAACGAAGATCTATTGATACTCCGGTTAGAAGATGCGATTATGAAATAGAGTTTTAGGGCCGAAGGGGTATATGAAGAGACTATAAAAAAAAGACATAAAGTACTTGAATCTAACAGAATACATAATACAGAATCGAGCATAATTCGTATATCCGATCTCATTTAGTAAGAAATTTTTTTATGGGTAAATTACATAGTAACCCCTCAGGTTTGAGATCTATTACAACCATATACAACATTTTTAAAACATTTCACTTTCATACCTCACGTTCTATTTTATTTCAAAATAATAACTCCGTTACATTTTCCATCAATTGATCTGTTAAGTGCTGACGTGGCTGTCACATTTATGTCACATGGCTACCAAATGTGTGCCATGTGGCAAAAAAAATTAATTTAAAAAAAAAAACCCTAATCTTCTAAATAAAAAAAATAAAAATAAAAAGGTTAGAAAATCTAAATCTCATCACCCCACCCCTACCCCCATACCTGAGCCTTAAGGAAAGAAGAAGAAGAAGAACCAAGAACTTGGAACCATGATCTTCTTCCATCTATCGTGCGCATCCATCCTTCACCTCCTCCTCTGCACCCATCTCCACCTCCTCCGTGCACCCATCTTCCGCTCCCCCAACCCGAGCCCAACCTGCAACCCAGAAAGAAGGAAGAAAAAATAAAATAAAATAAAAAACCCAGCGCACCCACCCTCCACCTTAAATCCACTCATTGGGGAAGACGGGATTTGGGTTGCAGGGAAAGAGAGATGGGTTTTTTTTTTTTTCTTTTCTGGGTTGCAAGTAGTGGGTGCAGAGGATAAGGTGGAGGATGTGTGTACTGTGGGTTTGGGGAAGACAGGAGGGGGAAGAAAGGGGTGGGTTGCAAGGAGGGGGGGTTGGGGAGGATGAAGATGCGTGTTTATTTATTTTTATTTTTATTTTTGCCTCTTCTCTTATTCTTCTTATGGGTTACAAGTTGGGTGGATGGGGGTTGCGGGTTCAGCTTTTGTTTTTGGTTTTTTTTTATTTTTGTATTTTTTAGAAGATTCAGGTTTTTTTTTTTTTAAATTTTTAAAAAAATTGCCACTTGGTACAAATGTGGCAGCCACGTCAGCACTTAACGGATCAATTGATGGAAAAAGTAATGGAGTTATTATTTTGAAATAAAATAGAATGTGAGGTATGAAAGTGAAATGTTTTAAAGATATTATATGAGATTATAATAGATCAATTATTATGTAATTTACCTTTTTTTTATTGTTGGTGTTGTAGTTGCGTGTTACGTCAACTTTTTGTTTTCTCCCTACAATTTCTTCGAAGTTGGGAAATATAATGGAATCATAAACAAAGGAACAAGTCTTTGTTTACTTTGTTTAGGTCGCCCACGAGGGCCACGACCCCCTTTATTATTCTTATTATTGACGATGGTAGTTGTGGTTGTTGTCAGATCGCATTTCAAATGAATCTATACGTTTTCTTTTACTTTACTCCGACGTGGGAGTGGGCTCAGACTCCAAGGAAGTCTTTCTCTGAGCCCACGCATACTTAACCATTTCATACAATTTACCGTAAATTCTGTCCCTTTTTATACAATTTACTGTAAAATTCCCCGTGTCTCTTTCCTATCTCGTTCGTTTAGGTATATATAAACTTGTGCTAACAATATTATTTCATCAGGCAAGAAGAGATTCCGTAAGAGAAAATAAAGTTTTGAGTCGTTTTATTCTCTTAAATATGTCTGTGGCTTCAGTCGGCGTGGGTGCCCTGAGAACGGCATTTCAAATGCTGTTTGATGCTGTAAAATTAGTGCAGGAGGAGACTACTATGTTCAAGCACCTCCTCGGAGACATCAAATCCACACTGAACTCTCTGCAGCCACTCATCCAAGAGATTGAAAAATATAACTCGAAAGAGGGACTGGAATATTTTACAGTACAAATGGAGAAGGGAGCAGATCTTGTTCAAAAGTGCAGCAAAGTTGGCGTGTGGAAAAAATGCAAATACACCAAGAAGCTCCATCAACTGGAAAAATCTCTTCGAAGAGTGTTTGATGCGCTCAAACTGCAGGGCCTAAGGGATGCGAGGGAGACGTTGGTTTCTCTCAGGAATATCGAGACGGCGTTCTCTCGAATAGAAAAGAATTTGGTGATGAAAAGTAATCAACCTGAAACGGTTAAATGTTCGTATGCGGTGCCTGAACCCCCATCCGTTACAGTCGGGTTGGATTTGCCGTTGAAGGAGTTGAAGATGAAGCTCCTTAAGGATGAAAAGGTGTCGATGCTTGTGCTTACAGCTGCTGGAGGATGTGGGAAAACAACCTTGGCTAAAAAGTTTTGTCAAGATCAAGAAGTCAAAGGTATGCTATCAATGATTTCAATTTTTTTATTTTTTGTGAAGTGTTAACTTCCTAGATAGTTAAAAAATTATGTAGATGATGCAATTTAGTATTACGGTATAGTGGTATTCATTTTTATTGATAAGTGATAGGTTTTAAGTTCGACTCTCTCACATGCAAATTTGAATTACATTATTGCTAACTTATTGTAAGACTAAATCCACCATTTATCGTAGATTTTTCAAAAAAAGAAAAAACATATAGAAGATTAGACGAGCAAAAGTATGCACTATGGCCAATGTCTAAAATATCGATGATATCTAAAATATCGGTAGTTCAAAAACACAGAAATTTTGATGGAAATATCGGGATATTATCGATATCGATAAAAATTGAATAAAAACCACGGAAATTGTAAGAAAAACGTGGAAATTTTTATTGAAACTTTGCAGGATGTTTATTTAGTCAATTATCTATTAGTTTATCACAAAAAATTGGAAAGAAATGCATTGCATGATGGATTTAACTCATTTAAGTTGATTATATAGCGAGCTGGCGAACATTGTGAATGTAGAAAATATGTAGTAATTAATGAAAGAAATTTAAACACACCATAATTATTTATATATAATGAATTAGTACAATATTTTACATTTTATACATTGCATGGTAAGATACATGAGTGACTTAGTACCACATAGAGTTCCTATCATGGTCTAAAATATAGATGATAATGGAAATATCGGTAATCCAAAAACACAGAAATTTCGATGGAAATATCGGCATAATATCTATATTTTAGACCTTATGACCAAGACCCCTATAAAACGCCCGCTAGTCCCTCCAAGTATCCACACCAACCCAAATTTGTTCAAGAGAATACAATGTACAACGAAGGGGACATGAAACTGAACCGTGCGAAAGCACAAAACCGATCCTTAAGGTAGTCTATGCAGGCGTCGCCTAGGGCCCACTTCAGAAGGATCCCTAAAAATTTTATATGTCGTGTAAATAATATATAAAGAAAAAGTAAAAAAATATCATAATTCATTTGTTGGTGTAGTGAAAATATTCAGCTGCCTTTTTCTTTGTGGTGGGAGTCGAAACATAGAGTTGCCTTCTTATGGTCACTAGTTTTTTCTTGTTTTTCAAATTTACTCACAATTCATCTGTCCAAATGCATATAAGGTTATAAAACTCAAGTCACTTTGCATCTTTTTTTTTCTTTTTTTTTTTAATTTCCCAATCTCTTCATTTCTATAGAATGTTTAAATCAACTATCACATAGTCTTGAAGATTGTACTTTAAGGTAATAAAAATTTTGAATTTATATTTTGGTTTTTAATAATTTATTATTCAATGAAGTATTTCAATTTCCGATTCATTAGTATGATGTTGTAGAAAAAACAAAAGAGAAACAATTGACGTTGTTGAATTTATTATACCCGTCAATCAAGTTTTATTGTTCTTTACTCTCTTGATCATCAAGTTTTATTATTTTTCACTCTCAATCTTAAAACTCTTAGACTTCAAACATTTAGTATATTTGCATTTAAAAACGTGAGACATGTAATATTTAAATAATGTTTGTATATCTATTTTCTTTTGATATTAATTTTTAGGGGCTTTTATATCCAGGTCCAAAAATATAGATGGTTGTTAGGAGTGAGTCCAGTTATCTAATTACATGCTTTTATTTTTTTTATACTCATTTTATATTTTCTAAAAATATTAAAAATAAATTAAAATCTTCTAATATTATGTATTTTCTAACTCCAAAAAATCTAATTAATATCTTATAATAAGAAAAACTAACATACTAACATAAATCTATCTGCTAAACATTGTACCTGAACTCAAGTAACAAATATATGAAGAGTGTTGATATTCTCACCCGATGTCTTATTTCCTCACCCACCATTTAACAAAAATGTTAATGACATGTTTAACCTTTTAGACGAAGACTTTTAAACCTTATTTAATTAATTACTAAAATATTAAAAAATTATAATTTAAAATAATATATAAATAATCGTGGGTGGGGTGTGATATCTGCGGTGGAGAGAGGCTGGGAAAGATTTGGGCTACAATGGGCAGAAAGGTTGGGAGAAGGAACATGTGTGTGCTAGATGGAGGCGAGAAACTTCAATGGAGTCTATGCGGTGCGGCGATAGGTGTGAGTACTGGGGTTTGACTCGGGGGGTATGAAATATCGGTGAAAATAGAGGGTGGGGATCTGGAAAGAGATCCGGGTGGTAGATTTGAGTAGGAAGGGATATTGCGAAAGCGATGCAATGATTTTAATGACATGCATGATTTGAAGGAGATGATGAATGTCCAAGTCTTGCATTTTTTTTCTTCAGTTCTCCGTTTTTATTTATTTATTTAAATATTATTTAAAGATATATTAGAGTTATTTAAAACAAAACATATTAGGGTTATTTTGAGATTAATGTGTTGTGCCTTGGCCCGTTCGTTAGTGCGGAAACGAGATTCAGATTACAACCTCACCAAATCACACTCAGTTGAACATAATAAAATTCAAGAAATAAAGACACTGAGAAATTTATGAGGTTCGGCAAAAACATGCCTATGTCCCCGGAGAGATCTTGCTCTTCACTATGAGAATAACAGTACAAGTACATACGAGTTAAATCAACATAACTCAATCCCGAATCCCTTGCACACCCACTCATAGAATTTTCCCAAGAGCCTCACTCTACCCCAAGAGTTCTTTCACTACTTTCACTAGAATACTTTTCACTCTAGCTCTCTTGATTTTCTCTCAACCCATGTTCAACCTTTCCCATGGGAGAGCCGGATGCTCTCCCACTTGGATGCTTCTATGATGCTTACCTTCCCACTTTCTAAGCATTACTAAATGCACAAATATTGCATCTAGTTATAGGCATACACTAGCAACTATGCTAACAACCAAGACCAAAAAGTGTTTAAGTTCACATGACATAATCATCACCTAGCCTACCTAGCATGCACCAAAATCTATACCTAGTCTATACCTAGTCTATAAAGTACAACTTTTCTCCATTTGTCATTTAATGCATAGAAGAGAAAGCATGCACAATTGCATGTAAGCAAACACAAAGTCACGGTTGCTGCCATTTCCTTGTAGCATTCACATGGTCTTCAATTGTTGTCAACACATGACTCATAATTACTCACAAATGTATGAGCCAAACACAACATAATGGTGGGTGGGATTTACATTTTAGTTTTTTAACTTTTTGTGATTGTGGGTGAGAAAATAGGACATTGGGGAGGATCTAGTAGGACACTGGGTGGGATTGTCATTTTTATGAATGTGTATTATACTCATAAGTGAGATAAGAAACCTAACTAAAAGGTTAAAAAAATAATAATATACATACAAGCAAGACATTAATTTGTGACAGGTTGATTATAAAAAAAAAATCTTTCATATAGGTAGATAAATATTATTAACCTGTGATATAGGTTGGTTATAAAAATTAAAAATAAAATTTATAAATGGGGTTTAAAGTAGGAGGAAAAACAAGAAATAACAAAAAATATAATAAAAAGAAATTATCAAAGAGATAATTAGGAAGAAATTTGATTTTTATAATAAATCTCATCATTCAAGAGATAATTATTAATAATTAAATAATTAAATATAAGGAATTGGACTTATTTTAATAAATTGAACTAATCCTGCTATTGGCTCAAAAAATTGGACTAATATCAAGTTTTCCTTGACTTTTAATGATATTTGATGTAGAAATAATTTTTTAATGTATTTAGCGAATTTTTTTTTGTACATATCAAAAATTGGGGGTCAAAGAACTTTAGGGTCCCACTTTGAAGGCTCGTCTAAGGCCCCCAAAATCTCAGGTCCAGCCCTGTGAAAACAAATTAAGAAAGTTCATAAATTCTTCTACCTATAGCTTCATCTCAGGGCACAAATCTTGCAATGAGCTCTTGCTTGACTACTTAATTACTTGTTCTGAGAATTGCAGACATATCTAGTCAACCTTTTTATTAACCTCCGACATTCTGTTTGGATAGATACATTCAAGAACAACATCTTCTTTGTCAATGTCTCGAAAAACCCCAACTTGGACCTTATTGTACATGAACTATATCAACTGAAGGGGTTTGAGCCGCCTGTTTTCCAAAACGAATTCATGGCAGTTAACTGGTTGCAACAATTTTTGAAGAAAGCAAGACACAATCCTCTGTTGTTTGTCCTGGATGACGTTTGGTCAGGATCAGAGTCCCTTCTTGATAAGTTTGATCAATTCAAGTTTTCAAATTACAAGATTTTGGTCACATCAAGATTTGCATTTCCGAGATTTGGTTCTCCATACCATTTGGCATTATTGAATGATGGGGATGCAATGGCTCTTTTTCACCATTCAGCATCCTCAGAGGATAAGAGCTCTTATACTTCCGAAGATCTTTCAAGAAAGGTGATTTCTTAGTCTGCAATGCACATATATGCTTATTTATGCCTCAGAGAGTCAGAAGAGGGCAAAGAAATAACGTTGAGCGTCCACGCATGTTAACACTTCCATTTACCGTCTTATAATAAGAATGAAAGAGTAGACAGTTAACAATTTTATCATCTTTATTGAAACATTTAGATGATTTACAACAATTTAATCAAATAATAACTGAATTCATTCGGGATAATTAAATTGCAGATTATGAAGCGCTGTAAGGGATGGCCACTTGCCATTGCATTGGTCGGGAGGTCACTTCGCGGCCAGCCTTTAGAAATCTGGCAGAAAAGAGTACTGGAATGGAGCAAAGGTTCATCTATTCTTGATACTGACAAGGATTTGCTTGCTTGCCTCCAGAGCAGCTTAGATGCCTTGGATAAAGAAAAGACTATGATCAAGGAATGTTTCCTCGATCTAGGTTCATTTCCCGAGGACCAAAGAATCGCTGCTGCCACACTCATTGACATGTGGGCGGAGTTATATGGTCTAGATGAAGAAATTCTGACCATTGCCAACCTTCATGGGCTCACCACCCGAAGTTTGGCAAACCTTGTTGTCACAAGGTATGCACCCTACTCATAATTTTCTATTTGATTATGTATACCGAACAAATCATCAAAGAAATTAGTATTGATCATCCAGGCGTGAGAGGGAGGCGGACGGCTATTACACCGAACACTTTGTCACCCAGCATCACATGCTTAGAGAGTTGGCGATCCATCAGGCGATTCAAGACCCAATAGAACAGAGGAAAAGGCTAGTTATAAACATATGTGGGGACAACCTTCCTAAGTGGTTGACAGAACAAAAGTATCAAGCGTCCAAGGCTCGACTATTATCTATCTCAACAGGTTCCATCAATCTCTATAGTAAATACTTATACGTGCACACAAGTATGTGTGCACGGACATGCTTGTGTGCACACACACTCGCTCATTCATATTAAGACCTCAATAGGACTTCAGTACATTTAATTTCAACCCACACTAACATCTTAAGGCTTATGGTTTGCAGATGGAGCCTTCTCAGCAAAATGGCCAAACATGCAAGTACCCGAAGCAGAGGTTCTAGTTCTGAATCTTCAAACAAAGAACTATGCCTTACCTCAGTTCGTGGAGAAAATGGATAAACTAAAGGTTCTAATAATCACAAATTACGGTTTGTCACCGGCTGGACTAGATAATTTTGAACTACTTGGTTCGTTATCAAATCTTAAGAGAATTAGATTAGAACGTATTTCAATACCCTCCATAAGCAAGGTCCTCAAACCTTTGAAAAGTTTGCAAAAGATATCATTTTTCATGTGTGATATGGGTCAAGGTTTCAATGACTCTTCCATTTCAATCTCATCAGCATTCCCAAATCTAGAAGAAATGAACATCGACTATTGCAGTGATTTAATTGAATTGCCTGCCAAGCTTTGTGATCTTAGTAAATTAAAGAAGCTCAGTATCACCAACTGTCATAAGCTATCTGCCTTGCCTGAAGGGTTTGGAAAGTTGGAAAATTTAGAAATGTTGAGGCTAAGATCCTGCACAGAACTGTCGAAGCTTCCAACCTCGATGAAGAACCTTGGAAAGGTAAAATTTCTTGATATATCTGATTGCTTCGGCATCAAGGTGTTGCCCAAAGACATTGGTGAAATGAGTGGTTTAAGAAAGATCAATATGAGACAATGCTCAAAGTTGCAAGAGCTGCCTCCATCAGTCATGGATCTTGAGCAGTTAGAGGAAGTGGTCTGTGATGAACAGACAAAATGTTTATGGGAATCTTTCTTGTCGTGTCTCAACAACGTAAGGATAATTGTGGCCAAAGAGAATATCAACCCAAATTGGCTCCAAAAGACTCAGTTCTGACACGTGTTTCCTCAATGAACGTTGCTCTTAAACCTCTGTGGTTTGCGTTTTTTATGGGACTTTTTAAACTAAGATGTTTAGAGACCTTGGCTACTGTCCAGAAAAATGGTTTGGTAGGAAACAAAGAGAATGTTGTGATTCAAAATCAAGAAGGATTTCATGATTTGGGTCAGTTCCTGAACCTCCAATGTTACTGTTGGATTGGATGAGCCTTTGAGGGAGTTGAAGAAGATGGGAAAACCACATTGGCAATGAAGTTATGTCAAGATGAGGAAGTCAAAGGTATGCTAATACTTTCTAATTGCTTTTTATATTCTGAAATTCCATATCCCCACTGAGGAAAGTGGCTAACCAAACCAGAAGAGTTATAGTAGAATTAATCTGCAATTTTGACATCTTTTTCTCTCAATTATTACTAGTAGTATGTTATAGATGTCGTTTGTTGAGTTGAAGCCTTTTGTACACTTAACAGCTTCGGTTATATATAACATCAAAGCTAATCCACAAATGGAATATTTCAAATGCTCAAAAATCTTCTGAGAAAGATTTATTTCTCACTATGCAATCCAAAACATATATACTTATCAAGGCTTCACAACAAAGTGGGGAAAATAAATTGTTTTGATCTTTTACAATAAGTATGCACATACACAAGCAAACACCCATTTTACCATAAGATTTTTCTTTAGAACTAAAACTGAAATAAGAATGAAGACGAGTAGGTAGTCATTAACCATTTTCACATAACCCTTGAGATGTTAAAAGAAACTTGAAATTTTGGTATGCAACTCAGATGGTAAACCTGCAGATACTAAACCTTTGTAAGGGAGTTCCGCTTGCCATTACAGTGACCAGGAATTCACTTTGTGGACAAGCTGCAGAATTCTAGCGATTCAAGACTAGCAGACTGTTGTAAAGGTTCTATTCTTGATTCCAAGACTGAGTTGCTTCTTCGCCTTCAAAGTAGCATAAATTCCTTAGATGGCAAAGAGGCTATCATCAGGGAATGTTTCACAGACCTTGTTTCATTTCCTGAAGATCAAAGAATCTCTGCTGCTGCTTTCATTAATACGTGGGCAGAGTTACATAAGCTAGATGAGGACTTTCTGTTCATTAAGAACCTCCACAAACTCGCCACCAGAGGTCTGGCACATCTTGTGATCACTAGGAACGCAAGCTTTTATGTTTCTCCTGTATAATATTCTCATTGAACATGTCTATATTCATGTGTAACTCCTCCCATAATATACAATTGCAAGTCTGCAACTGACTGAGTTTGGATTGTTACCAGGAAGGAGAATATAGAGATTCTGGATGACTACTACATCTAACACTTTGTTAGCCAGCATGATATGCTTGGAGAGCTGGCTATCCACAGAGTGAACCTAGACTTGATAGAAGAGAAAAAGACTGATTGTCGTAAGTGGACACGATCAACCCAAGTGGTTGATGGAGCAGAAGTCTCAACCCATCAATGCACGCCTATTATCTATCTCCTCTGGTTGTCCCATCTCTCTTTATAAAATGCATATACGTGCACATATGCACGTCTACCTATAACCAGCACACATACACACACGTAGATACGCATTCGTGCGTGCTCACACACACGCTAAGATTTGAATAACACTACATTTATTTTCTCCATACACTTGAACACATACACAAGCACATGTATATGTACACACGCAAGTGCACAGACACACGCTAAGATTTGCACATAAGTTTCATTTAATTTCTGTCCTACTCATATCTGGTAGCATATCGTTTGCAGATGGAAAGTTCTCAACGCAATGGCGGAGTGTTCATCTACCACAAGTTTTGAGGTTCTAGTTTTGAATTTTAAGACAGAGAACAACGCCTTACCTGAATTTGTGCAGAAATTTGACAAACTGAAGTTTCTAATGGTCACAAACTATGGTTTAAATCAGATTAGAGTGCATTTCAATTCATTCCATAACCAAGAACTTCGTTGCATTGAAGAGTAAAGAAGATATCTTTATTCATGTGTAACATGGGTCAAGCTTTCCGCAATTGTTCCATCAAAATTTCAGATGCCTGGCCAGGTATAGAGGAAATGAATATAGACTATTGCCATGATTTGGTGGAACTGCCTACCGAGCTCTATGATCTTGTTCATATGAAGATGCACAATATCACCAACTGTCATAAGCTATCTGCCTTGCCTGAAGAGATCGGAAAGCTGGAGAATTTTGAAGTATTGAGACTAAGGTCTTGTACAGACTTGGTAAGGCTTCCGGTCTCTATTGAGAAGCTCACTAAGTTGTGCTGTCTTGACATGTATAATTTTTTCGGCATTAAGAAATTGACTGAAGGCATTGGTAATATGAGCGGTTTAAGAAAGATCAACATGGGACAACGCTCAAGATTGAAAGAGTTTCCTCTATCAGTGTGGGATCTTCACGAGCAGTTCAAGGAAGTGACTTTGTGATGAAGAGAAGAAACGTTTGTGGGAATCCTTCATAGCCAGAGACAAAATCAAGGTGGCAAAAGAAAAAACCAATCTGAATTGGCTCGAAAAGCCTTAGCTGTTAGACCTGTCTTTCCTCAATAAATGTTGGAGCAGCGTTTTTCTGATTTGTGTTGCACTGTTTTCTTTAATTTGTATTTTCTTGTTTGATTTCGTTCTTAGTTCTGTCTGATTTCTAAGTTTCATCACATCAATTTGTAATACTGTTTATATCAAATTTTCTTGAGTCTTAAGAAATTATGCGTTATTTTTCCTGTGTAATTATGATGTTATGGTTTTACCCAATATAAATAATGTGTATTATATTTTCTTGGATTATACAAAAAATGTTTTTTTTACTGCACCTAATATGTAAATTATGCATTTAGTTATATTGACAAGTTTTCCTTTGTTGCTTCCATGGATGATTATATATTGAGATATTCTAAGTTGAGGTATATCATATTTTAATTTAATGACGTTGTTATTGTTGATATCGTTGGTAGATCATCTCCAACCCTTGGGTCAAAATCTAAAATTTTTAACCTAGAAAATTTAGGTTTTAACCCAAAAATAGCTTTTCTACTCAAAACCTTATGGGTTAAATTTTTAGCCCGAGATTAAGAATGAATTTTGGCTAATTTTTTTTAAATAACTATTGGAAAAAAAAAATTAAGTAGACTATCCTAATTTAATTTTATGAACATTCTAACCTAAAAATATTTAGATTCCAATAAATATTGAAAAAAAAAAACTAAATCGACACCATGAAACTCATGAACACTATGAAAGAATATGAAACACATGATAGAGATGTATAAAACATGAAACATATATAAAACACATGAAATACATGAAACACATATAAAACACATGAAACACATATAAAACACATGATAAAGATGTATGACACACGAAACACATACAAAATACATATGAAACACATGAAACACAAACCTACACACACCATATTCTTCAATCATTCTCTATATAAGCATAGGTTGAATACCTAACCATCACATAACATATTCACCAATCATCCATCTTTCATAGTGTTTCTGTTTTCTCAAAATCATCCAACTTTCATAGTGTTTTTGTTTCCTCGAATTATCAATGTGTGATAGAAGAAGGCATAGCCTGACATTGCAAATGGCAAGTAAACATTGCAGTTAAGGAAGAAGAAATCAACAATGAACGAATTTGCAAACTCACTTATGCAAAACAGGCAACATGCCAAATCTAGCTTTCATGGTTATGTCACAATTTGTTCATTTGTGCAGCGTGACATAGAAAAGTGCCATGACCGGATGATAAAAGACTATTTCATCGAACGTTTGAGATATCATCCTCATGATTTTCGGAGGCGGTATCAGATGAGGAGAGAGATTTTTAAAAGCATTTTGAATGCAGTTGTCCACCATGACCACTACTTTGCAATGAGGATAGATGTCTTAGGCTGACAGAGTCTCACCTCATCAAAAGCTCACATCTGCATTTCGGATGCTAGCCAATGGGTGCTTTGCAACATTGACAAATATTGTCGATTTGTAAAGATCACTGCTATTGAGAACCTCAAGCACTTCTGTAAGACAATTGAAGTCATATATGGACAAACATACCTCTGAAAGCCAAATCGTGAAGACTTGAAGAGGCTTCTACGTAAGGCAGACAAAAGAGACTTCTTTGGAATGATAGGAAGTCTCGATTGTATGCATTGGGAGTGGAATAATTGTCAAATTTCTTGAGCATGCCAATTTAAAGGTCTTCACAACAAGACAACCATTGTGATCGAGGCTGTGACATCTTACGACACTTGGATTTGACATGCATTCTTCGACACCTTTGGATCAAACAATGATATCAATGTTATTTGGTCTTCTCCCTGTTCGAAGATGTTGTCTATGGATGGCAACCAGAATGGAGGTACAAGGTAAATGATAATAGACATGAGCTAGGTTGCTACTGAACTGATGATATTTATCCTAGCTGGTCTACCTTTTGAAAAGTTATTCTCGTTCCGATAGTGCAAAGATGAAATTGTTTTTGTGGAAATAAGAGTCTTACAGGAAAGATGAGAGAGCGTTCGGATCCTACAAACTCGATGGGTCATTGTTGGAGGGGTTGCACGATTCTGGAGTATGGAAGACCTCCATTCAATCATGATGACATGCATAATTTTGCATAACATGATTGTTGAAGATGAATACGTAGAAATTGAAGAAGATTCTGATGAAGATGTGGATGGCGACCAACCAATATATGCTAGAGCTATGGCAAGAGACGTTGAATATCTCGCTACAACCACATACGAGACCTGAGAGGATGGGGTCACACTGAGTGAGTACATGAGATGTCTTGCTAGAAGGAGATTTGTTGAGCATATATGGCATTGAGAAGGAGAACGGTGATGATAGAATGTAACAAATGATAATTAATAAACTACATATAAATTAATGCAACAATTACTAATCGTAATAATATTGACCATCTTGACTTGTTGGTGGATTTGATGGTGAACTTGGGATATATGCTTGATATGAATTATCATCTTGAAAGATACTCTTTGTGCCATTCTTTCGCATAATTTCCTTTTGCTTATCATATGATAACTTCTTAATATTTGGAGTCTATTTGTTGAGGTTTTCCCTCATCATATCAAAATAGAATCTTTCTTGCTCCATTTCCGATTGTTTCTCTAAGGCCAATCACATTTGCATCGCTTCCTCCTCCCGAGAGTCTTGGCGTCCAGACAATTTTGCAAACCCGGAAGAAATCGTTGCACCAATTGGATCTTGCATCTTCCCTTTTCTCTTTGCTTCTTTTTGCTTATCTCTTCCCGGGGGCCTTGGAAAAGAAGAAGTTGGGATCCTCCATTGCCAACATTTGTGCTTGCGTCTTCACTAGCAAATAATTTTCCCGTTGTTGATCCGCATGGGTTCCTTATCTCGGACAATCCTTGAGGATGTCCCAAGCATGATTCAACTTAAAAGTTTGGTTTTAAGGCGTAGTTCTTGTCTTGTAAATCGCAATTGCTTTGTCACCCTATGCAAGGAATATATAAATAAAATTAGTTGCAAAATAAGATTATGTACATGACAAATAAACTATCAATAGGGACATTCACCACTTCTACGGTGCTCCTTCCATTAGCCATGTCAACCACAACTCTCTCCAAGCTTCCCTTCCATAAAGTGCAAGTTTTGTTTATAACCTTCCACCAATCGTAAACACTCCCAACTTCCATTTGATTGGTATTGGAGTTTTCATTGAGCTTATCAACAATTTTATCCCACAAATCATTTTTAATTTGATTCTTGTTAACGGCACCATCTTCGCTAATACAAACTCATGCCAAGCACAAAGCAACTTCTTCCTCATTTTACCAATTACGACCTCCAATATGATCTTTTGTCATCTTGAAAATTTTGGAAATGATTTCAGATGGTAGAAAGAAAAATTGGAAGAATTTTAGGAGAAAAGTAAATTTTGTGTGGATGTTTAAACAAATACATAAGCATTTATAAAGTTTTTGGATGAATTTTGACTCAAAGAATTTTTTTTAATTATTTTAGCTGTTGGATTCAAATTTGGACCATTACATTTTTTATATTTTATTGTTGGATTTGATCATATTAAATCTCAACTATTGAAATCAATAAATTTATAAATATAAAACTAAAAAATAAAATAAAATTTGAACTTGGACGGTTGGATCAACCAACAATCCAATGAATCATTGTCGTTGGATGAAAGAAAGAGTCGTTGGACTCAGCTGGGCACGCGTTTCGTGCGTGCGGCACGTCTCGCTTTACGCGGTTGGCCAATTTAGGACGCGTCCACGCGCATATGTGAGACCCTCCAAGGGTTGGAATGAAAATAAAGAGGGGAAATACAAGCTAAATTTTGAGATTTACCCCCAAAGATTAGAGTGAGTGCAATTAGCTCTCTATGCTGTTGTCGCCTTTCGAAACTTGCCTACACTATTTAATCGGATAAGAAGCAATACTTTCTGAGAAAAATACAATTGCGGTTGGATTATCTCTTTCGCTCTCGCCACGAAGCTTCCCAGACATGGTGATGCAGTTTCCTGGTTAATTTCCAAGTCTCCCTCCACACTCAATCAGCTATTGCTAAAGTCAACGCGCTCCAACTCCGAAATTTCTATCGAGCTTCGAAGTAAGTACTTCTATGCCAACTCCCAGATAGTTTGTTTATCCTATCTTGCTTGATCACCAACAACGTAAGAGAATATCGAACTCTGCATTGCTTGTTTTCTGAATCTCTTTATTTTGGGTTCCAAGTTTCTAATCTGTTATTGTTTTGGGAAAGTGGCTCAAATGGTCCGAAATCAAATCTCAAATATCGAAGACATACTGAAGAACTGATCATTTCAGCAACTGGGTGAAAAATGATCATTTCGGCCAATTTCCCTGTTATTTTCAGTTGTCGTAAATTTTAGATTGAAACTTTTGTAAGTTTTTCTGATTTTGGTGTTGGTTTTTGTTGTTAAGAATCAAGGAATGGGTGGTCTCGGACTAGCATTCAGTGTGCTGTATGATGTCCTCAAGGAGCTGATCACCAAGAATGTAATGTTTACGCGCCTTCTCAAACAAACGCATCCAATCCAAGTTAGACCTTTTGACACCAGTGTTGAAAAATATAGAAGAATCCAACAAGAAATTGGATCTTCCGGTTGAGGAACTGGAAAAGTTGAAAGTAAAAGGTACAAATACCACAACAAGCTGATTGAATGGGATGAATCTCTTCAACAACATTTGGAAATACTAAAAGTTCAGGGAATAAGGGATGTGAAGGACATTGCAGTTACGGTGAAGATTATAGAGGAGGCGGTCGGAAGAATTGAATTGAATCAGGTGATCCCAAAACAACTCGATTGTGAAACCTTCTGCACAACTATGCAAGGAATACATAAATACAATTAGTTGGAAAATAAGATTTTGACACTCACCACTTCTACGACGCTACTTCCACTAGCCATGTCAAGCACAACTCTCCCCACGCTCCCCTTCCATAAAATGCATGCTTTGTTGATAACCTTCCACAGATCGTAAACACTATCAACTTCCCTTCGGTTGGTATTGGAGTTTTTATTGAACTTATCAACGACCTTAGCCCACAAAACCTTTTCAATTTGATTCGCGTCAACGACACTATCTTCGCTAATACAAACCCATGGCAAGCACAAAGTAACTTCTTCCTCATTTTACCAATTACGACCTCTAATATGAACTTTTACCATCTTGAAAAATTTGGAAATGGGAAGAAATGATTTTGAAAGATGGTAGAAAGAAAAACAGGAAAAATTGTAGGAGAACAGTGAATTTTGTGAGGATGTTTAAATAAATACATATGTATTTATAGAGCTTTTAGGTGAATTTTGACTCAAAGATTTTTTTTAAAATTATTTTAACCTTTGAATTTAAATTTGTACCGTTTAGTTTTTTTTTTCCTTTAGATTTGAAGCTGTTGAAATCAATGAATTTATAAATAAAAAAAAAAAATTTAAACTTGGATCGTTGGATCAATCATCAATCGAATGAATCACTGCCGTTGGATGAAAGAAAGAGTAATTGGGCTCAATTGGGTGGCTGACAGACCCATGTCCGTGCGTGCGGCACGTCTCGCGCTGCGCGCGTTCCAATTCACGGCTTGTCCACGCGCATATCCGTGGTGGCCGACCGTAAGTGCAATTAGCTGCATGCAAGTAGGAGGAATTGTTAAATATTAGTCATGTATTGCTCATTGGCTCTCTTTGCTGTTGTCGCCTTTCGAAACTTGCCTTCACAATTTAATAGGATAAGAAGCAATACTTTCTGAGAAAAATACAATTGTGGTCGCCATCTGCCTGCAATATGGTTGTTGGATTATCTCTTTCGCTCTCGCCACGAAGTTTCCCAGACATGGTGATGCAGTTTCCTGGTTAATATCCAAGTCTCCCTCCACACTCAATCAGCTATTGCTAAAGTCAACGCGCTCCAACTCCGAAATTTCTATCGAGCTTCGAAGTAAGTATTTCTATGCCAACTCCCAGATAGTTTGTTTATCCTATCTTGCTTGATCACCAACAACGTAAGAGAATATCGAACTCTGTATTGCTTGTATTCTGAATCGCTTTATTTTGGGTTCCAAGTTTCTAATCTGTTGTTGTTGTTTTGGGAAAGTGGCTCAAATGGTCCGAAATCAAATCTCAAATATCGAAGACATACTGAAAAACTGATCATTTCAGCAGCCAATTTCCCTGTTATTTTCTGTTGTCGTAAATTTTAGGTTGAAACTTTTGTAAGTTTTTCTGATTTTGGTGTAGGTTTTTGTTGTTAAGAATCAAGGAATGAGTGGAGCAGGCGGCCTTTTCGGAGGGGCTGGTCTCGGAACACTAGTCAATGCGCTGTACGATGTCCTCAAGGAGCTGATCACCAAGAATGTAATGTTTAAGCCCCTGCTCAAAAACATCAAATTCAGGTTGGACTCTTTGGAACCATTGTTGAAAGATATAGAAAGATCCAACAAGAAATTGGACCTGTCGGATAAGGAACTGAGAAACTTGAAAGTACATTTGGAGGAGGGCATACATCTCGTCCAAAAGTGCAAAAGGATTCGATGGTGGAGCGTATTATTATACAAAAGGTACAAGTACGCCAACAAGCTGATTGAATGGGATGCATCTCTTCAACGACTTTTGGACATGCTAAAAGTTCAGGGAATAAGGGATGTGAAGGACAACGCGGTTACGGTGAAGAATGTAGAGGAGGCGGTCATCAGAATTGAATTGAATATGGTGATACCAAAACAACCCGACAGCGAAGCTTGGTGTGCAGTACCTCAACTTCCGCCGCTCGTGGTTGGATTGGATTTTCCTCTAAAGGAACTGAAGAGGAAGCTTCTAAAGGACAAAAATGTGTCAATGGTTGTGCTGACTGCTCCTGGAGGATGTGGGAAAACCACTTTGGCTACAAAGTTTTGTCAAGACAAGGATATCAAAGGTATCATATATTATAAGTTAGCACTCTGAATTGTTTATGTTTTTTTACTTTGTACAACTATGGCAGATTTAAATGACGCCTCAATGACTGATTTATTATGTTTTCTCTGGATAGATGCATTCAAGGATAACATCTTCTTTGTCACGGTTTCAAAAAAGCCTAAATTAGAAAATATTGTTCAAGATCTATATCAACGCAAGGGTTTCCAAGCACCTACTTTCCAAAACGAAGTTAGTACAGCGACGTGGCTGCAACGTTTTCTGAAGGAAGAAGGGCAGAATCCTTTACTGATTGTCCTGGATGATGTTTGGCCTGGATCAGAATCCCTTGTGGAGAAGTTTGATCAATTCAAAACGGAAAATTACAAGTTTTTGGTGACATCTAGGTCTGAATTTCGGGGATATGGTTCCCCTTATTATTTGCAATCATTGGATCATGACAATGCGATGAAACTTTTTCATCATTCAGCATCCCTTGGAGATAAGAGCTCTCATATTCCAAAAGATCTTCCGGAAAAGGTACTTTTTAGTTGCAACGCACATGTATAGTAAAAAATTAGTTGATTTGGTTTTGGAGAATTATCAAGAAATTATGTTCACCTTACGCAAAGCATCCACAATCGAGTGAATGAACACATCCATTTACCATATAAACCTGTGAGTAGTCATGCATCTAAGCATACTTGTCGACTAAAACTAAAATTAGAATACTGTATATAGTTATTTAGCCATTTTCTCATCTTAGTAACTTGAATTTTGGCTCTGCAACTTAAAAGTTAGTTGATTTTGTTTTGGAAAATTATCCTGCAGATAGTTGAGCGTTGCAAGGGATTTCCACTTGCTATTACAGTGGTGGGGAGATCGCTTAGCGGGGAGCCTATAGAGATATGGCAAAAAAGAGAACTTGAATTGTCTAAAGGTTTTTCTATTCTTGATTCAGAGACTGAATTGCTGCTCTGCCTTGAAAGAAGCTTGGATGCCTTAGATAAAGAAATCATCAAGGAATGCTTCTTAGACTTAGGTTCATTTCCAGAAGACCAAAGAATCCCTGCGGCTGCCCTCATTGATATCTGGGCAGAGTTATATGATGTAGATACAGATATAGAGTGCATTGCAAACATCTACGAGCTCACCAAACGAAGTCTAGCTAATCTTGTTGTCACAAGGTGTGCATGCTTTATTTTCTCTTGTATGATATTTTTGCTCAATTTCCCCCTTTATATTCATGACCGGTTGATGCTGATAACTTTTTATTGCAATATGTTGGTAGAAGTTCTTCTAAGAAAATTAGTTTTGATCATCACCAGGAAGGACAGGATGGAGGGGGACGGGTATTATAGTGAGCATTTTGTTACCCAGCATGATGTTCTTAGGGAACTGGCTATCTATGACACAAAAAAAGGACCCGTAGAACATAGAAAAAGACTGATTATTGACATATGTGGAGACAAACTTCCAAAATGGTGGAGAGAACAGAAGCAGATGAAGGCCCGCTTATTATCCATAACAACTGGTTGTTCTATCTCTCCCTTTCGCTTTAGCAATTACATAGACATGCACAAATAAATATTCATTCCGAACGCACGTGTGTGTGCACATTAAGTCTTAATAATACTTTCATTTTAGTTTCTCCTCCCCACACTCACAGTTGTTACTTTGCAGATGAAGGGTTTTCAACAAAATGGCACAACTTGCAAATGCCAGAAGCTGAGGTTTTAGTATTGAATTTTCAGACAAAGAACTATGCTTTACCCGATTCTGTGGTGAACATGGGTGAATTGAAGGCTGTGATAGTCACAAATTATGGTTTCTTACCAGCTGGATTGAGTAACTTCCAACTTTTGAGTTCATTACCAAATCTTAAGAGAATCAGATTAGAACGCATCTCAATTCCTTCCATAACCAAGAATCCCATACAATTGGTGAGTCTGAAGAAGATATCCATGTTCATGTGTAACATTGGTCAAGCTTTCAACAACTGTTCCATCTCAATCTCATCAGCATTCCCGAATCTAGAGGAAATGAACATCGACTATTGCAGTGATTTAATTGAATTGCCCGCCGAGGTTTGTGATCTTAGTAAACTAAGGAGGCTCAATGTTACTAACTGTCATAAGCTATCTGCCTTGCCTGAAGGGATTGGAAAGTTGGAAAATTTAGAACTGTTGAGGCTAAGATCCTGCTCAGAACTGTCGAAGCTTCCAACCTCAATGAAGAACCTTGGAAAGGCAAACTTTCTTGACATATCTGATTGCTTCAGCATCAAGGTGTTGCCCGAAGACATTGGTGAAATGAGTAGTTTAAGAAAGATCAACATGAGACAATGCTCAAGGTTGCAAGAGCTGCCTCCATCAGTCATGGATCTTGAGCAGTTAGAGGAAGTGGTCTGTGATGAAGAGACAAAATATTTATGGGAAGCTTTCTCACCGTTTCTGAGCAACGTAAGGATAATTGTGGCCAAAGAGAATATGAACCTAAATTGGCTCCACAAGACTCGGTTCTGATACATGTGTTTCCTCAGTGAACGCTGCTCTTCAAACTCTCTGTCGTTTGTGTTTTAAGTGTGTGATGCAGATCAGTTGGCCAGTGCATTTATTGAATCAATGGGATAAAATGAATGACTATAACTAATCAGAAGAACTTAATAACAGCCATTAGTAGCTCCTAATAATAGCCAGGGTGTTTTGGACCTTTTTTGGCTGATTGGATTGCTTTCTATATGTAATTTTCAGTTTTTTGTCATTTTAAGTTTATATTAAATTTTGAATGTAAGTTACAAAATGGTTATAAAAACCATTTCTTTCTGTAAGATAAGGAGTTGGACGTTTTTTTATTAATGAAAATACTCTTGAGTGTTTATCTGTTTTAGTTTTGTGCCTTTTTCTTTGTGAGATTGTTTAGCTTATGTTTTTAGTGTCTACGTTGTAGGCTGGTACTAAAACCAAAGTTTATAGAGTTTTCAGGCCTCTCCTCACACAAGGAGATAGTGGACTCTACCTATCATTTTATTTTGTTTCTATCCGATGTGCCCTGCATCAATTGGTATCAAAGCCCTAATCGATTCTTGGGTTATCATGTTGCTATTGTTTGGTTTTTACGAAATCGATAATTTAGTCGATTGGAGTTCTCTACCAATTTATGATGAGAATGATGAAGATTACACGCTTATGATTAAAGTAGCTAATGAAATTCAATTTACTCTGTAAATCGATGCTCATTGTGTTGCTGATTGGGATTTTGCCCTGATTCTGGATGAATGCAATGGTGATGAAGATTTGGGTTCAATGGTTGAGGTACTTGCGGTAAAATATATTCTACGTTTCTATAACTTTTATGATTATGTTTGGGAATCGTTCATTGCTTATCACGATACAAAATTTTACTTGGAGAAAAGAAATATTTCACATTGTTCGAATTATGTCTACCCTTTTCAAAGTTTAAAATATCAAGATGTTTGCTAGAAATTGTATGTGCACTCAAATGCAATTTATTGTAATTATAATCATATTATTGTGATGAAACATCCACAATAATTAGCCTAAAAAAGATTTGTCTAAGTCACTTCCTTTCTTTTTGTCAAAGTTACTTCTTTTTTTGTCCAAGTTTCTTCTCTTTTTGTCTAACTCAAATGGTGGATATGCAAGCATGATAACTTATATGTTGTTCTATATCTTCATGAATCTAATGTCATCAAGAAAAGATTAAATTCCAAACGAAACATGAGAAAGTGGAGAAGTTGTTTGAATTATCATATTGATATTTGAGTTGTAAACTCATTTTTATGTGCCTTTCTCTTGTTTAAGAGTCTACATCTTTGTTCTTCTAGTGTCTACGTTGTAGGCTGGTACTAGAACCAAAGTTCGTAGGGTTTTCAGGCATCTCCTTGCACTAGGAGATAGTGGACCCTAACTATCCATTCTATCTATCATTTTAATTTGTTTCTGTCTGTTGCGCCCTGCATCAGTTGGTATGAAGAAGGTGCTTTAATACAAATGGCTGATAAGATTAATTTCAAGACATTTTTGGCTAATCATAACAACCAGTGCGTTTTTATGGCTGATAATAGCCTTTGTTTATGTAATTTTTAGTTTTAGGTGTTTTTATGTTGGGTTGTTTTATTAACACCCACGTCTTTATGAATAAACCCGACATCTAAAATGTGCCTCTAAAATTCTAGCTTTGTCCTCCATTTTTTTGAAGCCCTCCCATCCGCATAAACAAATGACGGCAAAAAAGCTAGCTCGACGACCATAGGCCACCCATATAAGAGGTATCTAACATCAATATCAGCACAGCCAAAAACCCCCCATGTAGCGGAAGTTGACAGCCAAGACCGACTCTCTAATAGACCGAGAGTTGCCCAACAATCTTGATTCACACACCCCATCTCCCAATTCCCTATTACCTACCGGCGAGTGGCTGGTGATATACATATATATATGGAGAGAGAGAGAGAGAGAGAGAGAGAGACAGCATGGTGAGTGGCTGTGATTTTTTGCCCAGACACTGTGGAGGTTGGCAGCCGGCATAAGGGGGTGGATGGGGTTTATTTGGACTTCAAAACTTAATTCGAGGGTAAAAATGGAAATTTAACTGAAAAAATAAATTATTAGGTGTATTCATAAGATTGTGGGGTGTTAATAAAATTACCCTTTTATGTTTATTGCCTTTTTAATTTCTGAATGTAAGTTACAAAATGGTTATACAAACCATTTCTTTCTGTAAGATGAAGGAGTTGGACGTTTTTGTTGGTGAATGAAATATTCAAAGAGATTTCTATCTCATATTTGTGCCGTTCTCTTGTTTAAGAGTTTGCTGCTTTGTTCTTTCTAGTGTATACGTTGTAGGCTGGTACTAGAACCAAAGTTTATAGGGTTTTTAGGCCTCTCCTCACATTAGGAGATAATGGACCCTACCTATCAATCATATATATCATTTTATTTTGTTTCTATCCGCAACGCCCTGCATCAGTGTGACTTTTTAAACTCGATTGTAACATAGTTTCAAATTCCCCTGTACACAGTTTTCTTGACTATTTTGTTTGAAAATCTGTATGTGTAATCCAACACCACAATCTGATTCATGCTCTCCCAAAATAAAATGTTGAAAAAAAATGAACCCAAAAAAAAGGTTGAAGAGTCTCCATAAGATAAGAACTTTCATATCACGAAGTTAGGTGTTAATTTTGTTGTAAATTTCTCTAGTATCTATACTCACATCTAGCGGTCAAGTTTCGAAAACTGTTCATATATAATCTAGATTGATTATATATTGCGAAGAATCGGTCTCAAACTATGTTTTCCAACAAATACAGCTCGATTAGTCTCGTTCAATGTTAATTGTTGAAATAAAGAAAGAAAGGCTCATATTTTCTTACTTGTAAAAGTTGTTGTAATGATATATTTAAAAAAAAAAACGATAGGCTTTTGACATAGAAGTCGTTGAAAAAGTAGATTATGAATAACATTATACTTTATAAGAAAATACACAAATTCAATACTTTAGAAAATGAATAACATCTATTATACTTTAGAGGAAAATACACAAATTTAATACTTTGTAGTGGAGAATGTCACATTTCACAACTAAGAATTAATTAGAGCATGTCAATACTTTAAAAAAAAATGACTTGCCTTTGTAATGGGAAGGGCACTAAGGAATTTCACAGCTAGGAATTAGTTAGAGCGTGACAATTAGGTAAATGAGGAGGTTCTTTTTTCCAATTCAACTCTTGAAGTATTTTTCTATAAAACTTATAGTTTTGGAACAAATAATTGTACATTAGAAAAGATGGGTAATATGTTAAATAAAAAAAAAGAGCTGATTTTCATTAAACAACGTTGAACCTTTTGTGTATATTCTATGAAAACATAAGGGAATTATACTATAGTCTCCTCAAATAAAATTCTCAGCTTTGTCATTTTTCGTTAACTTATAATTCACGCAAACAAGATCAATTTATCAATGAAAAATATGAAACGCATAAATGAGATCAATTCGTATGCACATTAAACATGACAGAGCTCATGTGAGTAGGAAAGCATATAATATCCACATGTTTTCAAAGCATATGCAAAACTCATGCAGAAAATTATATTTTCTTACGAAAGAAATTATACTTACAAGACACAAAAAGTATATTAATAAACATTGAAATTTTTGTGCATATTCTATGAAAAAAATAAGGAAATTATACTATTTCCTCACATGAAATTTCAACACTGTCGTGAACTTGTGATACACACTACAATGGGATAAATTCTTCAATGAACTTTTGATACACATAAATGAGAAATATTCGTAAGTTTATTGAATATGATGAAGCTCATGTGAGTAGGGTCAGAATACAATTTCCTTGTATTTTCATAGCATATGCACAAAATATTAATGTTGAAAAATAAGTTTTTTTTTAAATGTATATAAGTATAATATTTTCTCATCTTCTAGTACAAGTTCGGTGCATATTCTACAAAACCAAAAATAAAAAATAAAATAAAAACTTGCATTAAGCCTATGAATTTTTTTTCTCAACATTAAGCCTATGAATTCACTCACAATAAAATAGAAAACGTTTTGTGATAAATGTAGACGTAGTCATATTAGCTAGAGCAAATATATTTTCCCCTTAACACCAATTTTTGTGCATATTCTACAAAAATATAAGAAAATTATATTTATCAATGAATGTATTGTACACATAAATGAGATCAATTCATAAGTGCATTGAACATGACAGCCTATGTGAGTAGGGAAGCGTATAATTTCCATATGTTTTCTCAGCATGTGCACAAAAAAAATTTAATGTCGTTGAATAACTTTTGATTTATATATAAGTCTAGTTTATCATCTTCTAGTATACCAACAGGAAACCATATAGTCAGGGGCATAGGTATTAGGATTAAGGTCGTCCTAGGATTATTTGGAGTTCGAAAAATATAATGTCTTCTGAGTTTTCTCTAAATGTTTGGTATGGATATTTTTTGTGCCCACCAAGTGTTTGATATAATATTGCTAGCATATCTCAACATCGCGTCGACATCACTCAACAAATTCTCTCAAGATCACTCATCACATTGCTTCAGCATATATCAATATATGTTAATATGTGCGCAACATAGTTTGGCTGATAACAATTAACTCACCAAGTGTTCGACGAAATGCCTCAATGAATAAACTGAAAATTTCTTTTGCGTGTTTCCCACTTTGTTTATATCTAAACAACTTGAATTTTTAATACTAAGACTCTCCAAAGTTCAATCCTGGATCTGCCACTACATATAGTAGCATCTTCACAATAATTTCTCTAAATAACCTATGAATCCACTCGCAACAAAATTTCAACTAAAAAAAAATCATCTTGTACTACTCTTTAATAAAATAAACAAGGGACTCAAAAGGAGGGCAAAGTGACCTTTTCTTTTAGCACTAATAATAGTTCTTTTAGAAGCTACATACTTGATTGTATGAACAATAAAGTCATTGCACAATTTAAATTAAACCTCATAAAGAAAATTATACTTTTTAGGAAATAAAATTAGACTACAAGACCTACAAAATTTACTAATCAACATTGAAAACTGTTGTGCATATTCCATGAAAACATAATAAAATAATATTATAGTTTCTCATAGAAATTCTCAACTCTGTCAATTTTTATGAAGTTGTGAAACGCATTAAATGGGCGAATTCTTTTTTGTGGGCAAACTTTATGAAAACAATTCTTAAGTTTAAATAAAAGGAAAACTAATGAAAATGATTTGAAAACTTTGAATTTTAATGATAAGGACAAAATAAAGAGTAAAGTGAATAGTATCATTATTGACTTTTTAGTGTAAAAATTTGATTTTTCGTTAAAATGAACAGTATCGGAAACTTTTCGTTAAAGTTCATTTTATTAAAACGATGCAGCTCATATGAATGGGCATGAGCATGTCAAAATAAAATTTCCTTATGTTTTCATAGCATATGCACAAAAACTTTAATGTTGATAAATTTATATGTATATAAGTATATTATTTTCTCCCTTAAACATAGCGCAATTTTGTCATTTTATGAAAACTTAACCGTAAGAGCTTCTCCCTTAAGTTCCCTAATAATATAGACTAAGTTTTGTGCATATTTTACGAAATCAAAAAAGAATCAAATAGTAATTTCAAAAATTTAACCATCTGTATATATATATTTTCTCGTATATACTTTCACCTAATACCCATATCTTTTGTTACAAAAAGTTTTGGGTTTTTTTCAAGGTTCTAAAAGACGCTAGGCGCTAGTCGGGCGGCGGGTTAGGGCCTAGCGCCTAGGCGCCTAGGCGGGGTCTAGGCGGGCGCCTAGGCGGACTAGGCGGATTTAAGTAAATCTATTTTATTTCGTGTAAATAAATGTCTGTTTATACTTAAAATATATATAATTTCATCATAAACTACAAAATAGAATGACATATGTATTATAAAGTATTGGAACATAATGAAAACATGGGGAACAAGCATATAGTATGTGCTCATTTAAGTATTCAATAAGTCTCTTACAATTTATTGAAAAAAATTAAATGCAAATTGAAAGTTATCTATTTTCTACCAAAGTGAGTCGTAATTTAGGCAGGTGCCTAGGCGGGTCTGGGCGGGCTAGGCGGTCTAGGCGGGCGCCTCAACTGGTCTAGGCGCCCTTTATTAATTTTCAAACGCCTAGGCATTAATCGGGGCGGTGACCAACCGCCTAGCGCCTAGGCGGGGCCTAGGCGGCGCTAGGCGGGGATTTTTAGAACAGTGGTTTTTTTTGTTGGGGGGGGGGACGAGGCTCCGTCCAGGACTAGGTATATGACGAGGCTCCGTCCAGGACTAGGTATACCACAAGTCTTCTTTAAGATTTATAGAGGGGGTTTTAACCCCTTTTTAATTATTACAAATTTGTTCAGCAAGAGAGATTACCGATAACGCATAATATAAACTTAAATCTTAATCTTAAAGATAATGATCCTTATCAACTTCTAAAATTAGAACACCGCGTCCATAATAGTTAATTGAAATTTATTGAATTAGCTAAGGTAGTTGCATGAGAGTTCAACTTTTTGTTTTCTCTACCATTGCTTCGAAGTTAGGAAACGGAATCATGAACAGAATAAAGGCCAAGTCTTTTATAACTTTGTTGAGGTCGCCCGCTACCCCTTTCCATACGCCTTCATTATTATTATTATTTGTCCTCGTCGTCGTCGTCCTCGTCAGGTTACCTTTCAATACGCTTTCATTTATTTTACTCCGCCGTGCGCGTTGGCTCAGACTGCTTGACGTTTCCAAGAAACGATGCTGTAGAATAATTGAACGGTAGGTTAGCGGTTTCGCAACCATTTCATACAATTTACTGCGAGTGCGATGCATCACCAGCTTTGTCAACGCATCATTTTTGAAAAATGCTACAAAGATTACGTTTTTAGACTATAGTTTGTAGACTAAATGATGTGACGGTTGATTGTTGAATATTTTCTTTAATGATTAACATAATTTATTTAATCATCAATTGTTACATTATGTTGTCTATAAAATATTATTCAAAAAGTAATGTCCAATATCAGATTTTTACCATAACTCATAAAATTTACCTATTTTTTTAAACGAACTATTATTTATACGGAATGTATTTTTGCTCACCATCCTGAAGCGGTGATAATCTATTAGGAAAGTTGGAATAAAAAAGGTGTGTATGCCTGTCTGGCTTTTCTTATGGGACAAGGATCGGATCCTCTTAAAGGGAACCGGGGATCAATCAATCGTGTCCGTTTATCGTACATCATGCGGTCAGTTTTCGTTAGGTATTATTTATATTCAATTTAAAATAATTTCTAACCGTATGATGTATAATGAATAAACACGATTAATTGATCTCTTGGATCTTCACAAAGAAGAACTGGAGAGGATCTTATTCCTTTCTTATGCATGCTGCATTAAATCAAAAGTCCTATCAAATGACACGATAACTTTAACAAACATGCAAAAGAAATATTAAAATATGCTTGATAACTTTTAATTTTTAAATTCTGGATTTTTATTTAATTTAAAAGGTAAAAAATTATTTAATAACTAATTTTAATTTCCTCAAAATAAAAATTGATAAGTAAAAATTTTTAAAGTTTAAAAACTAGCTTTAAGAAACTGCAAAAAATTGAAAATAGAATAAATTAGGTTCTTATTCTTCATTTTTTTCTCATTAATTGAAATTTTATTTATTTTTCATTGTTGATCAATGTCTCTTAACTTGTTTGTGTGTCATTATTTGAATATTTAAATTATTTACAAGTCATTGTATGTCAATTTTAAAAATGAAAAACTTATTATCATTTTCAAATATAGCTTTTTAGTAATTTTTTCATATATTTCTATTTATAATTTGTACCTTTTTTTTTAATTTATACAAATATTCTTTTTAGTTTTAATTTGTACCCATAATTTTAAATTTGAATATGTGCCCACATTTTTTTTAGAGAACTTTAACGAAAAGCTTCCGGTACTGTTCACTTTAACGAAAAACCACATTTGTACACTAAAAAGTCAATCCTGGTACTATTCATTTTACCCTTTATTTTGTCCTTATCATTAAAACTCAAAGTTTTCAAGCCATTTTCATTAGTTTTTTTTTTTTTATGAATGTACCCTTGCTAATTATATGTATTTATTTTATGTTTTAAAATATCAAAAATTATTTCTTAGGGAATTGTTATTGGGCACTCCAAAAATCTCATTTTGCACTCCAAACTTTCTATAATTAGAAAGAAAAAAATACACTTATGAGGAGTGTAGATGAGATTTTTGGAGTGCTAATAGCAGTTCCCATTAAACTATATTAATAATTACGTGGGTACATTATTCTTTTGCTAAAACTATGTGAATAACAATATTACTCTATTATTGTCACATCCCGGCTCGGGCGGGACCACTTCCCGGGCTCGACTCCGCCGTAGCACGATATTGTCCGCTGTGGGCCCCGACCACGCCCTCACGATTTTATTTCTGGGAACTCACACGAGAACTTCCCAGTGGGTCACCCATCATGGGATTGCTCTCGCGTTACTCGGTTAACTTTGGAGTTTCGATGGAACCTGAAGCCAGTGAGCTCCCAAAAGGCCTTGTGCTAGGTAGAGATGGGAATATACATATAAGAATTACATGATCCACTCCCCTGGGCGATGTGGGATGTTACAATCCACCCCCCTTAGGGGCCTCGTCGTCACACTTCCGGCCAGTGATTGGCTCTGATACCAATTGTCACATCCCTGCCCGGGCGGGACCACTTCCCGGGCTCGACTCCGCCGTAGCACGATATTGTCTGCTTTAGGCCCCGACCACGCCCTCACGGATTTATTTCTGGGAACTCACACGAGAACTTCCCAGTGGGTCACCCATCATGGGATTGCTCTTGCGCGCTACTTGCTTAACTTCGGAGTTCCGATGGAACCCGAAGCCAGTGAGCTCCCAAAAGGCCTCGTGCTAGGTAGAGATGAGAATATACATCTAAGGATTACATGATCCACTCTCCTGGGCGATGTGGGATGTTACAATTATTGATTTTTAAATAATTGTTAATTGTAAAAATATATTTGAATTTGTTTAAATTTCATAATTTGTGGGATATTAAATGCATAAATGTAAGAGTTAAATCACTTAAATGAAGCTTGGGACCTCAATCAAACTATTTAAACATATAAGGTTTCATTCTATCATTTTAAACTGAAAATAAAATGATCATCAATCGGCCTTGTAGCTTTCAGTTTTCATTTTTTTAAAACAAAAAACTAAAAGTAGTTACCAAATGATTTTCAGTTTTCAAAATAACTGCAAACAAAAATTGAAAATGAAATGAGTATAAAATGGTCCCTAAATTTTCTAAAGGCCAACTTAGCTAAATTAGTTGCCGCCATTGGTGGATTTGAGAGTAAAATAGGCACGAAAATAAGTAAAGGAATGCATCCAATTGTTAAAGTCATCCATTACGCAAACTCGAAAGGCTGGAATTACTCTCCAAAGCCAAAGAAACTTCATTCATGATGAAAAGGTCACACACTTTGCATATTATACACACAAAAATTGCAATATAACGAACATGAGCACACTATTTGACAACGAGATGTGCCGACTTGAAGATGAACTGACAATGAACCAATTAGTATCTATCCATATCAATTTTGTTCCCAACACCATCAACAAAGCTATCAAGAACAGTGAAGTAAACCGAAGAAAACTGAATAACACACCAACACAAAACTAAAGTAGTCACTGGAAGATATTAAAAAATAACCTTACCAAGAAGCCTCTTATCGACGAAAATATTAAAACAAAAGATAAATTTACGACAATAGAAAGGCTAGGAGAAGAGAGAGAAGGGCTGTCACCAGCCACAAGCTAGAGCAAAGAGTCATTTAATTGGTAGGGGAAAGGAGAGAGAAGCTAGCAGTAGTTTCTAATATTAATATTCTAAGAGTCCAAGCTCATTGTGTGGCTAAACTCATCCCCTCCTCTCAATGTAAATAATAAAAGATAAAGCAAAAATATTTCAAGAGTCCATGCTTTCGAGTTATAGTAACAAAAGATAAAGCAAAAATAGTTGTAATTTCAACGTCTTTGTAATGCATTTGTAGTATTTTTAGTAATAATTTTGTAATTTTTGAGTAGTTCATCCACACTGTTTGTTTAGTATATTTTGAATTAGAGCATTTTCGGAAGGTGTAAATATGAGTTTACTACATTAAGAGAGAGAGAGAGAGAAATTTGGGATCTTATTTATTTTTTGTCTCTCTAGTCCACCTCCCAAATATGTAAATATACATTTTTATTTATATATATTGTGGTGAATATAGATAATTTACATTAATCATTTGAGAGATTTACGACCGAAAAAATATAAATTGTTCACTTCAAAACATTTTGCATCTTCTATTAGATTGAGTCTAATTAAAGTTGTTTGATCGCCAAAATATATGGCTAGAAAATTCCGTGTCTATTCCTAGCTAACTCGTTCGTTCATTTTTTTATTTTTTATTTTGAACAAGGTTCGTTCAGTTGTGTATATATGTGTTACGTTCTCTCCATAAATCCATTGGAATTTCTGTTGTTCTTTTCTCTCCATAAATCCATTGGAATTTCTGTTGTTCTTTTATCAGCCAATAACAGATTACGTAAGAGAAATAATTAAGTTTAGGTTTTGAGTATCTTTGTTTTCGTAAATATGACTGCGGCTTCTGTCGGAATGGGTGCTCTGAGAACGGCATTTCAAGTACTGTTTGATGCTGTAAAATCAGCGCAGGAGGAAACCACAATGTTCGAGCACCTCCTCGGTGACATCAAATCTACTCTGGACTCTCTACAGCCACTCATCAAAGACATCGAAAATTATAACTCGAAAGAGGGACTGGAATATTTTGCAATACAAATGGAGGAGGCAGCAAATCTTGTCCAAAAGTGCAGCAAAGTTGGCGTGTGGAGAAAATACAAATACACCAACAAGCTTCATCAACTGGACAAATCTCTTCGAAGAGTATTTGATCTGCTCAAAGTGCAGGGCATAAAGGATGCGAGGGAGACGTTGGTTTCTTTGAGGAATATCGAGACGGCGCTCTCTGGAATAGAAGAGAATTTGGTGATGACAAGTAATCACCCTGAAAAGGCTAAATGTTCGTCTGCGGTGCCTGAACCGCCATGCATTACGGTCGGGTTGGATTTGCCGTTGAAGGAGTTGAAGATGAAGCTTCTCAAGGATGAAAAGGTGTCGATGCTTGTGCTTACTGCTGCTGGAGGATGTGGGAAAACCACCTTAGCTAAAATGTTTTGTCAAGATCAAGAAGTCAAAGGTATGCTATCTATGATTTTAACTTTTTTATTTTGTGAAGTGTTACTTCCTAATTGGTTAAGAAGTGTACTATGCACTAGGGCAAGGACCCCTGTAAAACGCCGTCCAGTCCCACCAAAAACTTGTTAAAGAGAATACAAGGTACAACAAAGGGGACATGAAACTAAACCGTGCGAATATTAAGAAAGTTCACAAATTCTTCTACATATAGATCATGCTTGACCACTCAATTACCTGATCTGAGAATTGCAGATATATCTAGTCAACCTTTATATTAACACCTTTCTTACATTTTGTTTGGATAGATATATTCAAGAACAACATCTTCTTTGTCAATGTCTCGAAAAATCCCAACTTGGACCTTATTGTACATGAACTACATCAACGGAAGGGGTCCGAGCTGCCTGCTTTCCAAAACGAATTCATGGCAGTTAAATGGTTGCAATTTTTTTTGAAGGAATCAAGACACAACCCTCTGTTGTTTGTCCTGGATGACGTTTGGTCAGGATCAGAGTCCCTTCTTGATAAGTTTGATCAATTCAAGTTTTCAAATTACAAGATTTTGGTCACATCAAGATTTGCATTTCCGAGATTTGGTTCTCCATACCATTTGGCATTATTGAATGATGGGGATGCAATGGCTCTTTTTCACTATTCAGCATCCTTGGAGGATAAGAGCTCTTATACTTCCGAAGATCTTTCGAGAAAGGTGATTTCTTAGTCTGCAATGCATAACATTTGAGCATCCACACACGTTAACACTTCCATTTACCGTCTTATAATTAGAATGAGAGTAGACATTTAACAATTTTATCATCTTTATTAAACCATTTAGATGATTCACAACAATTTAACCAAATAGTAACTGAATTCATTCGGGATAATTAAATTGCAGATTATCAAGCGCTGTAAGGGATGCCCACTTGCCATTGCATTGGTCGGGAGGTCACTTCGCGGCCAGCCTATAGAAATCTGGCAGAAAAGAGTACTCGAATGGTGCAAAGGTTCATCTATTCTTGATTCTGACAAGGATTTGCTTGCTTGCCTCCAAAGCAGCTTAGATGCCTTGGATAAAGAAAAGACAATCATCAAGGAATGTTTCCTCGATCTAGGTTCATTTCCCGAGGACCAAAGAATCGCTGCTGCCATCCTTATTGACATGTGGGCGGAGTTATATGGGCTAGATGAAGAAATTCTGACCATTGCCAACCTTCATGAACTCACCACCCGAAGTTTGGCAAATCTTGTTGTCACAAGGTATGCACGCTGCTCATAGTTTTCTATTCCAATATGTATACCGAACGAATCATGAAAGAAATTAGTATTGATCATCCAGGCATGAGAGGGAGGCAGACGGCTATTACACTGAACACTTTGTCACCCAGCACGACATGCTTAGAGAATTGGCGATCCATCGGGTGAGTCAAGACCCAATAGACCAGAGGGAAAGACTAGTTATAAACATATGTGGGGGCAATCTTCCTAAGTGGTTGACAGAACAAAAGTATCAAGCGTTCAAGGCTCGACTATTATCTATCTCAACAGGTTCCATCAATCTCTATAGTAAATACTTATACATGCACACAAGTATGTGTGCACGGACCGCGCTTGTGTGCACACACAGACAGTCATTCATACTAAGACTTCAATAGACTTGGGCACATTTAATTCAATCCACACTAACATCTTAAAGCGTGTTGTTTGCAGATGGAGCCTTCTCAGCGAAATGGCCAAACATGCAAGTACCCGAAGCAGAGGTTCTAGTTCTGAATTTTCAAACAAACAACTATGCCTTACCTGATTTTGTGGAGAAAATGGATAAACTAAAGGTTCTAATAATCACAAATTACGGTTTGTCAACTGCTGAAGTAGATAATTTTGAACTACTTGGTTCGTTATCAAATCTTAAGAGAATTAGATTAGAACGTATTTCAATTCCCTCCATAAGCAAGTTCCTCAAGCAGTTGAAAAGTTTGCAAAAGATGTCTCTTTTCATGTGCGATATCAATCAAGGTTTCGTCCATATTTTAGATGCACTGCCAAATCTAGTGGAATTGAACATAGATTATTGCCACGACCTGGTGGAACTTCCTGCCAACCTTGGTGACCTTATTCACCTTACGAAGCTTAGCATCACCAACTGTCATAAGCTATCCACGTTGCCTGAGGACATCGGAAAGTTAGTCAATTTAGAAGTGTTGAGGCTTAGGTCATGTGCAGACTTGTTAGAGTTGCCACGCTCGATTAGGAACCTTAATAATGTAAAACTATTCGACATATCCAATTGCTTTAGCGTAAAGGAGTTACCCGAGGATATTGGTGCAATGCGCAGTTTGGAAAAGATCAACGTTAGCCAGTGCTCAGGATTGAAAGAGTTGCCTGCTTCTGTTTTGGATCTTGAGCAGTTGAATCAAGTGATATGCGACGAGGAGACGGAAACTTTATGGGAACCCTTCTTACCATATTTGACAGACGTACACATAAAGGTGATCAAAGAAGATATGAACCTAAATTGGCTCAACAAGCTTCCTGGAGGCCATGGTCCTTGATCAATGAATGTTGGTGCAATGTATGCAATGTGATTGTGTTTAATGTTTTTTTATGCAGTGTGATTGTGTTTAATATTTTTTTTCTTTCATAATTTACTTCTGTTTTATGTTTTAGATGTTTGTCAATAACATTGCAGCACTGTAGAAAAATTGTAATAATTCACAATGGGTAGCGACTTTCACACCCCGTTTTCTCTTCTACACTCCTCACTATTCAACTCTTCCTCGATTCTCCTTCGATTTATTCAATTGAATGGCTAGAATAACAAAGGAAAGAAAAAGTGAGTGTGGAAATCACTACCCGTTACGAAAAAGAATGTATTAATATATGTATGTGTGGGCTTTCCTGCCTTTCCACTGTTTTGTGGGTGATTTTCCTCACAAAGCAAGTTTCCTGGAAATGGAAAATTATTGATTTTAGTTGCTGTCTGTTTCCTTCTTTTCTTTAGATCCCATGGCACGATTTGGATTTTGGTGGTATTGGAACAACTAATGTGCAGCTGATGGAATGATAGGCGCACAACGATTGTGTAAATTTGTTTTTGTTTTTTGTTTTGAATTCTGGGTTGGATTTTTGAAAATGGGTTTCAAATTCTGGGTTATTTCGAATTTTGGGTCAATTTATGGGTTTTAGACTGCGCTAACTGGTTTTGAAAATGGTTGAACAAGTGAGGAGGAAGAAGATTGGACGGGCGAAGCAGAGAGAGACGAAGCGAAGCTCATTGGTCTTAGCAGTCCACCCAAAATTGGGGGGCCCGTTAGTCCATGCAAGTCCCACTTTGTCCCATTAAAGTTAGTCTCTGCTGGAACCAAACACATGATTACACAACAACTTAATCTAGTCCAGTCTAGTGAAAGTTAGAGAGGGCAAACAAACACACCTATAGGGTTTTCAGGCCTCTCCTCGCACTAGGAAATAGTGGACCCTAATTATCAATCCTATGTATCATTTTATTTCGTTTCTATTCGCTACGCCCTGCATCAGTGTGACTTTTTAAACTCAACTATAACATAGTTTCAAATTCCCCTGTACATAGTTTCTTGACTATTTTGTTTGAAAATATTTATGTGTAATCCAACAACACAATATGATTCATGCTCCCCCAAAATAAAATGATGAAAAAAAATGAACCCAAAAAAAAAGGTTGAAGAGTCTCCATAAGATAAGAACTTTCATGTCACGGAGTTGGGTGTTAATTTCGTTGTAAATTTCTCTAGTATCTATACTCACATCTACCGGTCAAGTTTCTAAAACTGTTCATGTATAATCTAGATTGATTATATATTGCAATGAATCGGTGTCAAACTATGTTTTCCAACAAATACAGCTCGATTAGTCTCGTTTAATGTTAATTGTTGAAACAAAGAAAGAAAGGCTCATATTTTCTTACTTTTAAAAGTTGTTGTAATGATATATTTGACAAAGAAAAAAAAACAATAGGCTTTTGACATAGAAGTCGTTGAAAAAGTAGATTATGAATAACATCTATTATACTTTAGAAAATGAATAACATCTATTATACTTAAGAGGAAAATACACAAATTTAATACTTTGTAGTGGAAGAATGGCACATTTCGCAACTAGGAATCAATTAAAGAATGTCAATGCTTAAAAAAATGACTTGGCTTTGTAATGGGAAGGGCACTAAGGAATTTCACGGCTAGGAATTAGTTAAATCGTGACAATTAGGTAAATGAGGAGGTTCTTTTTGTTGGAAATTTGAGTAGTTTGAGTAGAAATTTCTTTGTCCCACATTGGCCATTCCCAAAAGATTTTATCACTTTATAAGGCTTTGTCCTTTATAGAAAGTGATTGGAGTACTAGGCCTAGAGACTAAAATTGGGTTCACCCTTGGGGTTGGGCTTTGGGGTGTACTAATTAATTGGTAATTAATATATAATTAATTATACTTAATATATATTTAATTGTCAAAAGATGGGCCTTGGGACAACTTGAAAATGTCTTCTTCTGAATGAACCTAGAACTTTTAAAGAAGCAATGTCTTCTTCTGAGGCTCCTTTATGGAATGAAGCAATTAAAAGTGAAATGGAATCCATTATGGAAAATAACACATGGGAATTGGTTGATTTACATCCCGGTAGTAAACCAATTGGTCATAAATGGATTTTCAAGAAGAAACTTAAGACAGATGGAATCATTGATAAGTTCAAGGCACGTTTAGTAGCTAAAGGTTATCGCCAAAAAGAAGGGTTGAATTATTTCGACACCTATTCTCCAGTTTCTCGCATAACGTCAATTCGGACGTTAATAGCAATTGCAGCTGTATACAACTTTGATATACATCAAATGGATGTAAAAACAGCATTTTTAAATGGAGAACTAGATGAAGAAATATACATGGAACAACCTGAAGGGTTTGTGCTTAAAGGACAAGAAAGCAAAGTGTGCAAATTAGTTAAGTCATTATATGGACTTAAACAAGCACCAAAACAATGGCACGAGAAATTTGATCATACTTTGTTGACACATGGGTTCAAAATAAATGAATTTGATAAATGTGTCTACATTAAGAGTAATGATAAAACTTGTGTTATTGTCTGCTTGTATGTGGATGATATGCTCATAATGGGAAGCAATAAAGATGTCATAAACAAAATAAAGAAAATGTTGAATTCCAGTTTTGACATGAAAGACTTAGGTCAAGCCGATGTCATTTTAGGAATTCAAATTAAGAGAAATAGTGAAGGATATATCCTTACACAATCCCATTATGCAGAAAAAATATTACGAAGGTTTGGTCAATTTGACTGCAAACCTGCTGCAACTCCTTTTGATGTTGGATGCAAGTTGGAGAAAAATCAAGGCGATGCCATATCTCAACTTGAATATTCTCAAGTAATTTGAAGTCTAATGTACTTGATGAATTCAAGTAGGCCAGACTTAGCTTATGCAGTAAGTAGGCTTAGTAGATATACAAGTAATCCGGCACAAGAGCATTGGGATGCTTTAGTAAGAGTGTTAAGGTATTTGAAAAATACACTTGACTACGAATTACACTACACAAAATATCCACCTGTTGTAGAAGGCTTCAGTGATGCCAATTGGATTTCTGACTCTACAGAATCCAAGTCGACAAGTGGATATGTTTTTACCTTGGGAGGTGCAGCAATATCTTGGAAATCCTCTAAACAAAAATGTATAGCTCGGTCCACCATGGAGTCCGAGTTTATAGCTTTAGATTTGGCTGGTGAAGAAGTCGAGTGGCTCAAAAATTTTCTGGAGGATATTCCAATGTGGCCAAAGCCGGTAACGGCTATATGTATACATTGTGATAATATGGTCGCGCAATCAAGGGCCAAAAGTCATGTATACAATGGGAAGTCACGTCACATCAGGCGTCGACATAATACTCTTAAGAAGTTGCTCTCCAATGGAATAATATCCATTGATTATGTGAAGTGAAAGGAAAATATAGCTGATCATTTGACAAAAGGCCTACCACGAGAGCAAATATTATTTACATCGAGGGGAATGGGTCTCAAGCCAATTCAATGAATCGAACTGGGCGGAAACCTAACCTAGCTGATTGGAGATCCCATGGTCTAGGTTCAATAGGCAAACTGGTTGAGTTTGATTCAAAAGTTGAACACACAACTTACCCATTCTTATGACAAAAATGTGTGTTGTCTGTTGATGTTTGAGGGGTTATGTTTTATACATTTAATGACATTAATATCTTGTTATCAAGAGGAATATGGCAGACTATTCTTAATTAATGTCACATATATAGGAGTAAATGGGGCCACATTTATGAGAATTGACATGGCTAAATTCTCTAAAGCTCCTACGAAATCCGGGATCTGTTCAGGGCCAAAATGAACACAACTGTATGAATTGACATGTGGCAGCCATGATATGTGTGTAGCATATTGTCTCGGTTTACTACTGTGGTGAACAGTTCAAGATCTTCCACATCCACTGCGTCACCAAGTAAACCCGATATGTTTTCACTAGGGTAAGTTCAAGTCCAAAAGACACTTCACCCGATGCATATCATGCCTATTCTCTCTCAGTTTTAGGCAGCCTAGTCATCCATTTGCATTTACATTTGCATTCAAATGTGGGGGGTAATTGTTGGAGTTTGAATGAAATTTTAACTCAAATGTGGGGTATTGTTGGAAATTTGAGTAGTTTGAGTAGAAATTTATTTGTCCCACATTGGCCATTCCCAAAAGATTTTATCACTTTATAAGGCTTTGTCCTTTATAGAAAGTGATTGGAGTAATAAGCCTGGAGACTAAAATTGGGCTCACATTGGGGTTGGGCTTTGTGGTGTACTAATTAATTGGTAATTAATATATAATTAATTATACTTAATATATAATTAATATATATTTAATTGTCAAAAGATGGGCCTTGGGCCTTCTTGGGCTCTAATAATTAAATTAATTAATTATTTTCGGAATTAATTAATTATTTTTAATTTCGAATTTAAATTAATTAATTATTTTTGCCAACCGACTTCATCTGAAGTGTGAAAACGCAGAAACAAAAACACCATTTTCAGCAGATGTCTCCCAACAGATGCATTCCTTCCTCATACCTGTTGCGAACAGGTATAATCACATTATATATACATCCATCTGCATGACATTTAGAATACAGAAAAAATTATAAATCTTCTCCTGCAATCCTAAACATCCTTACTGAGAGAACCACATTAATATTCGCCAGAACTCAATTTTCCGGTGCTTGAATTTCTGACTTAGATCGTTGAATCCTGGTGAAGCAGACGTCCGTAGAACTACAAGCACTGAGTAGGGGTGAAATTTCTGTTTCAAGGACATTGCGGTACGCAAGTCTCGATCTTCAAGTTGTCTGTTTTTATAATTCGTATTCTAGTTTATATTCTGTTAATTCCTATTGCATTTATTATTTATTAGCATATATAAATTATCACAGATTGTTGACATATATCCAACACTTTTCTCCAATTCAGCTCTTGAAGTATTTTTATATAAAACTTATAGTTTTGGAACAAATAATTGTACATTAGAAAAGATAGCTGATATTTTCAATAAAAAAAAGAGCTGATTTTCATTAAACAACGTTGAACCTTTTGCGTATATTCTATGAAAACATAAGGGAATTATACTATAGTCTCCTCAAATAAAATTCTCAGCTTTGTCATTTTTTGTTAACATATAATTCCTGCAAACAAGATCAATTTATTATTGAAAAGTATGAAACACATAAATGAGATCAATTCGTATTCACATTCAACATGACAGAGCTCATGTGAGTAGGAAAGCATATAATTTCTACATGTTTTCAAAGCATATGCAAAACTCATAAAGAAAGAAAATTCTATTTTCTTAAGGCTTACAAGACACAAAAAGTATATTAATCAACATTGAAATTTTTGTGCATATACTATGAAAAAAATAAGGTAATTATACTATTTCCTCACATGAAATTTCAACTCTGTCATTTTTCGTGAACTTGTGAAACACACTACAATGGGATAAATTCTTCAATGAATTTTTGATACACGTAAATGAGACATATTCGTAAGTTTATTGAAAATGATGAAGCTCATGTGAGTAGGGCCATAATACAATTTCTTTGTATTTTCATAGCATATGCACAAAATATTAATGTTGAAAAATAAGTTTTTTTTAATGTATATGTATAATATTTTCTCATCTTCTAGTACAAGTTCTGTGCATATTCTACAAAACCAAAAATAAAAACTTGCATTAAGCCTATGAATTTTTTTTTTCTCAACATTAAGCCTATGAATTCACTCACAATAATAAAACAGAAAACATTGTGTGATAAATGTAGACGTAGTATATTAGCTAGAACAAATATACTTCCCCTAACACCATTTTTTGTACATATTCTACGAAAATATAAGAAAATTCTATTTATCAATAAATGTATTGTACACATAAATGAGATCAATTCATAAGTGCATTGAACATGACAGCCTATGTGAGTAGGGAAGCGTATAATTTTCTTATGTTTTCACAACATGTGCACAAAAAAATTTAATGTCGTTGAATAACTTTTTATTTATATATAAGTATATTTTATCATCTTCTAGTATACCAAAAGGAAACCATATAGTCAAGGGCATAGGTATTAGGATTAAGGTGGTCCTAGGATTATTCGGAGTTATAAAAATATACATGTGAATGTCTTCTGAGGATTCTCCAAATGTTTGGTATGGGTCTCTTTTGTGCCCACCAAGTGTTTGATATAATGTTTGCTAGCATATCTCTACATTGCGTCGACATCACTCAACAGATTCTCTCAATATCACTCATCAGATTGCTTCAGCCTATATCAATTTATGTTGATATGTGCGCAACATAGTTTGGCTGATAACAACTAACTCACGAAGTATTCGACGAAATGCCTCAATGAATAAACTAAAATTTTCTTTTGTGTGACTTCGGCATATATCAATATATGTTAATATATGCGCAACATAGTTTGGCTGATAACAACTAACTCACCAAGTATTCGACGAAATGACTCAATGAATAAACTAAAAATTTCTTTTGCGTGCTTCCCACTCTGTTTATATCTAGACAACTTGAGTTTTTAATATTGAGACTCTCCAAAGTTCAGTACTAGATCTGCCACTACATATAGTAGCATCTTCACAATAATTTCTCTAAATAACATACACGTGCCAGACCTATGAATCCACTTACAACAAAATTTGAACTAAAAAAATCCTCTTGTACTACTCTTTAATAAAATAAACAAGGGACACAAAAGGAGGGCAAATTGACTATCTTTTAGCACTAATAACAGTTCTTTTAGAAACTATATACTTGATTGTATGAACAATAAAGTCATTGCACAGTTTAAATTAAAACCTCATAAAGAAAATTATACTTTTTAGGAAATAAAATTAGACTACAAGACCTACAAAATTTACTAATCAACATTGAAATTTGTTGTGCATATTCCATGAAAACATAATGAAATAATACTATAGTTTCTCATAGAAATTCTCAACTCTATCAATTTTTATAAGGTTGTGATACGCGTTAAATGGATGAATTCTTTTTTGTGGGCAAACTTCATGAAAACAATTCTTAAGTTTATTAAAACGATGAAGCTCATATGAATAGGCATGAGCATGTCAAAATTAAATTTCCTTATGTTTTCATAGCATATGCACAAAAACTTTAATGTTGATAAATTTATATGTATATAAGTATAGTATTTTCTCCCTGAAATATAGCGCAATTTTGTCATTTTATGAAAACTTAACCATAAGAGCTTTTCCCTTAATAATATAGACTAAGTTTTGTGCATATTTTACGAAACCAAAAAAGAATCAAATAGTAACGCTTCGTTTTTTAAACATGCTGACAAGATTATGTTTTAAGACTATATTTGTAGACCAAATGATGTGGCAGTTGATTGTTGAATATTTTCTTTGATGACTTACACCATGTATTCAAATAACTGCCACATCATGTTGTCTATAAAATATTATTCAAGTAATGTCCAATAGAAGATTTTTACTAAAACTCATAAAATTTACCCATTTTTTCAAACGAGCTACCATTTTTAATGAATGTATTTTTGCTCACCATCGCGAAGTGTGGTAATTTATTAGGAAAGTTGGAATATAAAAGGTGTGTGTGCCTGGATTGCTTTTCTTGTGCATGATGCATTAAACCGAAAGTCCTACCAAATCACACGATAACTTTAACAAACATGCAAAAGAAATTAACATATATTTTTTTAATTCTGGATTTTTATTTAATTTAAAAGGTAAAAAAAATCATTTAAAAAATAAAATGGATAAGTCAAAATTTTTAAAATTTAAAAACTAGCTTTAAGAAACGGCAGAAATTGAAAATAGGATAAATTAGGTTCTCATCCTCATTTCTTTCTCATTAATTGAAACGTTATTTCTTTTTCATTTTTGATCAATGTCTCTAACTTGTTTAGGTGTGATTATTTGAATATTTAAATTATTTAAAAGTCATTATTTGTCAATTTTAAAAATGAAAAACTTATTAATCATTTTCAAATGCCACTCATATGATGGTATTCCTCTTCACTTGGAAATGAGAGGTCAGATTCGAATCTCGTGGATGGCGAATTCGATACCAAATTAGGCTGCCCATTGTGAGGCTTAGCTGAACTCCCCCTCCCCTTAGTGTAAAAATATTGATATGCTAAAAAAAATTAATCATTTTCAAATATATTTTTTTAGTAATTTTTTCATATATTTCTATTTATAATTTGTACCTTTTTTTAATTTATACCAATATTCTTTTTAGTTTTAATTTGTACACATAATTTTAAATTTTAATATGTACCCACATTTTTTTATTAATGTACCCATGCTAATTATATGTATTTATCAATAGTTATTTCTTAGGGAATTGTTATTGGCACTCCATAAATCTCATTTTGCACTCCAGACTTTCTATAAGTAGAAAGAAAATTACACTTTTGAGGAGTGTAGAATTAGACTTTTGGAGTGCTAATAACAGTTCCTATTTCTTAAACTGTATTAATAATTACGTGGGTACATTAATTTTTTCTAAAACTATGTGAAGAACAATAATACTCTATAATTGATTTTCAAATAATTGTTAATTGTAAAAATATATTTGAATTTGTTTAAATTTCATATTTTGTGGGATATTAAATGCATGAGTTAAATCCCTTAAATGATGCTCGGGACCTTGATTAAACTATTTAAACAAATAAGGTTTCATTCTAACAATTAGGTTGACTAGGGGCCGGAATCAACATGACCCTTAAAATCATTACCAAACCATTTTTAATTTTTCAAAAAAAGTAAAATAAAAACTGAAAATAATCGTAGTTTTCAGTTTTCATTTTTTTTAAAACAAAAAACTAAAAGTAGATACCAAATGCTTTTCAGTTTTAAAAAATAATTGCAAACAAAAACTGAAAATGAAATGAATATAAAACGGTCCCTAAATTTTCTAAATGCCAACTTGGCTACACTAGTTGCCGCCATATTGGTGGATTTGAGAGTGATACAGGCACGAAAATAAGTAAAGGAATGCATCCAAGTGTTGAAGTCATCTATATGCAATCTCGGAAGGCTGAGTTACGTACAATACTCCAAAGCCAAAGAAACTTCATTCATGATGAAAGACTCAAACACTTTGCATATTAGTTTCCAAAAAAAAAAAAACTTTGCATATTATACACACAAAAAATTGCAATATAACGAACATGAAGACACTATTTGACAACAAGCTATGCCGACTTGAAGAGGAACTGGCAATGAACCAATTAGTGTCTATCCATATCAATTTTGTTCCCAACACCATAAAAAAAGCTATCAAGAACAGTGAAGTAAACCAAAGAAAAGTGAATAACACACCAACACAAAACTTAGGTACTCACTAGGAGATATTAAAAAATAACCTTACCAAGAAGCCTCTTATCGACGGAAATACTAAAACAAAAAATATATTTACGACAATTCATGAGAAGAGAAAATAGTAAGGCTAGGAGAAGGGAGAGAGGGGCTGTCACCAGCCACAAGCTGGAGCAAGGAGTCATTTGGTAGGAGAAAGGAGAGAGAAGCTAGCAGTAGTTTCTAATATTAACATTCCAAGAGTTCATGCTTTCGAGTTATAGTCACAAAAGATAAAGCAAATATAATTGTAATTTCAACAACGTCTTTGTAATGCATTTGTAGTATTTTTAGTAGTAATTTTGTAATTTTTGAGTAGTTCATCGATGCTATTTTTTTAGTATATTTTTAATAAGAGCATTTTTGGAAGGTGTAAATATGAGTACTACATTGAGAGACAGATAAATTTGAGATCTTTTTTTTTTTTTTTTTTTTTTTTTTGGTCTTACTAGTCCAGCTCTCAAATATGTAAATATACATTTTTATTTACATATTGTGACAAAAATAGATAATTTACATTAATCATTAGAGAGCTTTACGTGCGAAAAAAATATAAATTGTTCATTTCAAGACATTTTGCATCTCCATTAGAGACTCATTGAGTCTAAAAGTTATTTGTTCGCCAAAACATTTGGCCTGAAAATTCCGTCTGTTCCTAGCTAGCTAACTTGTTCATTCAGTTGTGTGAAGATAGGCTGGTTTGGTATTGCTGTGCTTTGAAAAAAAGCTGCTGTGAGAATAAGCGGCTGTGAAATAAAGCCAGTAGAGTGTTTGGTAAACTTTTTTGTGAAAGTGCTTTTGGAAAAAAAAAGCAGGATGATAGTGTGTCTTTTCATTAAAGGAGCACTGTAGCTCCGTGTGCTTTGAAAAAACTGGCTTTTTTTCAAAGCAGCAAATAGCAGCAAATAGCAGCTTCAGCTTTTCCTTTGATTTTCAGCTTATTCTCACAGCAGCTTCCAAAATAAGCCATTTTTTTCAGTTTACCAAACACAAAAATGACCCTCAGCTTTTTTTCACAGTGGCTTTTTTTTAAATCACCTCAATCCCAAACGGGGCCATAGAGTCGTTGGATCGTGACAAGTGTCAACAGATGGAGGAATAAGTTTGTTATGGTTTCTTAAGGTAGTTAAAAACAGTTAATAGATGATTACTTAATGTGTAAGGAAAGATTACTTGAGGCGCAAGGAAAGTTAGGGTATATTTATATACTTGTATTGTGTGCTGTAAGAATTATCCTTCGAATACAAGAAAGAACAATTCAGTTGTAATTCTCTATTTCTAAGAATACATAGAAAACTCCATTGATGTTCATCAAAGGTTGAAGGTTAACAGTATATATATGTGTTACGTTCTCTCCGTAAATCCATTGGAATTTCTGTTGTTCCTTCATCAACCAAGAACAGATTACGTAAGAGAAATAGTTAAGTTTAGGTTTTGAGTCTCTTTGTTTTCGTAAATATGTCTGTGGATTCTGTCGGAATGGGTGCTCTGAGAATGGCATTTCAAATACTGTTTGATGCTGTAAAATCAGTGCAGGAGGAGACCACAGAGTTCGAGCACCTCCTTGGAGACATCAAATCCACTCTGGACTCTCTACAGCCACTCATCAAAGACATCGAAAAATATAACTCAAAAGAGGGACTGGAATATATTGCAATACAAATGGAGGAGGGAGCAAATCTTGTTCAAAAGTGCAGCAAAGTTGGCGTGTGGAGAAAATACAAATACACCAACAAGCTTCATCAACTGGACAAATCTCTTCGAAGAGTGTTTGATCTGCTCAAAGTGCAGAGCATAATGGATGCGAGGGAGACATTGGTTTCTTTGAGGAATATCGAGATGGTGCTCTCTGGAATAGAAGAGAATATGGTGATCAAAATTAATCACCCTGAAAAGGTTAAATGTTTGTCTGCTGTGCCTGAACCACCATGCATTACAGTCGGGTTGGATTTGCCGTTGAAGGAGTTGAAGATGAAGCTTCTCAAGGATGAAAAGGTGTCGATGCTTGTGCTGACTGCTGCTGGAGGATGTGGGAAAACCACCTTAGCTAAAATGTTTTGTCAAGATCAAGAAGTCAAAGGTATGCTATCTATGATTTCGAACTTTTTTTTTTCGTTTGTGAAGTATTACTTCCTAGCTAGTTAAAAAGTATACTATGCACTAGGGCAAAGACCCCTGTAAAACGCCGGCCAGTCCCTCCAAACATCCACACCACCAAAAACTTGTTAAAGAGAATACAAGGTACAACGAAGGGGACATGAAACTAAACCGTGCAAAAATTAAGAAAGATCACAAATTCTTCTGCATATAGCTTCATCTAAAGGCACAAATCTCGCAAGGAGCTCTTGCTTGACACATAATTACCTGATCTGAGAATTGCAGATATATCTAGTCAACCTTTATATTAACACCTTTCTTACATTTTGTTTGGATAGATACATTCAAGAACAACATCTTCTTTGTCAATGTCTCGAAAAATCCCAACTTGGACCTTATTGTACATGAACTATATCAACGGAAGGGGTCTGAGCTGCCTGCTTTCCAAAACGAATTCATGGCAGTTAAATGGTTGCAAATTTTTTTGAAGGAATCAAGACACAACCCTCTGTTGTTTGTCCTGGATGACGTTTGGTCAGGATCAGAGTCCCTTCTTGATAAGTTTGATCAATTCAAGTTTTCAAATTACAAGATTTTGGTCACATCAAGATTTGCATTTTCGAGATTTGGTTCTCCATACCATTTGGCATTATTGAATGATGAGGATGCAATGACTCTTTTTCACCATTCAGCATCCTTGGAGGATAAGAGCTCTTATACTTCCGAAGATCTTTCGAGAAAGGTGATTTCTTATTTTGCAATGCATAACATTTGATCATCCACACGTTAACACTTCCATTTACCGTCTTATAATTAGAATGGGAGTAGACATTTAACAATTTTACCATCTTTGTTCAACCATTTAGATGATTTACAACAATTTAACCAAATAGTAACTGAATTCATTCGGAATAATTAAATTGAAGATTATCAAGTGCTGTAAGGGATGCCCACTTGCCATTGCATTGGTCGGGAGGTCACTTCGCGGCCAGCCTATAGAAATCTGGCAGAAAAGAGTGCTGGAATGGTGCAAAGGTTCATCTATTCTTGATTCTGACAAGGATTTGCTTGCTTGCCTCCAAAGCAGCTTAGATGCCTTGGATAAAGAACAGACAATCATCAAGGAATGTTTCCTCGATCTAGGTTCATTTCCTGAGGACCAAAGAATCGCTGCTGCCGTCCTCATTGACATGTGGGCGGAGTTATATGGTCTAGATAAAGAAATTCTGACCATTGCCAACCTTCATGAACTCACCACTCGAAGTTTGGCAAATCTTGTTGTCACAAGGTATGCACGCTGCTCAAAGTTTTCTATTCCAATATGTATACCGAATAAATCATGAATGAAATTAGTATTGATCATCCAGGCATGAGAGGGAGGCGGACGGCTATTACACTGAACACTTTGTCACCCAGCATGACATGCTTAGAGAATTGGCGATCCATCAGGCGAGTCAAGACCCAATAGACCAGAGGAAAAGACTAGTTATAAACATATGTGGGGATAATCTTCCTAAGTGGTTGACGGAACAAAAGTATCAAGAGTTCAAGGCTCGACTATTATCTGTCTCCACAGGTTCCATCAATATCTATACTAAATACTTATACATGCACACACAGACGGTCATTCATACTAAGACTTCAATAGACTTGGGCAGATTTAATTCAACCCACACTAATCTTAAGGCGTGTTGTTTGCAGATGAAGCCTTCTCAGCAAAATGGCCAAACATGCAAGTACCCGAAGCAGAGGTTCTAATTCTGAATTTTCAAACAAACAAATATGCCTTACCTGAGTTTGTGGAGAAAATGGATAAACTAAAGGTTCTAGTAATCACAAATTACGGTTTGTCACCTGCTGAAGTAGATAATTTTGAACTACTTGGCTCGTTGTCAAATCTTAAGAGAATTAGATTAGAACGCATTTCAATTCCCTCCATAAGCAAGGTCCTCAAACAGTTGAAAAGTTTGCAAAAGATGTCTCTTTTCATGTGCGATATCAGTCAAGGTTTCGTCCAAATTTTAGATGCACTGCCAAATCTAGTGGAATTGAGCATAGATTATTGCCACGACCTGGTGGAACTTCCTGCCAACCTTGGTGACCTTATTCACCTTACGAAGCTTAGCATCACCAACTGTCATAAGCTATCCACGTTGCCTGAGGACATCGGAAAGTTAGTCAATTTAGAAGTGTTGAGGCTTAGGTCATGTGCAGACTTGTTAGAGTTGCCACGCTCGATTAGGAACCTTAATAATGTAAAACTTTTCGACATATCCGATTGCTTTAGCTTAAAGGAGTTGCCCGAGGATATTGGTGCAATGCGCAGTTTGGAAAAGATCAACCTTAGCCAGTGCTCAGGATTGAAAGAGCTGCCTGCTTCTGTTTTGGATCTTGAGCAGTTGAATCAAGTGATATGCGACGAGGAGACGGAAACTTTATGGGAACCCTTCTTACCATATTTGACAGACATACACATAAAGGTGATCAAAGAAGTTATGAACCTAAATTGGCTCAACAAGCTTCCTGGAGGCCATGGTCCTTGATCAATGAATGTTGGTGCAATGTATGCAATGTGATTGTGTTTAATGTTTTTTTTATGCAGTGTGATTGTGTTTAATTTTTTTTTTCTTTCGTAATTTACTTCTGTTTTATGTTATAGATGTTTGTCAAAAACATTGCCTGTAGAAAAATTGTAATAATTCACAATGGGTAGCGACTTTCACAGCCTGTTTTCTCTTCTACACTCCTCACTGTTGAACTCTTCCTTGATTCTCCTTCAATTTATTCAATTGAATGGCTAGAATAACAGAGGGAAGTGCATGCAAATAAAAGGAGAGTGCATAAATCACTACTAGTTACGAAAAAGAATGTATTAATCTATTTATGTGTGGGCTTTCCTGCCTTTCCACTGTTTTGTGGGTGATTTTCCTCACAAAGCAAGTTTCCTGGAAATGGCAAATTATTGGTTTTAGTTGATGTCTGTTTCCTTCTTTTCCTTTATGCTTTTGCTTCTTTATGTCAGGCAATATTATGTACTAAATTCGTGAATGTGGTCCTATTGGGTAGTGTCTGCTTATACTAATAATTTTATTGGGATATAAACTTTAAAATAGAATGAAATATAGATTATAAAGTATTAGAATATAATGATCAATGAAAACATGGGATCAAATATATAATGTGTTCATAGCTATTTAACAAGTCTCTTCAATTTATTGAAAAAAATAAAATTTATCTATTTTCGGTCTAAGTAAGAGTTGCGACTTAGGCGGGTTCGGGCGGGCTAAGCGTCCTTTTTTAATTTTTAACGCCTAAGGATTAATTGGAGAAGTGGCTAGTTGCTCAGACCATTTCCAACCGAAGGGTTCAGAGGGCCAAAGGGCTGAAAATGGCCCGAAAACCGTCTCCAATCGAGGGCCAGGCCAAAGGGCTAGTGGACCCCACTAGACAAAAAAGGGCCAAACGGGCTGCCCGAATGAGCCAGCCAGCCGAGCCAAGATTCAAAAAACCAACGGCTAGCTGCTAACGTCAGCTAGCCATTATTTTTTATTTTTTATTTTTGCAGTTTTTTTGCAGTTTTTTTTTTAAAACAAAATTTTTAAATTTTTTTTTAAATTCTATTTTTTTCCCTATAACTTCCTAAACCATTATACAACATTAAATTAAATTAAGTAACATGAAACAACATTAAACAATATGAAACAACATTAAATAACATTAACCAACATAAAAATTATACAACATGAAACTTAAACAACATTTTTAAAAACATTTAACAACATAAAACTTAAACGCCTACTCCATACTTCTTTTGGGCCAAAGATGTGCAACAAGATCCTGTTGTAGGTACTTGTTTGTGGCACGAGAACGTATCATCCTATAGCTATAGCGCCTCATGTACTCATTTATAGAGATACTACCAGTTCTTGGATTGAAAGGCAAATTAGGCTCATCATATATTTTTGCACAAGCCCTTCTTGACCTATTTGGATCCTCTTGGTCGTCATCGGACTCTCCATCAATATACTCATCTCGCTCATCCTCCACAATCATGTTGTGTATAATATGATGCAAGACATCATGATGGAGTCCAAATTTTCTCGACTCCACCCTCTTGCCGGTTCCTTGATGATCTTCCACCGTGCTTGTAGAACACCAAAAGCTCTCTCAACATCTTTCCGGTATACCTCTTGGTGTAAGGTAAACATTTTTCGGCGTCATTTTTAGGGTTTGTAATTGCTTGGACTAGTGTCGCCCACTTTGGGTAGATGCCATCTGCCAAGTAATACCCCATATTGTACTGACAGTCATTGATGTAGTAAAGTTGAGGTGATTTACCTTCCGTCAGGTTATTGAAGAGGGGTGAACGCCCAAGAAATGTAATGTCATAAGTTGTAGTTTTTAAATTTAAGTTGTTGTAGTTTTTAAAAGTTGATGTAGTTTTTAAATTTAAATAACAAATTATATTTGGCTCTATGGCCCTTTGACCCTCGGTTGGAGACGGTTTTTTGTGATATGGCTAAAACGAGCCCTCTGGCCCTCGTTCAGTTGGAGATGGTCTTAGCGCCTAGGTAGCGCTAGGCAAAGATTTTTCAAACAGCATGAGTCATTAACCTACAAAGTTTTGCAAATAACATATTCTTTTTTCATTGAATATGAATATACATTGTGTTTGGTTTGAATTTATTGATATATTGTTCTCTTCTCGGCTTCCAAACTTATTTTAAGACTTAAAGAGTAGTCTCTCCCAATGCAGCCGAGTTTCAATTTCTCCCCGCAGTTTAAATTAGTTCAAGGGCAAATTATCTCTAGTATATAGAAAGTAGGTTCTTCGTTGTTTCAAATGCATTTGTGATCCAAAACTTTTGCTCTCTTGTTTTAGAAGTTCAGATTTTCAGAACTGGGTGGTGGTTGTAATTGTGGAAGTAGTTACGATATTTGTAGGTTCTGCCATTTGAATTGCTGTTTGATGCTGCCATAAAAGCGCAGGAGACGGCTGAGATGTTTCCAACTCTCCACAGTGATCTCAGTTCCACGCTAGAGTCTTTTAGGCCACTGATCTCATAGATAAACCAAACCGGAACCATTTCGGTTTCTGAAAGGTTTACAAGAAGAATGGAGGATGGCAAGCAGCTCGTCAAATGGTGCGACAAGGTTTCCCCCCGGGATGCTGAACTTGTTGGAAAAGCGCAAATATGAGAAAAATTTGTTAAATTGGATAAATCTCTTCAAAGACTTTCGCGTCTGCAGAATCTGCAATTAGGAGCTACTTCTGCGGTGGTGCTCCACCGAATTGATGCAAATCTTGTGGCGCAAAATCAAAACCAAAACCTTATTACAACATGATATGCAGTTCCTGACCTTCCATCCAAAACATTATACACTTATACTGGATGAGCCTTTGGCAGAGATGAAGATGAAACTCCTTAAGGATGACGCGGGGTCAATGCTTGCGCTCACTGCTCCGGTAGGATGTGGGAAAACCACTTTGGAAAATATGTTTTGTCAAAGGTATCTATCTATAAAGTTTTTATACGTTGCGGCAAGCAATTTTTGGATGCGGACACTCGATATTGTTGATATAATTGGTATAGCGCACTTACAATTGTCAATGCGTGGTCGATAGTTTGTCCGCAAGGGCAGTTAATCAAAACGTAGGACTGCTATCTGTATACTAATTATATCGGTTTCCTTTTCTCTCTTTTTTCTTCTGATTGTTGTGCCTTGGCCCGTTCATTAGTGCGGAAACGAGATTCAGATTACAACCTCACCAAATCACACTCAGTTGAACAGAATAAAATACAAGAAATAAAGACAACGAGAAATTTACGAGGTTCGGCAAAAATCCTGCCTACGTCCCCGGAGAGATATTGCTCTTCACTATGAGAATAACAGTACAAGTACACATGAGTTAAATCAACATAACCCAATCCCGAATCCCTTGTACACCCACTCATAGAATTTTCCCAAGAGCCTTACTCTACCCCAAGAGTTCTTTCACCAGAGACCTTTCACTCTAGCTCTCTTGATTTTCTCTCAACCCATGTTCAACATTTCCCATGGGAGAGCCGAATGCTCTCTCCACCTTGGATGTTTTTCTGATGCCTTATCAGGAGAGA